>VZRQ01003569.1:1272748-1341939 GCA_013397975.1 Machaerirhynchus nigripectus | reverse complement strand
AAAAAAAAAAAACCTGCAGCAGATTTTGGGTGGTAGCAGATGAGCCACTAAAAATGGGGCACATGATCCCCTTCCCCCCTCCCCTGCCCAGCATGTCTCTATCTAGGATCTGGTTTGATGATATTTCCCTCGGAGCCTTGCTGCCCACCATCAAGGCACAGGGAAACAGGCAATTCACCACCATACACATTTCCGATACATAAAACCGCTGCTATGCATTTAAAACCTGGGCCTCGTTTTACCCAATTGAATACATCCAGGCATTCATTCTGCACCCAGCAGAGAAAAGGGCATTTACCTCTTTGCTAGGTGGCTATTAATATGCAGTAAAATTATAGCTGTACAACGCCAAATGTAATTGCCATAGATCATTTAGAGCAGATCCAGCAATTCAGCTGCTGGAAATGCATGTCTGTGAATAACCATGCATCTGGTACAATGCCCTCTACTACAATAACCTGAAAAGAGACAGAAGCGTCGGGTACTAGCTGCAATTAGTAATCCTATGGATGAAAAATAAACAATCAATAAGTACAAAGCAGCAAAGTCCTATGAAATATAGAGATAATTTCTGTCTGCGGTGATACAAATAATCCATCTCCCACAGACAGACAATTCTTATTTTAAATACACAGTTAAAAATGTACTCCTTTCATGATGTGCTTTTAGAAAGCCCTAGTTAGAGAAGACAGTTTGCCATGATTAATGAATGTGGTAGAACCTGTGTACCAGTATTTATGGGCATGTACACAGATGGCCAGGGGAGAGCTGTGGGGAAATGTTTGCTTTAGTAGGTATTATCCTTGCACCCCTAGAATCCCTCTTTCCCCTCAGAAGCAAACACCTGCTTTTACCAGGGACTGCTGAATGGAATCAGACTGGAAGAATGCAGTGAGTGATGAACCACAACTGGGTGTGCATTAGCTGACTCTTGGTGCACGCTTCAAGTGATCAGAGGCATTCAGCCAGGCACACCAAAACCTGTTCTGCTAATGCAGCTCCTGGTGTGGCTCCCTCCTGGGATGGTCGCGTGTGGCTCCATCTACTTTTAATTTCATTCTTTAACATATTCCCACACTGTGCTGCAGGTTCCATCTGAAAGCAAAAAGACCAGCAAAGAAGCTATAAATGGCACTAGTGTGCTATACCTGGTGACAGGGCAAGGACCACTTCTTTGCTTTTTGGCATTTGATGCTTCAGCCATCTCAACAATGGACCAAAGTTAATTTTCCAAGATGGTTATCAAAACTATTCTGAACACGCAGTGAAATGGAGAGGACCTCATCTGGCTGCTGCCCGTCATTCATTCACTCCCAAGCAGGGTACCCAGAGAAGGGAGAGAATGCACGCTGCACCAGGACATAAAAGCAGTACTCACTCACGCCTTCACTAAATGCCTTGCAGCTCACCTCCAGAAGGGAAGGGGGTGAGAGTAGTGAATGTTTCAGAACCTCGCTCCAATCACTAGACACAATGAACATGTAAAACAGCCACGCTTCCACAGCTTGTCTCCAGCCGTTGAGATACTGGAGTGTCTTCAGAGTGGGAAGAGCCAAAACTATACGTCAGATCTGTAAGAAGATAAAAATTAATCCAAGCTGCAGTCTGGCACTTCATTCCACCCTCTCCTATGTGGCTGGATGTGCCTGGAGAAAGTTACCAAATGCTAAAAGGTGCCAGCTACAGCAACACCAATGGAAATAATCGGGGAAAAAAAAACCCCAGTAGCATTCCAGTATCATGTAAGGTAGCTTTTCAACTCAGAAGGTTGAGCAGCATCAAACACAGCATGTAAAAATTGCCTTCCTTTGTTAAGAAGTCACCTCAGACCTTCTCAGTCAGATACCAATCTGACAGAATACGCAGCTTACATCCCTGTCTTGAGGACTTTTCTTTGTAGAAAGAAAAATCACAATCATTGCACAGTCATAATATTGAAGAGGTGGCAAACCATGGCAATGACTTGCTGCTGCCTGTCCTGATTTGTAAACATGGACAGGGATAACTGTCCATTTAAGCTTCATGAAAATCCACAGCAGCTGTGTGTTTAAGCAGAAACAGAACTTGATCAACTATTCAGACCTCTGACACCTTTTTCTGTCTGTTGCATGGCCAAATTTCGAGGATAATTGGGGAAAAAAAAAAGACACAAGACCTATTTCACCAAATACTTTCTTGAAAAAAGCATTTAATTAATTAACCAGCAGCACATGTGTTCTAGGATTCTGGTATTGCCAAGAGCCCTTGTGCAATAGGACCACCATATAGAGGTGAAGCATATGTGAACTATATTTACACAAAATTCCTACAGACAACACCAAATGTTTCAGCTCAAGGTATTTCCAAGGCATGATGATAGATTAATATTACTTGGTCACTGTGAACACACTTTCTAGCTATGATAGCTCAATTTCACTTAAAATCAAGAAAAATGACGAAAACATTACTGGGCTCTCAAAACCTGGTATCAGACTGGAAGTATGAGATGTCAGAAGTATGAGATGTCAGACAAACATACAGAGCTTCTTGCAGTTCTGCAATTACAGATTCCTGGGACAGAAGGCATGTAGTGTTACTAAATACATTAATAAAAGCTTGCACAACTGGTTGCACATTTCTGCTGCTTCTAGTCATGTCTCAGTAAAAAAAACTAACACAAAGTCTGTTGTGTTTTGGAGTTATGGAATGATTCAGTTTGAGGCACAACAGTATGATAAACTAACTGTTGATATATTTTATCATAATCTTACGTGAAAGAGATCAGTTATAGGGGGTTTTATTTATTTTTAAACTTCTTTCCATTTTTATGTCCTACATGTTACAAACAAATTAATCCTGCATAATTTGCAGATGGACTTAAAAATACTGTGCTTATGTTTAAAATGGCACTTTACAGTATGTAAATATAGCCAAATTGCTCCAGTTTTAATTACTTCTCAGGAAGGGCTGGAATATTTTTCCAGCTACAATATCTCAAGTAAAGGAAAATTACCAAAGCAATTTGTGTAAAGCACGTACTGGTATCTCAGATTTGACAAAAAAAAAAAAAAGCAGCTTTATGCTCTTTCCAATAAACTCAGTAAAAATTTTGCAATGGATTTCATTAGGATTAAGATCAGGTACTGAAATCTCAGATTTTTTCTTTGGAGAAAGATCAATGAACAACCCTTTAAAAATATAATCTGTTGCTAGAGGGGTTGAGGCAGCTTTTTTTTCCCCACTAAAAGCAAAGAATCATTTCTTTGTATTTGACATTTCAAATCCCCTCTTAGTTTCTTTTAGAAATCCCAAAGTGTTTGATGTGCCATATCTGTGTATCTTGAAAAGGATATTACAGCATGGAGTTCCTCACCCCACGAAACAAAAGTTGCCTGATCCCCCCTAAGACTGGAAACTGCAGCTCCTGCAGCACTGCTCAGCTGTGACTTTCAGATGAAGATGAGCAGGAATTTGAACTCTGGCTTTGACAGCTAGCATTTGTGCAAATGGTGTATCATGTTGTAGCCTTTTCCTCAATTTATGTTTACAGGCAGGAGGACTGGGGGACTTTCAGGTCACAGTGTAGGAGGGGCAGTGGGCTGTTTCATGGGCTGACGGGTAGCTGGCAGCTCCAAAAAGGATGTTCCAAAGTAATCCAGAGAAAGGGCTCAGCCTGGTATCTTTCTGACTCAGTCACATTGCTGACAGCACTGAAAGAGCTGTGACAGCGTGAGATATTGAGGCGGTGTGCAGCTCTCAGTTGGACTGGACAGAAACATATCTCTGGTATAGAAACTCCGCATAGTGGTACTTGTTATGTTATGTATGTGTCGCATGCACGATAGGACAAAGCTACAAAACATGCTGTGGTGAGTAAGAGAGAGAGTAGTAAGAAGAGAGCTAGAATGTTGTGAACTGTGGTGTTAGAATGGGCATGAGAGAAAATGGTGAGAAAAAGAGGAGGAGGGAGAGTCCCAGGCAGGGAATGCAGTGAGTTGGTTATCTTGAGATCTGTGATTCATTGTTGAGAATGTGCACTACCTGCACATGTTAGAGTACTGTAGGGAAGAAATCAGGATGAGGAAATTCCAAACTCTCTCAATAGGATTTATGAACTTTAATAATCCAATGGCTCAGGGTCACCTAAGAGCCCAGGAACTGCTTGGCTCATTAGTACAAGTGGCTCTAAGGAGACATATGACAAACACAGCATCTGACAGAGAGTAGTTACAACCCTTGGCATAGGAGCTACAAGAGCCACAAACAACTTCACTGGCACAAAGCAGTTTCCCATCAAGATCTTACCAAGAAAAGTCTTTATTGCAGCCCTTTGTCTAAAGCAAAGTATAAAAGCATAGGTTACCTCCCAGCACACCTGGCCAGCAGACAAGTTTTGGTGAAAGTAATCCAGTACTGCAATAATATATGGGTAATACAGGCTCTCAGCACAGGTACATGGTGTCTCTCTCACTGCTAAAACATCAGAGACCTACATCTGCCCTTAAGGTGTCCTGGAAGAAGGGAAGCCCAGGGACCAGGGAACTTCATGGGTAAGCAAGTGGATCCAGGAAATGACAGGGAAGGGGAAAGAAGAAAAAAACAATCTTGAGAGGAATCCCCATTTACCTTATAGAAATCCCTCCAGAGCAATATTAAGAATAGCAGTTAAACATGCTTGTGGAGTTGTAGGCTTGGTCTAACACACAAAACAAAGTATATTTTTGAGAAGATCATCAACCTAAACGTATATTGGACACCATATGAAAACCTAGAGAATGAAGTTGGCAAGTGATTTGGAGGTGAAAAAAGGAAGATTTGCTGTGCCAATCAGCCCATGTAGCTCTGAGTAACTCACTAACTACCAACTCCTCCATTTGAAATTCACCTGAACGTGGTACCTTGTTAACTTTTGCTTGTAGAAGTTCTAGTCTTCTTTGAAATGCATATTTTAAATGTAAGAGAAGGCTCCCAATTTATATGAGGCCTAGGCCTACCTTGTAGGTATTTTTCACAAGTCACTTGATACTACAGTACTGTGTTGACACTCTTCAACCAGATACCATTTTTCAGTTTTCCTTTAAAATTTTTAAGAATAGTGTTTAACTTCTCACATCAGAATCTCTAGAACGAATCCTGGCCACAGCGTCTGAGTAACCTGGATGTGTTGGTTTCCTGCTGCCCACCCTACCTCACTGCAGTGTTTGCTCTGAGGCTCACACTGGCCACCTTTATTAACTCATCCAGTTAGAGAAGCAGCAAAAAACAAACATTGGCCATGAAACTTGTTCAAGAGGAGGTGGGGATGCCCTCCACACTAGAGAGAGTTATGAGAGTAACAGCATTTTCTGGCAGATCAGCTCCCCTCACAATCCATGTGAAATTAAGTACTTGTCCCCTTTAAGGCCATGTTGTGCTTTACATGCAAAACTGTGTGCAGATGTGCCAAAGAACAGGAGCAACCTGAAAAAACACCTAAACAAAACAAATCAAACCGAACAAAAAATCCCAACCAGTGCTAAATCACGCTTTCCAAAAACAACCCTTTACAAGCTACTGGAGGCAACCTCTTTTCACAGCTTATGTATCATCATACTGGTTTTGTTCATCCTCAGTAAAAATGACCAGAAAAGGCAGATATGTAACCACAATTTGGCATAGTCAGTGTGACTCGACTTTGAACCATCCTACTCAAAGATCCCAAAAGTAGCAGCAGCCCTACAGTAAGCAGAGAATAATTCTTGCTATGTCATTTTAAAAGCCTCTCAAGTTCTGTCAGTGGTGGTAAAATGTGGACTTTGTCATACAGTTGGAGGTCTTAGAGGTTTTCCAAGGAGCTGTGGGTTCAAATCCTACTGAGGTAATCACCCTCACCTCTCCACTTTCATTCATTTGGGCCAGTGTTCCTTTTCTTAAAACTGCCGACCGAATGTGAGATTAATTAGCATTAATTTAGCAATTTGCAGTGTTTCATCTTCAGCACTTGGAGTCAACTTTTGTGTTGGCTACTGGGCTGCAGAAAAGAGACAGCAAAGAATGAATGACTGCTTATGTAAAAATTAGGTACATTTGGCACCAAGTGATGGGGGCAGTAGGAAATCCCATAACCATGTACTTCATGGACAGAACACAAAGACAGGTGCTTAAGCTTCCAGCATTTTCAGGTCTCCGGCCTTTCAGGTCTTGGAGTCTTAAGCATAGTTATTTCTAAGTCACTGCCCTTAAAATAATACTGTTCCCTCAAATTTTCTCCAGCTGCCTTCTTTTTGTTTCTCCTTGCCTTATCCACTAGACATATTTAAATTTTCCTTTGTTTGGAATCTACATTTTTTCACACCCTAAAATTATAGCCTTTGCAATGTGCAATAACTGTAGAAAGCCCCTTCATTGAAAGAGCAGAACATGGTACAATTTTAGCATCATATAATTTCCTGCATGATTGTTAAATCATTTTCTTCCTTTTCTCCCTCCCTCCCCCTCTTTTTCTTTTTTTTTTTTTCTTTTTTAATAAAGGAAAGAAAGATTCAAAGTGCATATCCAGAGAGAGAGAGACAGACAGAAAACTTCACTGCCACATAATAACGTGCTACACTGCTACTCACCTTTATTGCAACAACAGTCTTGCATCAGTGACAAGACTTTCCCTGTATATTGCTTCGGTCGCTCAGCATTGGGCTCTGTACTCAAAGGCACTATTGGTTCACAAATGTAAACCTCCTTGTGTGTTTGTGGCATTGTATCCCCAAATACCACATCATAAAAATATTAAAACAAAACTGTTCATAACATTTTCCTGTGCACCATCTGGGCCTTGCAAGAAAGCTGACATTATCTGTCAAACTAAAGATAACCACATTTTCTCTCTCTTGTATCGTTAATGTTTGTCATTGCAAATTTCACTTTAATGCACCAATTACATTATGACATTCTTAGAAACTGAATGGCACTAATGACTTTCATTATTATTTACACACTTCCTTAATTATACGGCTCTCCCTCTCATTCACAACATGTTCTCCCTCATAACACTCGCTCCGATATAAAGCTAATGAATTTTAAACTTTCTATTACATAAAAGCCCATGATTAATTACCCAGCTTCCCAATCTCTTTATGATGCACAATACAGAGCTCTCCTGCAGTGATGCAGGAACGGGGGGGAAGTGTGGAACTTTTATTCCCTCCTTAGTGAAAGCAAATAGAGAGATAAATAAAGTGTCTTTCTCTTTAAAGTGGCATATGCAAATTTAATTGAAAACAAATATACATCAAACCATTCCTCAGGAGAAAGCTAAATATCTCTACCTCAGCTGCATGTAGTAAACAGGATAATAATGGCTATTCTTATCATCTTTAATTTTTCATGACGAGACTTTTTTAATATAGCTCAAGCAAATGAGAGGGTACAAGTAAAAATACGTGTTTTTTACATAAGACATTTAGTGTGGCATGGTGTATCACCAAGATCAACTATTTATGTGGTTTTAATTCTTCCGAATACTGGACTCCCTCACTGATAAAAAAAGACAAGACAAAAAAGGCCAAGGTTGTACCAGCACCACACCAGTTGAAGGGCAGTTGTGACAAATACAAATTACTGAATTTCAGACTGCCAAAGGTAATACAATAAACCAGAGCCTAGAAGACTATGAAAGACATTGTGGGGGCACTGAACAGCGTAGAAATGAAATTCAGAGCTCACTAAGTACTGATACAGGATGCAATCTGCACAAGCTGTACATGTCTCAATGCCTATGCTGCCAACAGAAATTGGATTCCAGCAGCCAAAGGTAAGTTTACTGACAGTCGTTGGAGAAAGAATGGGTTAGTTAAAAAGTGTGGCAACTCTTACCCCATTTGCTGGCTCGTAAACCTGACCTTAAGACTGGGGGGAACCTGTACATATAAAAAATTTATTTCCTGCCATTCCAAGGAAGTGCCCTTGTATGCCCCTCCCAGCTTAGTAAAGCAGGAGTCTGTATCTATGCAAATACATACAAGGAATATAGTCCCAAATGGGACAAAAGCCCATCTTGTCATGAATGAATTGATGGATATCCAGCTATGAATGACATATCCATTTAAAGCAAGCACGGGACACCTAGAATGATGAAGATTGATTTGTCAGAGCCATTTACCCATGTTTTGTCTTTATATTAACTCCTACTGCTCATCTGCTGCAGATAAGAAATTTTGCTTTGTTGTGAGAAAAGCTTTTTCTTTTCCAAATTTGGTTGGTTTTCTTTTTAATAACGTGTACTTTAAATGCCTAATCAGTTTCCAGTGCCATGGAAAACCCAGGAAGCATGTTGCATTAAATAATTCCCTGGAAGTTTAGTACAACACAACCATACAATGTAGCTTCAGCCTTTTGAAAACTCTGAGGGATGGTAAATATGGTCTGTATGGTCCTACACAGCAAATAACTTGAAATTTTCTCAGGGTCTGATCCAAGGTCCACAGAGTAAGCTATATCATCTTCATTTAAGATCTCCTTCCCAGGCTGCTACTCCTCACCAGTTTGAATTATGAAAACTCCCTAATACCAGAGAATGTTCTGTAGTTTGAAAACGAAAACCAAACTCAGATTAATCAAAAATCAATCCTTCCATTCTCTTTAATGTTGTTTTGCACGCTGTGTATGTTACAAAAAGTTATAAGGAGTACATTATGAAGCTAAAAGTATAACATACTCCTATTATTTCTTTAAATCAATAGCTAGAAGCCGAGCTTTAGAGGGCAGACAGGCTCCTGGCAGAAATTTAACAAGTAGCAGACGTGGAAGAAAGAGACACAGATGCAGAAAGAGAGTAGGTCTCAGAATAAAATTAGTTTTTTGATTCTAATAAAGTTACTTTGTTTAGCAGTCAGAAAAAAAAAGACAGCTATTCCAGCTTTAATCAACATGTGAATCAGGGATTCACCATTTTTCCTCAGATATTGTACAGCTGCTCTGTGTAAATAGATAGAGTCTTCCTGAAATCTGTTTTTCTCAAGATTCATCTGCTTTCTGTGGCTATTGCAGTTCATCTTCTTTTGCTGACTCCGGGGTCAAGAGCCCTGGACTAAGATATCTATAGGACATGTAATTTTATATTCAAAGCCTCCTGATATTTTGGGCAGAGAATGTGAGGCTGTCACAAAGGGCCAGATTATGATCCTCAGTCACCTTTACATGCCCATAAAGAAATTTCAGAATGCACTCAAAAAGTCTTTGATTGGTATAAGAGATGTCTCCTATATGCTCTTGAAAAACTGGACTGTGACCTTAACGTCTGTTTGCTGGTGGTTTATATTGCAGATAATTTTCCTTAAAATTTAGTGATTAATGAACCACATGAGCTGCTAATCTTGATGACTGTTTCCATGTAAAATAGTTTCCATTTAAATAGTTTCCTTCATAGTTTTCCAGTGTTATCTGGGAATAATTGTACTCTAAAGAAAAGAGTGTAGTCCTTGGACTCCTTCATGTACTGACTATTAGTAATAGCAGTTGCACAAAAGAAATGAGACATCACAGAGTAAGACAAACATAATAAAACAGCTAAGATAATCTTTATACAAAGATATTAAAACAACTGCATAATGTTCATAATAATGTCAAAATAGGTGAAATTAGTCACAACTGTGACTAATGGGACACCTAATTTTTACCTATTAAGTGGCAGGAGGATTTTCAGTTACAATCTTATGATCCATTCTTAATGCAGACCAGATTTGTGATAAATTTACAGCCCACAGGATCAACCGATTAATATGACAATTAAGATAAATATATTTTAATGGCATATGGCATTATCCTTATGCTGTGTAGCTTTCAACAGTATTTTTGTTTATTGTAATATTTGTGCCATGAAATTCTAGCTGTTTAAGATAATTAAATGTGTTTATATCACCATATTCCCCCAAAGATGAATTAGACGTAGGCCCTCCAGATTTCTTACGAAGAAGAAAAGATTTATTAAATAATTTGAAAGTGAGACAGGCATGGCAAACAAATCTTTTTTCAAATCTGTAACTCTGTTACCTGGCCCGGTGATCCACTGCTTATATGAGCATGTAAGGCATGAAACCTTCTTCCCATCTGCCTTTTTCGTCTAAGTCAGGAGAGCTTCAAGGCTTACAGAAGTGACAGAGAGGGAAGTGCTTCAGAAGAGTGGGGATAGGGCAGAGAGAAAGGCAAGATGCCACTATGAAGACTAATGGTGGTGGGGAGTAATCTGCTGAAGGTTGTTCTTACAGTTGATTTTGTTGCACACTATATAAGATCTCTGTCTATATGAGCCCACAAAAGATGAGCCAAGCCGTGCATCACCCGAGAAAGCTGCATGTGAAGCAACATCATTAGGCAGAAACCAGGTCTTGACTTCAAATATCAGAGCGCTGATCCTGATTCTACCTTGTACTGAATTGATCATTTTAAGAAATTCAATCCATTTCCTGGTGCGCTTGTTTGTTCTTCACAGCTGCTTCTTCTGATCTTTCTTCTGGCTATTGTAATTCTGGGGAAAGTACTATCTGTCATTATGAACTTCATGGCAGTCTGCAGAAATGTAACCTCCTACATCCCAGTCTGAACACAGTCTCATTGAAGACGATGGGAGTTTTACATTGATCTTGGCAGCAATCTTGTTTGCCAATAATATCATCTGTATGTATTCTTTTGCAATGTTTCATATTGATTAACACAGATTCTAAAAGCACAAACAATAAATTATTCATTTTGATTTATAAAGTAGTTATAGTAAGTGTTTATCGCAGGGAGAGTATTGTCATACAAATCAGAATACTTAAAAAATAAGCCAAAAAACCCCCAACAAATCAGCTTTTCCCTGTAATATAAATGTAATATCTTTTCTATAAACACAAACAAAACTCGGAAGCTCTTTCCTGAGATGCCTCAGAAAAGAGATGAACCCAGCAAGCCAGGAAAGCTGTTGAACACCATAAAAGACAGTGCCTTTATGGAGAATATGTTACTGACAGCTCCCCTGCATTGAAGGTACAAGCACCTCTGACTGTTCATCATACAAATATATTGAAAAAATTGTACTAAATCTGCAGGAGTAAAATTAAAAAGCTCACCAGTGTTTGATAGAATTGCATGTTACTTGAGGACCTAGATGAATTTGATAGCTTGATACAGGATGAAACCAAGACAGACCCAGTCATTTGGAAATACTGCAAATAAGGTCCCTAAGTCATCATGCCCTGCTATGAAGAATAGCACACATTAGGGACATGAATTAAAAAAAAACAGTAAGCGCTGCAATAAAATCTTAGCTGCACTTATCTGCGTCTCTCGTTCTGATTATTCGTACAATACTTTGTAGAGTAAACTGTATTTTCTGTGTACTGCCTTCCTCCTACCAGGAGCTGGCAGCTTTTAAGCTTGACTGCAAGGATGGGGCAGGTACCCAGCCTTGCATACCTGAGTATCACAGCCAAAAGCGGTGTGCTAATTTCCAAAACAGCAGCAGGGGAGCCAAAGTAGGGCCACCAGTAAAAGCACAGCAAACTCCTAAATAGCAGAGATCTTTCCTTTTAATTGCAGTGCCTAGCAGTTTTTTCAAGGGTGAGCATTAGTCCAGTGTTCCCTGTAGGCCTTTTGTCAGCCTCTGTGCACTGTGTGCTTTGCTGATGCTCCTCAGCACACATGTTGATAGCTGGTAAAGCCATTCATATCTACACATCCACTTGAGAAAACGGGCAGAATTAAAAGCAGACAGTGTTTCAATGCCAGTCTTCTGCAAGACTTTTTGTGAACACCTGCAAGTAAGGTAGCCAACTGCTGCCTCACGTCTAGAGCACGATGCCATGCCAGGAGTGTAAGAAAAATTAGATTTTTCAGTGATACAGGACTTTGCTCACAAAGTATGATGGCAGCACACCTTGTGGGTCCCCAAGATCCATGATTTGTGCTGTTTACCTCTTCTCCATTACCCTTTACCTTTAAAAAACAAACTATTTCAGACTTTCTTTGCCCTTCTGTTCCTCCATGGTACTGTCCTGTGTCCCGTATCTCTCATTTTCCTTTCCCTCTCTCCATATTCATGCCGGAGGGTATATCATGATGAGGTTCCTCTAATCAATTGTCTGACTCATTGCCTTATGGCAGAATATTGCCATGGCTAATGACTAACATGACTGCAGGATTTCCAAATGTCATCTTGTAAGATCTTATAGACTGCCTATTAACTATTTTTTAGCCTTGCCAGGATTAGCTGTGTAGCAAAATAAAACAGTATGATTTAGCATAATAAACTCTTTTCTCAGCAGCTGATTTCTATTTATAGGTATAACCTAAATAAAACAGTATAGGACAAAGTATTTCTAAACTGAGGAATGCTCCATTTATGAGCAGCTTTTCCTATGATATTCAAAGTGTTTATTTGCACAGTGAGTGACCAAAAATAGTAGCTGAAACTTTCTACTTTTTGGAAGATTGCAAGTGATATTTACATTTATGTTATGATTCATTATAAAAAAAGAAATGTGTAAAACTTCCAAGACAAATAGTTAGATGCGCTGCCTTTGTTGATTTTTATTTATGCATACAAAATACTTTTCCCTCCACATTACAATTTCGTGATGAGCTAAGGAATGGAACAGCGAATTTTCTCTCTGCAAATCCTGTGTCCCTGAAAATGAAGCGGATATTTGCCCTTTCAGTTAAATGCAGTTATTCTATAATAGAAAATTAGTTTTGTTTTAGATTGACATGAAAACAACACGCTTACTTTCAGTAAGAAGAATTTTTCCCACTGATAAGAATTACCCCAAAAAGCAGTAAGAATGTAGGTTGTACAAGAATTGTAGATGATTTTAAAGTCTGACAAGATACAGAGGATGCTTTGCTGCAATCCTGATGATGCCAGTCCAGTATCTTTTACAGACACATATGCTCGTTCTATTATTCTTTTCTTGCCATGCTCATGGAACTACAAACATTCTCACCCATTTGCCTTTTTCAAATTCCTGCACTGGCATGAACAAAGAACTAGCTAATCACAGGATTTTGATACTACCTCTGGACAATCAACTATTACACTCCTGCAGTTTGACCATTCCTAAAAATACAATAGTATTCAGCCATCTCCCCTGCACAAAACTAATGTCAGCATTGACAAATTTCCGAGATATCCATTTATAAATACTTACTGACACCTTCTTGATCAACTCATCTGGTCACCTTGCCACTGATGGTAAAATGAGATTGATGTGAAACAAGCATCCTCAGAGATAACTGTGAGAAGGGTGAAGTGCTGGGGAGTGATAATTTTTTGCTGGTGATTGTCAATGAATTGGCAAGAAGCATTATCTTGGGTATAAAGGAACAGAGCCTATAGCTAGAGAAGGAGATACAATATCAGATTGGAAAGTGTACTGTAAAGATTGGTGTTAGAAAACTAATGAATAACATCACAAGACCTTAAACTAGCTATTCTCATTGAGACAGCTTGTTAGATCATCAGATTGCCTAGATGAGAAACCCGCTCCCATTAATTGCGTGTTTGTGGTGTCAAACCCAATTAGTGTTTCTCCAGATGAATTTTCATTCATTAGAGTTGGAGAGCCAAGTAAAAAAAAACAAAGTCGAACTGAATTTGTTTCCCCTTCACGAGCAGAGTTTTCTCTGCACGTAGGTGTCACAAGTATGAGAAGCACACACTGAGACTGTCTCTAGTGACTGTCACAGCTCTGTCCCTTTCCCACAGCCCTGCAAGCTTTGCTTTCTCTAGCACCCAGCCTCCAGCACAGAGAAACTAAGGAGTTCCACCATATTAACCTGAAAAATCCAACACAGCAGGAAAAACTCCACCTATCTACTCAACCTGTGCTAATTTGCTGACAGCCCTCATCTCAGCCAAAACAGGGTATGTCCTCCATCAGTCTGCCTATGTTTCTAATTCATTCTGTGTATGTGGCTTGTTTTCCCCTCAAACCTCACTAGGCAAAGGTAAACCACTGCTGACTCCATCCTGTGGTTCTGCTTTAGCATGTTCACGTCAGGTTACCCTATCTTACAGTACAAGAGTCACTTTATTAATATTTGCTCTAAGCCCAGGATCTGGTCTAAGCAAGTAGAATTTTGGCAGCAGGGGTGAAATCAATGCTCTGTTGAATTCATACCACTGATTTCACCTGAGCCTAATTTTTACAACTCATCTTTATGTGAGGGTTATACAACAGTGGCTAAGTTTTAAAATTGCTTATTTCCTGTTATGTACTATTGTACCTAATACACTGCCCTAGAAAACTGATTAAATATAAAGGCTATTTGGTTGTCTCTGTTTTTAAGAGTAAATACTGCAGTCATTTGGTTTTTTTTTTTCTTTTAATCAAGTGCAAAACTTTCCAGGTTTTGAATCTGCAGTGATGTTTGCAATGTTCCAGAAGCATTATGAGGGGCACCTGTGAATTTTAAGTGGGGATGATCAATAGGGTTTGAGAGATATTATATTAAAACTTATATCTCTAGCCCATGGTCCTGACAGAGCTGACAGGTAGTACACACTCAGTCTTCATCATTTTTATCATTTTTCCTATTCTGTGAAAACACTACTGATCTTGTTTTGACTGTCAACTATACAAGCAAACTATTAAACTCCTCATTTAATAAGATAATCATTTTATAATGGGATTTAAAATTCTAGGTGCAATGCAGCCAACATCAAACACTAGCTTAAATCTCTTGCACTAGAATTCACATTTGTCATCAGAAGGGGGTAAAGGGGTGCTTTCATTTTTAAAGCATCTGTGGCTCATGATAGCAAAGGTTGTATATTCAGGATCATGCTTTAAGTTACCTTGGGGTGCTGTTAAAGAAAGCTACTCCCTGCAGCTCAACTGAAATTAGGTTGCTTTCTTTCAGTTCTTTAACAGACAGATAATCTGAATGTTCAGTTTTGCATCTGTTACACAATTGCTGCTTTATTCTGAGTCATTTGCTAACCTCCGAAGTAGTTCGCTCTTCCCGAATTAGCTGCGTAGCGTTATAGATCATGCAGACAGAAAAGCCCAGCCCCTTGCTCCTGCACAGCCAATGTGCTACAGGGCTCCCGTATCCACGGAGTCACTGCAGTGTATCTTAACTCTAACAGATGTTACTGCTGGTCTCTCTCAGAGCCAGAAGGGAAAATAAAAGAAAGAGAAGCAATGGATCACAGGCCAAAACAATTGCTCGGTTCCAACAATAAAACACTATGCCCATGGAGGTAGACTGGGAGAAAAACAAATTTTTTTTTAGATCAGTATCCAACAGCTAGAATAGGTGGTGACATCATTTTTGCAATAGAGGAACTGTCTGTTTTGCACACAAACCCCAGTTTTTGATGGAGTCAGAAACTTTGAATCCCAGCTGTGCCAGTGGTATCCTGCAAATAGGGGTCCAGGAATGGAGAAATTAATTTATTTCCTTTTTCTGAAGTACTACTATATTATTTGGTACTCAGTAGTAGGTGTTCTTCCAGGATTATTCACTCAGCTGAATTAGATTCTCTTTTGTTTTCCTTTTTAACTACATGATAGATGTTGAGAGAATTAATTTCAAATAAAAAATAGCCTCAGCTGGCTGGTGAGACAATAAACGGCAGCTGGAAAAATTAAGGATGTCCAAATGAAAGTATGTTTTAAAATATAATTTAATCAGTAATATAATTTAATCAAAGACAAAAAAACCCCCACAATCATGAAATTAAGAAAGGACTTTCAGGTGAATGACAAGTTACTCTTGTCAATCCAAGCTTTGCTGAGAAAACAGACCAATTTGAGAAGAAAAAAGAATAATGTGTTGGAATTTCATGTATACCCTATAAGCACTCCATGCAATTAATGTACCAAAGATAAGAAAATAATAGTTTTTGTTGCTGCAACTTGTGGAAAATCCTAGCATTTTCCATGTCATTCTGCAGAAAAAAGAAACATACCCTGTCTCACATTCTCCTTTCTAGTGTTTTAAGAGGGTCACAATATTAATGGAATATAATACTATACATTTTCATTGAGAAGAAATACAGTTTATTTTCCTCATGCATCTCAGGCCTTCCCGAAAGTGTTTGTTGTTATTGTTTGATCTCAGTTGCCCTAAGAAAGCTTTCCCCCATCAGTTCATTTTTGCAAGGGCCCAGCCATGAACTTTTATCTCCTTTTTTTTCTATTTATCTGTCCAAAGGGACTAGGAAATAGAAAGAATCATAATCCACTTCCATCACTAAAACCAGGAAGCCCTTTTCTGCTGGGCTGGAAAGAAGGATGGCTTAATCCTGGAGTGAATTAACTGCTTCCTTTCAGGACAAAGCTCAGCTCTGTGTTTCCTGAGAAATTTCTTCTCCCACTAGATAAAAGTCTAGAAAAATAAGGTGTCTCCTGGAGCTTGCTATGCTAGGGTTGAGGGGTGAGGTGATGGAATTTTTTTCATTTTACTGCACTTAAATTTCCTGTAAAGGGGGGCCATTTGTGAAATGTGCACACATATGCATGTGTAGAAGTCAGTGTAGCAAATTTGTTCCTACCAGAATCCCACTTCTGATCCTGCAGTGCACTTAAAGAAATACTGAAATAATTCTGTACAAGCTCTGTCCTAGCACTAAACTTGAGATATTTTTCTTTATCCCTACAAATGACCAAGATTCAAGTGTACGAATTTTGCTAAAAATATCCCACAGAATTTTGATGTCATGGTGAGGAGTATTCATTTTCTAGTGTTAAACATCCCCATTGAAATTCCACCAGCGTTGCAATACAGGCTCACCTGTTTGCCACCACTCACTGCTTTTTGTACCTTTACATCAACTCTGAGTCTTCTTATTTCTAAGGTATTCACTTTTTGCTTCATGTGAGAGCTTTCCTATGCTTTTATTCACTGTCATCATTCATTTCTGAAATACCCTCTAAACCCATAGAATCCTCTCTAAAATATAAAGTGACCTAAAGATGTATACAGTTCACTCCAGGTGAAACTATCTATAAGTCACATAACAACATGTCAACCCTTGTCTTTACTGTTCACAAGTACCTAACGGTTCCCAATTCATGACATTCCTAATTAATATTTTTAGCCACAAATGCACCTTTTTTGCATAATAATAATAAGCCTGCATGCTGATGTCCCTTTTACCATCTTACAACGATTAATGCAAAAATCCTGTAAGGTCTGTCTAGTAAACAAGAGACATTTTTTGAAAGAATGCCAAGATTTCAACATTCCACTTCAAAACAAGGTTCTCAAATATTTCAAGAAAGAGAAATAACAGGCATGAGAGAAAGTGTGCACAAACCACACAAAAAAGCTTCAGTGCTCTCCCCGGGATCTTCACAGTCTCCCAGTGATCAGTAGCTCACTTGTGGAGGATCGTAGCCTGAATCTAGCAAATCCCTCTGATTTCCTCTCCTTCTCTCATCTGTGATAAAGACTAGCAGATGATCAAGAAGCAATTTTCTTTTTCAAGAACGGTTGTTTAACTCCTTTTGCAGGCCTTCTACTATTTTATTATGGGGCATATATCATGTAATTTCAATATAAGCATTTGGAACAAATGTTTTCTTTGTCTATATAACCATGTATATACATGAATATCAAAATGGAAAAGTAATAAAGCAGTAAGATTTGAGTTTAACCTTCATACAAACCACAAATTGAAGTGAAAAAGTCAAAATGGCCTTTTCTTAAAACAGTTTGTTTTGAACATTTAGAAATAAGTGACATTATTAACATGAAGTCAATCACCTTTCCTATAATCTGCCTGTATGATCTCTTCTTCACATTACAGTTTTCTATATTTTTCAATTTTTTATTTCATTCTGTAAAGCAAAAGATGGAAGGAAAATGAACTCATGGCAAAGACTGAGCTCTAGTGAAGCAGTTGATTGTCTCCGGAGAGTGTTAGTGAGAAAACTCTGCTCGTTTTCAATTGTTTTGTGAAGACTTATCATTGCTAAATGACACTTTGAAATCTTGCATGCGCAATCATGATGTATGTATTAGGTAACCTTCATTTAAGGTTTGAGGAACATGTGAACCAGTGTAGGAGAAAAACTTGGCCTGGATCTCTACTCATTTATATTATCACTTTTGTGATTTACTGTAACATACTCTTCACCCAAGGCAGTTGGAAATAAAAGTAGCAACTCAGTGGAGCTCATATAGATAGGTCGAAAGGTTGACACCTCCTAAAAGGATGTTCAGAGCACCAGAACGAGAGCATTTCAAACAACCTCATCATGTTTTAGATGAAGGAATGCCTCTTGGTTTACTTTCTGATTGTCATGCTTTTTGGCACAGGAGACATTGAAAAGCTTATAAATACATACATGTGAGCATGAGTACCTGCAAACACAGGCACAAACACGAGTTAAAAGCTCCCCCTCCTTTTCTTGCTTAATTATGTAATTCCAGGCACCACACAAACCTCTGTGACCATAGCACAGCCCCTAATAGAGGAGTGATGCTATCTTTTCCACACAGAAGGGAGCCCTGGCTCTGTGGATCCCTGAGCCCAGTAGGCGCAGAACCAGGACTCCTGTTCACGGCTGGTGCTTCCAACACACGGCTGTGCGAGGTCTCTGAGACACCAAACACACTGTACTGAGTGGTGCTAACGGGCAGGCAGCAGTCCTCCTAGACTCTCTGTAAATCTCTGCTAACACCACCAGCCTGAGATCCTGTCATACATGTTGCAAAATCTGGTCTTCTGTCTCCCGCCTGAAACATCTTATTTCCTCTTTCAATGGAAAGTAAGCCACAGGCTTATGTAGGGTAGCACACGCTGATGTATCAGACACAGAATGAGATTTAGGAGCATGAGTCATTGGTATTTCTGAGCGTGAGTATTTCTGGGCCTGCTTTCTGATAGCCTTCTCTTTCATTATTTATCTTCCAAAGAAAAAATTCACCATTTGTGCAACATTACAGGAACTTTAGCTTTTATCATTTGTAAGTCCAACACATCAGAAATGTTATAAGCAATGACAACAGTTTTTCATATCTTTTAAATTAGCTTCTTTGTCTTTAAACAATCTTAAGTCAAAAAACATTTCCTGTACTTTCCAGAATGAAAATGTGTTCAGATTTCTGAATTAAAAATATGCAATCTGACTTGAAACATTAATTTTTTCCTATGTTAAATGCAGCTACAAGATAGCCATATGCATACATTCTCAGTTAAAATCCAACTACTATTTTTCTTTAAGAATTGTGAAAAGCTGGGAAATTTACTTTATACCCAAATCTGCCACAAAAAATGGCAGAGCCAAGAACTGATAAGATGATGAGACATCCTGTATTTTAACTTTGTAACATACTTCTCTGGGATATTTCCTGAAAAATGCAGAAAAGCTCTCTAAAACTGTGCATCTCAGCTGGGTTTTTCCCCCCTTCCACTTTGCTTTGTGAGAGCAAGACAATATAAAGAAGCTATATTCAAGGATGCTGCTGAGTTATTGAACTGTCAGTTAACTTCTGTAAGACATAACCTTAGAAAATAAATCTATCAATATTTTGGCCTGCAGTAGTCGGTATGTAAGGCTGAAGTGCATCCAGCACTGTATCATAATGACTGATTGATG
This sequence comes from Machaerirhynchus nigripectus, assembly GCA_013397975.1. Taxonomy (NCBI): domain Eukaryota; kingdom Metazoa; phylum Chordata; class Aves; order Passeriformes; family Dicruridae; genus Machaerirhynchus; species Machaerirhynchus nigripectus. The sequence continues at coordinate 1,322,398 of VZRQ01003569.1, read as the reverse complement.
ATTTCTTTAACAACAAAACTGTAGACATCAATACACAGTTGGCCACAGAGATACACGCAGAATAGACTTCTACAAAAAAAAGGTGCTGCTGTGTTCTTCAATTCCTGCTGTTGTCTGCCTTAAAAATTATATCAAATAAAGGCTTAATTTAAAATGGAATGTAAAAATGGACACCTGTCCTAATAATCTGCATTATCTTACAGATAACGTATTAAAATGTGTAATTGCTGCTGATATCAGGATTTCTCTTCAGGGATTTTATTCAGTACTTATTATGCCCCCCATTTAGTTTTATTATTTACCTACGCCTCCCTGGAAAGTTAGCTTCTTTTTTCTATTTCTTTTTTCTTTTTCCAGTAGAACAAATTTCTTTCCAACTCTTTACTATCCACTTCATTCAATTGCTCATTATTACTGATGTTTTCTTAGTCTCAGCTTTTTTTCAGTTCGTGCCAAATTCCTTTTATTTGCCTAAGTGGGCTTATTACAACAGCCAAATGCTAAAATATCAACACCCTCAATTAGGAACACCTACAAAATATTTTTTTAGTGTTGGAAATCGCTATCCTGGCATAGTGAAAAGCAAGTGTAGGGCTCAAAAACACACAATGCACAGAAAGGGATGCGTACAAATAAATGGGGTGAGATGGTAACTATACATGGAATAGTAATCAGGTGTTTTAAAGATTTCATGGTATACTGCCATCACAGATATGCCTCTCCATCTATCCACAACCTTTTCAGAAAATAGTTCTGGAATCCAGAAGAGACCTATGAAGCAAGACAGCAGGAAGAAGGGAGCAGCTGGATGAGCCCAGCTGTTATGTAGGTGCCACATGTTGGGGGGAGGCACTGGAAAGAGGAATCACAGCTCAGAGGGGCTGAGGTTGTCATCCATGGCTGTGCAGCTGGGATACAGTGGAGCAAGGCATGAAAGACACCAGCAATGAACAAAGCTATAGAGAACTGTCTGAGGGAGGCTTCACTGAGAATCCTAAACTCCCTATGCTGAAGGAGAAGCCCCACTGTGCTTGTGACTGTGGAGTGAGGGGGAAAGGGCCAGGCAACTTTTCTTGGCATCTTCCATGCATTTGAAGTGGAGGAGGGACAGCTTGACTGCCAGAGACACAGAGAAGTGATTAAGAACAGAAGGAGAGAGCAAGATGCACATACACCTCAGATTTTTTCCTCAACTTTTTAAGTGCTAGGCTTCTCTAATGTCATTTGCCAAAACACCCAAATTCTTCACTTGATAGTAAAAACATGTTTTTCACCTTTCTATTGTACCACATAAGGAAAATATTACTTTTCAGAAAATGACTGCTTTTTATTTATTTCTATCTTTTTGTGGTGAAATGACACCTCCCACACACATACACAGAGTCTCTTGCTTTAGATATAGCATGCCCTAAAATGTTAATTAATACTGCCAAACTGGTTTGCTTCCCCAAACAACTGAAAAGCATCTTAAGCTGTGATACGCTGTTTTTCATACTTTGTTCTTACTTTTAAGCATGTATTTTCCTTTGTGACTAACTTAAGCTTGCAACTCCACTACGTGATCTTTCCAGTTCCAGTTAAACTCCTAATTGATGGAGGCAGCCCTCAAAGCATCATGCACAGGAAAAATGAAGCAGAGAAAACACTGTGAATGGCAGTAGTAGTGTACAACTGCAGCACTTAATTTCCAGCTTACCAACTAGCAATATCCACAAATTTTTACTTCTTGTCATGGCCTCTCAATTCACAGTGTAATGTTTTTTTTTAATTTACTGATCAGTACTACATGCCAGGTTGTAGCACAATGACAATGAGAAATTGCACTTCCTACGTGAATTATGTATGCTGGTTTCAAAACCCCAGTGAAAAGGAGAGAAACAAAAAATGTGCCTTGAGTGGTGATCTAAAGGTTACTTGATGTAGCTCACCAGTCTTCCCAAGAAAAGTAAGCCCCAAGGGAAAGGAGTATTGATACCAGTGGACAGAAAGCATTAAAGATGCTCTGGGACAGAACAGCCTCCCTGAATGCTGTACCAGCAGAAAAGAAGGGGGCGGGGGGGAATTGCTACACAGGAATTTCACTGCCAAGTGTCAGAGGGTGTCCAAGAAAGTTACAAATTATCTGAATTACGAAAAAATAAAGGGTGAAAGGTGACTTCACATAAATGGTTGCTCTAAACTGGCTCTGTGCATTGCAGAACACCATTGACTGCCTAAATACAATCTGTACTTTACGAGCAAGGCCTAGAAAAACTAAGAGACAGATCATAACTGCTCACTCTGTCTCACACTACTACTTTGGGCAGCCAAAGCTGTCTTCTATGCAGGCTAGATTTTCCAGTGGAGTTCCAAAGTAGTACCATACAGAAACTTAATCTAGGGCTGACTGAGTAGGGTGGGCCAACTCAAAAGGAGTGGGAATGAGCCAAATTTTGTGGTCTGCTATTGATAGCAACCTCTGTGGCTGTGAAGTCAGAGAAACAAGATCCTAGACTATCCTGAGGTTGTGATAAGGACTCATTGCTAAAGGCCAGTTTTTAAAGATATTTAACAGAAAACCCAAATCCTATTACATCCTTTGCAGTATGGGATTCCTGCTGTTAAAAAGCACTGCTTCAAATCACATGTGGAGTCTCTGATAGAAGTGCTAAAAGACCATATTTCAAACCAGACTTGGTTGTGAAAGTATTCCACTGGTGAGAAATGCTGGATCCTGCTATGATAGTAAACAATTCAGGTTAACTGAAACTAGGACTTGTTGTCTAAATTATTCAGAGATTTAACTAGAATGGAAAAGTAACTGGTTTTTTTTTTTCTTGTTTTTACTTTACTCATATCATTAAGATATAAAAATATGCTAGAAAGAAATCAAGAAGTGTGTCTTATGAACTGGTCACTTTAAATCTTTTGCACGCATTCTCCCTTAGTTCCAAGATAAATGAATACTACAGATGCTGCTCTTTGTCATATGGTTTAGTTTTAGGTAGTCTTTTGAGGAGAAGGAAGTTGGACTCAATGATCCTTATGGGTCCTTTCCAACTTGAGACAGTCTGTGATCATAATGTGATTACAATGAACTTCTAAACATAATTAAAATGCAACCATATTAATGAAAAATTGTACTATGGGCAATACCAGACCATCAGAGAGCATGTAAGGTACATGAACCTTCTACACTACCAGGTCTTATGCGAAGAAGTAGTTTCTCCAAGGAGGTGCTAACTGAAAATAAAACAATTTTTAGAAGTACTTTTGTTTAGATATACTCGTTGTAAAACCCTTTTTTCTCTAAAGTGTTTTCAGTTGCCAGAAAAAATCGTTGCAAAACCCTGGCTCTGCCTTTCTTTGGCTTGGCTTCTCAAACATTCTTGCTATAACCAAAGATGGCTTTCTGTATCATGAGAAAAGACAGTTGTTGTGGGGGGAAAACCACCTAGAGGCAGCTTTGTCTTACCAGTGATACCCATATAGTTCCTGCTGTTTCTTGCTGGCTGGTTTGTTTTTCCCTGTTATCACTAGACCCAGTGGCAGAAAATATTCAAGTGATCTTGGCTGGGAATTAAATCAAATTTACATCTCACTTGCAGGACAATATCCCTCAAGGCTCTTTCACTAAAATGGACAGGCTGACACATCAACCCCTGCTTTGCTTGTCTCCCCTGATCACGAACAAACTTGGAATGCTACTAGCCTTTTTATTAAGTTTGGACACATTTCCACAAAAGAAATCAGAGAGGATTCAGAAACTGCACGTAAAAATGCAGAATAACTTTTTTTGCTGATTTATATTGTGTTTGGATTTACTGTTTGCTAGGAAAAACAAGAACTTTAGAGAACTCAATAACTGGACACATCTGGTTATAAGAACCCAACATTCTGAGTACCAATATTCTTTCTGTTGTTTAATAAAAGTAGAGGACCCTTCAGAGTTCAAAGGAGCTAAACAAGATTTTGAGCTTATACTGGGAGACAAGCTGTCATGGTTTCACCCCAGCCAGCAACCCAGCCCCACACAGCCACTCACTCACTGCCCCACCCACCCGCAGGATCAGAGAGAGAATTAGAAGTGTAAAAGCCAGAAAACTAATGGATTGAAATAAAGAAAATTTAATAGGGAAAGAAAAAGCTGTGCACACAAGTAAAGCGAAACAAGGGATGAATTCAGTGCTTCCCATGGGCAGGCAGCTGTTCAGCCATTCCCAGGAGAGCAGGGCCCTGTCACATCTAAGAGTGACTTAGTAAGACAAACACCATCCCTCCAAACATCCCCCCATTTCTCCTTCTTTCCCCCACTTTATATATTCAGCATGATGTCAGGTGGTCTGGAATGTCCCTTTGGTCACCTTGGGTCACCTGTCCTGGCTGTGTCTCCTCCCAACCTGCCATGCACCCTGAACTTCCTGGCCAGTGTGGGAATATGAAAAGCAGATAGGGCCTTGCCTCTGTGCAAGTCCTGCTCAGCAATAACAAAACCTCTCTATATTATCAACCCTGTGTTCAGCACAAATCTGAAACACAGCCCCACACCAGCCACTGTGAAGAAAATTAGTTCTACCTCAGCTTAAGCACTTCATAAATTTATCAATCTTTTCTGCTACTCTCCAGCCAGTAACAGACCCTCCAAGACTGCCTCCTTAACTCTGACTTGACACAGGAGGTAAGGGAGAACCTCCCCTTTGCACATCTGCTCCATTTTATGACTTCTATTTTACATAATGAATTTTTCTTTCCCCCACACACCAATGTTTCTTTGTGTTGCCCCACAAACTGAACTCCAAAATCAAATGAACAAACCCACTCCCTAGATAAATTACTTAACTGTTTCTAGTGAGTACCAGCTGATCAGCACATCCAAATGACTAAATGCAAATATATATGGTGTTTCTGCCAAAAGTGCGGTTCAGAGAATGAAAAAGTCAGGGAAAGAAAGAGGCAGAGGTATCAGCCTCAGCTCACAGTGCAGCATGATTATGCACTTTTATCATGGACAGCAAGACTACTTGTAATTAAAACACTTTATTACAAAACTGCCTCCAGCAGAGATGGAACAGGTTCTAGTGTGCGTGTTTAGAAGAAAGGTAAATTTATACTATTTCTCTTCCAAATACAACAGTAAATTTCATTTAGAAAAAATGAGTGATACTGAGAAGAACCACGTATTAAAACCTCTTCATGAAGAGTCCCAATTAACAAAAACCAATAAACAAGACAAATCGTGGTCATTCTTATAAGAAAGGAAACTTGTTCTTATGGAAAACTCTTCTGCAATTACAGAAAATTCTACATGATGACAGCCATGCCATAAACTTCAGAGTGTTGTATATAGCATGCTCTACTCCACCTTATCGCTCACTTCACTCTCAAGGCTACTCCTAAGCTCCTGCTTTCTTGGCCTCTGCAACTGCACTGTACTGCCTTGATGAGAATGCATTAGCAAGGGGTTTTTAAGCACATGGTCACATACTGCTGCTTTGCAGATTCCTTGAACCATACAACACCAGGGATGGGTGGTACCCACGCTATAAGAACCTGTTCAGTACTTCATTTCTCATCAGTGCTAATGGTTCAGCTTTGCACTTTACACCTTGCTCTGAACATAACTATTTACTTACAGACGTTTTGGCACGTACCACTAAAGCAGTCAAGGAGTCTTGGAAATACTACTTTTTCTTTTCAAACGTCTGTGGGGTTAAAAACCAATGCTCACTCCATTTTAAATTACAGGAATTGAGGCTCAGATTTGAAAAAAAGCATAGGCTAAAAAGACATTCTACTTGCTTGGAGAGTTTAAATGTACCTAGCATTCAATGGCATCATTTATGTCCAAAGCACATCTTTCCCAGATTTCATTTGATGCTGAGTCCTCAAATGCTCACAGAGATCAGACCCTCAAATTTCTGTTGAAATGAACCTTTCACTCCCAGTTGAAAGAATGGTTTCAGGTGCTGCTGCAGTTGAATTTGACAGTCGTCCTGCCTCTCCCCTCCCAGCTACTGAAGCTTACATGGAAGTTTCTATGCCTTCAGCCGAGAGGGAGTGAGTGACCATGTGAGTTTTATGGCTCCTGTTCAGTGCAAGGTAGAAACGGCTCTTCGGATCCATTACAGAAGCAACCAGTGCCACAGTACTGCAACTTTCACGTGGTCAGTGACTGAATCTCTGTTAAGGGGACACTTCGTGCAACATTTTGTGGAACTGTTCAAGTGGGACTTTTAAAAGCTCCACTGCCTTTCTCTGGTTTTAATATTGCATCAGAACAGCATGGCAGGAGAAAGGAAAAAAAAGCCTTCAGGAAAACATTTCACTATGATAATTTTCTACCTCCATTTTCAGTTCCTCTGTGCAATCCCTAACTTCCCAGCTGGTGAGGCAGGGCATCTGTAGATACACAGCATCCTTAATGGCACAGTTCGTATTTGTTGCTGTATCAGAACTGTTCTTTGCAATGAAAGAAGCAAGAGTCCAGAGGGAAAAATTTCATCATGCAGTTAAAGTCTATTTTGCAAAGAGTAAATTATTAATGTGCAGAGCAGGGAGAGGCTAATTAAAGTGACACAGGCAAAACTAATTCTGTCACTTCCTAGTGGAGGTCTAGTAGGTTACTATTGTTAAGGTGCAACAACACTAAAAGGGATTAAACACATAACTTTGCTGGGATGGGAGGAACTTCAGAGAAGTTTAAAAAAAGCAAAGCTTGTATCCAAGGTCCTCTTTAGGTTCTGGAATTTTGCATTTGCATGGATTCAAGTATCATGCTTTGTTGAAAGCCCGGGTTGTGACCTTGACTTCCTTCTCATCCAGTTGGACTCCTTGTTCCATGATCATTCTTCCTGCACAGCTAATCACCTCCAAGCCTGAGACTTACCACAAATGCATTACTCTTCCTTAGTATCCTAATTCTCATCAAATCCCAAGTGTAGTGAGCTTATCCTGACACCCCTTAAGGTACCAATATAATTTCTACAGTTATTCCTGGCCTTTTCCTGTTTTTTCTAGATCTCCTTCTCAGCTTTGCCTGCAGACTGATTTCTTGTCATCTAGACTGCTCCCCCACTGTCTCCCCTTTTGTCACTGCTAGTGATTCAGAGAATCCCACTCAGCTCCCCTAACACCTTTAGTAGGATGGGGACTGAGACCCATCTTCCTCATCACTGCCTGCAAACCTCTAGTTAGGATAGCGTTTGATATGCACAAATATCAAACTCTTTATATATATATATATAAGCTCATTTTCTACTGAGAAAAGAACAGAATAAATGGCTATTTCTTTGTTAGAGGGATCAAAGTAAATTGGTCAAAGTACCAACAGAAGTAAATACAGCTGTTTGCTTGTCAGTGACTTGGCTGATCAACCATTTCAATGAAATTAAGACCAACTGCAAGTCTCTGCAGATAATTAAATATGTTATAGGCATCACCACATGCTAAAGAGCTGATAAAACACACGTATCATGTTCTTGAGAAAGCCGTGACCTGTAAAAGGTCCTCATGAGAAATGAGGCACATATGATCTGTGCATGTCAGATAATTTCAGATATTAACGTTGTGAGCCAAAACCTCTCTGCAGCGTATTATGACATAAAAAAAAAAAAAAAAAAAAAAAAAAAAAAAAAAAAAAAAAAAAAAAAAAAAAAAAAAAAAAAAAACCCAAAAAACTGCAAGGGGCAGAAAATCAATAGTCCATTGGTATTTCCTAAACAGATCCAGAGCACTGCCAAGACTGGCTGCTTAAACTCACTGTACAGCTGCAGCTTCAGACAACTAAATTTTTTAGAGAATTTTAAAAATATTGTGAAAACATGAGAAAAATTAGGAAAAAACCCCTAGTAAAATTAAAAGAATTCTTCTGCACAAGCCTGAGCAGTAGTAACAAAATATGTAATTTTAGTGGAGGCTCATGGGAAGAATAAAAATGCACATCTACAAAATAATGGCTATTTTCAAAGATCTGATTCACGTTTTCAGGGAAACGAGGCTTTTCAGGAAAGTCTGTCAGAATGGTTCTTCTACTTGCTTGGTTTTAATAAGGGAAAGCCAGACATTACTTTTGCCTAGGTTTGTTCTTAGAAACAGCTGGATGGCATTGAATGAAATTTCAATGAAATTTAGCCCAAAGCATACACTTTGGAAAGTCTCTATCCAGACAATGGCAGAGGATTAGGCAGATCTATAAATAATTGAAATAAAAGAGGGTTTTATTTAGGTGCTGTTGTTTTTTAAAGAGTAGTGTCTGGCTGTGCTACCTGCTCCACCTACAGCAGTAACTGACTGGATGCCAGTGGCAAGGCATCAGCTTTAGGGATTGTATTCTTCATGGTGCAAGAAATGTAGATTCTGAAGAAATGCTGTGACCATTTGGGGCTGGTGCTTTGAGGGCTGTACTAGAGATATCTGTTGCAGATATCAAAAGTTTGATTTCTGCTAGCTTTTTCTGTTTGATGTCAGATGAAGATGATGCAAACATAAACACGTTCAGCCTTTATATTCCATGAATTTGTGTATAGAAAACAATCTAGTGCAGGGATGTAGAAGTCTTTCTATTCACCTTGCTTCCATCCTGCCATATTCTTGATCTATCTCAAACAGTGTCTAAAGATTTTTTTTTCAAAAAATTTTTTCACAGTGAAATCCAAAGCCTCATATTCTGCAAACTTCCAGAATTTGCTGAATTAAAAAGTAGTTAATATGATATCACCTTAATATGATATTTGAAACTTAATAATTCAGCCTTGTTCTTCAGCCTCGAGGGCTGGAAGCAGGTGCTTTTAATCTTAACAGAATCAAGAACCATCAGCAGCCCTTGTGCTCCATGACTGCACTCTCCCCTCTCCTCCCCAGGTTGGAGGGTGATGCTCCTGGTCAGTGTGCCAGGGTGGCATACTGGATCCAGTCCCACTAAGTGGTTTTCTCCCCAGAACAGTTACTGGAGCAAGATTTTCCCCTGCAGCTTTTCTGTCTGACTGAAGCACAGAACTGTAATCTAGGTTGATTTGGGAAGTCAGCCTGAGCATCAAATATTTTTGAAAATTTGGTTCACAGGGTATTAGCATTGTAGTATGCCAACACGGGATATTTACAGTGCTCTTAAAACCCTTATTTTTGTTCCTGTTTGAAGAAATGATAGTAAAGCATACAAGATCTGTACATATTAATGCATAAATATTGTAAAATAACTGCTCAGACCTATCAGGAAACTCCATTTAACTTTAGAAGCTGTAACAATGCCGGGTTAGCACTTTACCTTGAATGGTGCAGTGATAGCATAAAACTTTGCTAACCAGTTATCTGGGGTCAGCCTTAACGGTACCATAAAATTTCTTCAACACGAGGCAATTTTTGCTTCCTGAGGGCTTTGTAAGTTTGCTGTAAGTGCATTTATACATCTGAGTATCTAATGAAAATAAATTAGTAAGAATTACATACTTGCCCAAATGTAATGCAAAGTCTTAAATTACTTACAAGTCTAATAAAACACTCTCAATTCAAAGAAACACTTTAGAATAGAGGAATGAATGCATAAAATACCAGCAGAGACCACTAGTATATATTCTGCAAATATGCATTTATATGTATAGATTATGTGTATGTCCCCTTGATAAGTTTCAGTTGACTTTTGCTCTTCCAGTCAGATTTAACTACATTGCCATGCAGGAAGGACAGTGCTCAGCCTCTTAATGTTGATGCACTTACACTTTCAGAACATAATCGATATTTCCATGTGTTTACAAGTAAATTTGTTAATTAGTTTCTAAATGAATATATAATTTGAAATGGATCCTTCAGTCAACTTAGCGTCTCACAATTGCCTGCTGCCCTGTCCCAAGTGATTTTGATAACATAACAATGTATGACTTTGTATTTCCTACATAATTAATACTCAGATGCTTTCTGCTGTGTCTACCTGACTAGTATGAAATGGTCATTTTTTTTCTATTACTCTCCATTTCTAAGGGTTTTTCATCATGAGACTACTAAAAGCACACTAACAGTACTTTCAGTCTCTCCAGATTGACACAGAAAGTAATGGTCATTTTGTAATGGGTGTCTTAATAAAGGATAATGATAGCATGTTAGCTAAGGACAATCTGATTAAGAACAATGGCAGGAATATGCTATTGTGAAAACAGGAGCTTCTCTCAAGCTTCCAGAGGGGAGAAAAACCCAAGCAAATAACAAATCATCAATCTCTGCAGGAAGATAGATATTTAGCTACCTGTGAATAAGGTTTTTATGTATTTTATTGTTAATTCGTAATCTTTGTTATAAAAATAGAACTGCTGATGACAAGACTTTATAATTTTGACTTTATAATTTTTTATAATTAAGACTTTGTAATTTTATGATTATGTGCAAAGACACCCTTGCACTGTACTGCAGTCTAGTGTCCATGAATATAAGAATATTTAATTTCTTCATCTATCTCCCTTTCAGCATATCCTTAAATGAACATGTCTTTTATCAAATGCACAGATGGTGCAATGAGTCTGTGACTAGAGTTCTGCTTTGATACAATTGCTGGCAGTCACAATTTAGAAACCTACCAGTGCATCAAGTGATCCTAAAATCTGTAAAAGCTCTTTTTCTCTCTAGAACAGCATCCTTTGCTACCTGCACAAAGAAAAGTTCTCAGTAGGAGGAGTGGTAGGCTTTCACTTTCGAGAAAATACACTGAAGACCAAATTAAATGATCCCTCTGTCAGTTGTCTCTGTAAACAAACACACATTAAGAAGTTCATTGTACTTTAATGGCTGAACACGCAGGAGATGGGAATGTCACACGCAGTAAAAGGAAATGGGCGCATTCCCAACAGTAGGTAGCTTTTATTTCTGTAACCAATACAGGTATTTCAGCCACCACAGTTCTTACTGAAGATACGGCCTCACTTCAATCTCCATAATGCTGGGACACTGGGATATAGCAAAAGCAGGAGCTATCATTACTATTATCTTAGTAATCTATGGTGGAAGATGTCGTTGTATTTATACAGAGAACACTGGAGATGCTAACAAGGTGAAGCATGAAGGATTTTCCAGATATTTGACTATTAGCTCTGTCTCTTTCTTTGGTAAAATAGAGTTACGAGAAATTAAATTTTAAATTCCTCTTTTTCTTCCACCACTGAAAGCAAAATTATTAAATTAACCACTAATTCCCATCACTCATAATTCAGAAAAAAGAAGGTTAAGAGGAACAGAAGTAGAGTTACAAGCTTACATGAACATTTAGGACTCATGGGCTTTCCAGCTGACATATAATCCACCTAAATACCCTCAAATACTAAGTAGCTTCAGAGGAGTCAGGCTTGAGCTGAGAGCTCACAACATTTAAGCCACAAAGCCATCTCTGGGACCACAGGTCCACTTGATGCTCTCCAGCACACTGCAAATTCCATCAAATGAAGTTTCCAACCAGAATTTCTGAGGCTGGATTCAGATACTCCAGAGAGGCCAAGTTCACCATTCTGTGGATGTTCTTTGTAGCTTTAATCCCTTCAAACCAATCTGAGCTCATTTTCAATTTCATGGGTCCAATTGGCTCATGCAGCTGAGCTTTAGGAAAGTCTGTGAAGTTGAAAATTGCCATTCTGCTGAATGTTTGCAAGTATAATGATATATGTATATTCCTACCTTTCTGCAGAGAGATGGTACTCACACATATTCTTTGCATATCAGCCAACCTGTAAACCATAAACAATGAATTTTTTGTTCCAAGGAATTCATACTTCTGGGTTGTTTTTTTTAAATTTTCTATTTTATATTTAGATATAACTCCAACATCAAGTTCCCCAATAAATAGAAGCCAGCATTCAGTAAGCATAAAATCAAATATGAGGCTGAAAAGAAAACAATATAATTAATTTTTTATTGCCTATTCGTATCTCTCTATTCCTCTGTTATTCCATCAGTAACTTTTTCTTATCAGTTGGTAAGTCTCCAAATAAAAGTTTAATTCTTCTTTTATTCATATAAAAGCACACTGACTGGCAATGATATTTCCCTCTGTTTAGCATTTAGATAGTGCTATAAGCATTCTGTTATATATGACATTAACAAATTTAAAATAGTTTCTTTTCAAACTGAAGGCCAAACTTCTCTTTCAGTGTATTTGTGAGACCAATTTAATAAAGTGATTGTATTACCTGCACGCTGCCTAGTGACATTCCCTTTCTTCTCTTTACTCCCCACAGAACTGAGAAATTCCTCCTGGACACCGGGACAGAGCTCTCAGGAGAACTTTTAGGGTCCTACAAATTTTATAGACAAGGGCAGGTAGACACACCCCAAGACACTGCTTTTATTGAGGAAAAAACAGAGTAAAGTTGTCTGTTGACCACTGTTTTGGGTAGTGACCACGCAGCCAAGCTGTGGGTGCAAGCTCTCAGCTAGCCCCAAACACACCTTTCTTTCGTGTTGGGAGCACCAGGGAGGAGGCACTTTGGGAACAGGGCAAGCAAACAGAGGATCAAAGAAGAAATCCAGAGCAAAGCCATTCTGCTCTTCAGGGACTAAGGAATTTGCTGTGATAATGAACACTTTAGGCTCAATCTTTCTATTTGGTATTAGTACAGGTGCTGTTGGAAAGAAATTAGTCCATGTTTTCCAAAGGTGGGGTGTAGTAGAGTCTAACCCCAACCTGTCCTCCCGGGGAGGGAGATCAGAGTGCTGGCCCCAAGCACTTCTGCCCTTTTCCCCCTTGCTGTCCCACCATGGCTGCAGTCGTCAGTCATGGGGCTCAGCCCTGGGACTGGACCCCTTGGACATCTGTCACGTACAGCCCACATCCCCTCCTGGGCTTTCTCTGTGTGGATCCTTTAGGCTGCAGCAGGCACGTCCCAGGCTTTTTCCACACCTCGTCTTGCTCACACCCTGTCTCCAGACACCACCGGGGTGCTGGACTCAGAGTTTCTCAGGCTAATCCTCCCATGATGACAGGTCAGAAAAGTATGGATCATAGGCTTAACAAAGAGTCCCTCAGTCACGTCGCAGTGCCAAAGCCACCTGTTACAGACAACTGGAAAATATATAACCTGTCTTCAGGTACACATTGGCCTTACTTCTGTGCCTCTTCCTGCCTTGCCATAGCCCAGGCAAGCCTGCATTAGTTGCTCCAGCAATCACAGTCTCAGCCTTGTCTTCAAACCACCAGTTTTTGACACAATACCTTCTACAAGCATGCAAGCATTTCTTTATTATTTATTATGTGATATTCTAATTTTAATTTTAAAAATAGTTTGCCTGCAGAAAGGCAGTACACACTTCAATGCTAATAATTTGGATCTATTTATCTACACATTTATTGAAGATTAACTTATCCTGAGAAATAAACTTTCCTACTTTTTGTCTTGCTTGACAGCTCCCAGATTAAGCTAAGTATACTGGTTAGCTTACAATTCATGAGCTAGGATACAACAACTCAAACTTGGTCAAAACTCTGAGGCTTAAAATTCAGTTGCAAGTAAATATCTTTAAAAATCAGTCTTTTTAAAAGCAAAGCAAAAAAAAGGTGGGTTTTTTTTGTTGTTGTTTTTTTTTTTTTTTAAGGAAGTAAAAGCCTAACTAACAAAGGCAACAGAGAGAAGTAAATTAATTGTAATTCTCTTCTTGATTTTAAAAGGGAATCCTTTCCAAATTTGTTCAGAACAGGAGAGAAGGCCAATGACTTGTATAATACTTCTCATATTTTTAGTGGATCTTTATGACTTAGGCTATTATAATTGCTTTTGAAAAGCATCTTTTCACTCTGACAGACAAGTTAAAACTTGAAGGCAAGCCAATAACTTTGACACCAGCTTATCATAGGGATATCTCTCATATCACACTCTCAGTATTATTATTTTATACAAACTGTCACAGAAGTGAAAGAAGAAGGTCATATAAGAGAAGAATATGAGTTGAAATATTAAAGGATAAACTCCAGTAGCTGTAAAAGGTTTGAATAAAAAAATGCTGAGGGGCATCTTCCACGTTCTGATAAGAAAATCAAACTTCCTAAGAGGCAAATACAGCTTCTTGATAGTCATAATCTATAATGGCCTTGCACCCACTCCCAGTGGATTATTGTGTATTTTCAAGTTTACACACAGTTTTCAGACAAGCAGAGCAGAACAGGTCAACACTCAGACTCTTTTTTGGTAAGAAATTCTCAATGTCTTTGTTTCAGTCTTAAGAGAAAGAGGTTTTGTGTTAAAAGAAAAATTCTAGAGAATAGAAGCTTGAATCCTGTAATTCCATTTTTGAAATTCTGAATTTGTTGCTAGTTCCCATGAGTTTATTCAAAAATTGATTCTAATTATTACTGTGTTGTAATATTACACTGTGAGACGATAACAGAAATTTTTTTCTATTTTTGTATCTTTAAAGCCAGTCACTACTTAGTGCTAATCATAACACTTTATATTCTTTTTCTGTTTCAAAATGTTTTCTGTCTGTATAGTAATGGAACCTGTTAATCTAAGGCAAGGCAACCAACATGGAACTGCAAGGTAAATTTCTGAAATTCTTAAAGAGGACTTAACCATGCCATCAGGCCTGGACATATCATTAGAAGAACATTATCACAATATAATGATAAACAAAAATCTTATAAAATAGTATTTGAAATAGCAGTGTTAGGATGGATAGAGTTCACAAAAAAAAATCAAAGGGTGTGGTATTAATTTACAAATTGCCATAGTTGCTGCCTTCCCTGTATTTTCAAGACAAGTTAGACAGTGATCCATTGATCGTGGATTTACTGCCCACACCTCAGCCATTTTCCTGTGGGAGCCCCAAGTTTGCTGCTTGTAAGAAGAGGTGTTAGAGACAATACTTGCAGTCAGGATGGGCAAACCTGCCTGTATGAGGCAGCTGGCAGGAGCAGAGTGGGCACCCAGCTCCGTGCCAGGACTGCCATGCACTTGGCTGTGCAGCCAGGCAGAAGCCACACATACCAAACAGGGACAGTGCCACTGGAGCTTCCTGCATTTCACTGGACTGCTGCTTTGCACCTGTTTCAGCATGGTTTGACAAATGTTCTTCCTCTGTGACAATCTTTTCCTTGCAACTTAGAGGCATGCTGTTCTCTCCTAATTCACTGCTGACGGTGGGAACTTGAGGCGCTCCCCTCGTAAACCACCTAGTCACAGCAATTCATTAACAGCTGACCAGATCACCTCTTCCTGTGCTCCACCTCTAAAACATAAACTCTCTCGATGGATTTTATTACATGTTGTAAACTTGACCAATTTTCATTTTTCCCCTGTGCTCAGTGTTCTGCAGCATTTCACCTTTCCGGGGGAGGGGAGAACAGGGAGCACATTCTAATGTAGTTTGATTTAAATTATTACCCTGGTGCACACTTTCTTTGAGATGCTATTTTCCCTGCCTGTTCTAACTGCTGAGCACAATTGCTAGAGCTCAATTATTAAAGAGATTCTAAAAATAGTGTCATGCAAAGCTGTCCACAAAGGAAAATCATTCAAACACAGAAAGAGACATATCCTGGGCAGTTAGCTTTCACTGTCATTAGCTTCTTAATTCTTTCTGTCTTTTTTTTTTTTTTCCCATCTTTTGCTCTCTTCCCTCATCTTTTCCATTCTTTCCTTCAGCAGCATAAGGAAGAGGGACTTTCAGGACATTCTCTCTACTACGCTAGAAAACTGCATTAGCTCATGCACACATTGGCACAAGAAAACATTTCCTTTTTAGTAAATGCCAACATTCACTAACTTTCCTTTCAAGAAGATCATGAACTTGTGTTCATGGGAATATAACCAAAATAAAATAAATAAATAAATGTAAGCCCTAGTATTTCTAGCTGTGAGTCTTTTCGTGCACTATTCAGTGGAGTTGAAAACAAGGGCATGGTTAACCATCTGGAACCCTCAGAACTAACATTTCCCTGCCAGGGATTTTTACAAGTCTGTGATTCACTTGATGATTCCTGTTTGGAAAAGCATTTAAGGCTATAGTTAAATCTCTAATTAAGCACAGGTAAGCTCTCCCCTCAAGGAAGATTTCTCTTATTTTGAATCACTAGTTAGGAGGGGAGCTAGGAGGAAAGGTGACTAGGATATCTGAGAAGATTCAGCATATAGTCAGTTTGGGCATCCTAAATCCTGGCTACTCTTTCTGAAAGATATCTTTAAGGATAAATAAGGATAAATAAGTCTGATACAAGATAGCAGTATGCTAAGCTGCTTTTTTTCCTTAAGTTTCCCAAATGATTTCAAAACAAACAATAGCAATTACATCTAGACTTAAGAGCTGCAGGAGGGAGGAAAGACGCAAGAGGAGGGAGAGACAGGAGGAGAAAAGCTAAAGCCTTTTTGTCCCCACTGCAAAGCCTGGATGAATACACACGTGTACATGTGTCCCTTGCTCCAAGGCAGGGGTCACGTCTCTGTTTCTGCCAGCCCCAGCAGGAGCCTTTTAAGCAGGAGACTGGTGGGATCACACCAATTTCACCTGGCTACAGGCATCTCTGTTTGGAAAGAAAATATCTTCCTCCCTCTCCCCTCCTACATCAGTTCCTACATCATTCATAGTCAGAATGCATTAACATTCAGACTAAACCTGCAGTTACAATCCCTCAATCAGGCTGCACCTTGCAGGAACGGCTCTGCCACCAAAGCTGTGAGGACTGCAAAAGTGTCAAGGGACTTAGCCTGAAAATTAAAATCTGGGGGCAATCAGCTTAGAGGTTGCATGGTGTGTGCAGGACATAATAGCAAGGAATGAATTTAAATCTTGTAGTACTGACAGCTCTGAACCATTTTACTCTGCTTTTCACAGTGAGCTTAGGTGACCATACACCTCTTTCACATGGCCTGTCATATACAAGAACGGTGTTAACTGCTAATGCCAGCAGTGGGAAGCTGTTCAGGAATTTTTCTGCCAGCTTTTGTGTCACAGCAACCTATTTAAGGAGCATACAATCCTGGAGACTGTGCCTCTTGATGTCTCTGAAGAACACACAAACTGATGAATGGTCATACACATCTAGTAGGAAATTAATGTCCATGGTCATTCTCAGCTAGGCACTTAAAACGGAATGCATATGTCTCCAAAGCAAAATACAGAAAAATACGAGCTCTTTGAAAGCTTCTCAGGTATCATCGCTGTGTGTTTACCAGGCTTTAATACCAATTTCAGCTATCCAGACTAAGATAAAACGACATGAAGAACAACCATTTACTGGAACAAAATATATTTCACAGTCAAACTGGCCATTTGGGATATACAGCTTGCTGACATGAAGAATATCCAAGTTCACCACAGAGCTAAATTTTAGAAATAAAAATAACAACTGAGAAGTATTTTTTTCTGTGGGCAATGATACAAGTTATTTTTATCTAAATACTGCACAGTGATGCCTCACCACTCATTTAATAGAAATGACCACTAAAGTGAAGAGAAGAAGCTGGGTAGTAAACTAAGTTTCTAAATAACCTATATGCTTTAAGTTCAGCAGGTGACTTACACCACAGAAGGAGCAAAGCATTGAAACTTAAAGCACAAAAACTTAAATTTACATTCTCTGAAGAGCGTCTGGATTAACTTGTACAACATCGACACGAGCACCAGTATGACATGAACAGAGTCCCCCTGTCAGGCTGTGTCTTAAAGCCTGATGAAAATATTTGACTCAATTAGTCCACCTTGAAGTGGGAAAAAATATGCAAAAGAACGGTACGAGCAATTCAAAATACAACATCGGTGATGTACTGCTTATTAATAAAAATAATAGAAGTCAGATATAAACTACAGCATCCCTTTGTTAATTATAGATTGCTCTCTTTAATTAAAACACAATAACTAATTATCGGCACTTCCTTTAAAAAGGCAGAGTTTGCCAGAGGCACAATAAATACTAATAATTCACCCTACAATTACTAATAATTCCCTTCTATTGAGCTTTTCATCCATCTAATCCACACACACAAAAATAAACACATAAAAATGGAAATGAGCATTGGGAGCGCCATTTGGTACTTGCTGCAAGCAGAGGCAGGGAGTTGATTTGACCAAGACTGCAAGGAGAGCTGGTGGCAGAGTGGGGAGGGGGTGGAGGCAGGCAGGGCAGGCAAGGATGGGTTATTTCCAGTCATCAAGAGTGAGGAGACATTGATGTTGGTTGTACTGCAGATACACAGAGAGCCAAACACATTTGCAGCCTGAATGGCTTCAGTGACATCAGGGAAGAGGAAAATGCTCCACAAACAGGGAGTGCAGGAGGTAGCACAATGTGCAGCAGACACAGGAGTCTGCTCCAAGCACCGGGTGCCAACCTGCTCAGAGATGCTGAAGCTCCCTGGCATTTGAAAGGTTCAGGGCAGGCAGCAGAACTCGGTTCAAGACATCGCCCCTGTATTTACATAGATAATACATGGCCAAATACCACCAGCTCCCCTCTTCTTGCCTGCCATTCAAGACCGGCCATTAAGCGCTGAATGAATGAAGAGCCGCTAATCTGCAGTACTTTTCACACGCTGTAATTTAGTATGATCTGTTGGAAGTGGCCTTCTTTGACAGCCTCATTTACTGTAGAGCTGTAATGCCTTTCAAATATTTATTGTGAGTGATGGAGCCTCGCAGGGGCATCAGCCGTCACTGATTTTATTATTGCACTGCCGGAGGAACACAGATGTATCCTTCAGGTTTTATGAAACTCGCAACGTTCTTCACACTTTAAGGATGAAAGACCTGAATCAGCGACACACCACCTGGGCATTTTTATACATGATCTATTCCATTTCTTATACTTTCTTTGGAGGCTAAGTTTGAAAATAAGAAAACAGACCTGGGAATCACTCTCAGAGGGAAAAGCTATCATGGTAAATACACACACACAGCACAAATTTTCTGCCCCCATCCCAGTCCACAGCCATGACAAACTCCACCCCAAATTCCCAGTGGTGGTCAGGGTTGATTTTTTGGGGGGCATTTTCTAAGCTTTTTTTATTTTACAATGGTCATTAATTCTAAAAGAAAATGAGTTGTGAAAACAGATGGTATTTTTTTTTAACTGATATTTTTTGATATTGATCTGCTACAGGCTGCTCTGGGGAAGGCAGAACATGAGGAGCCAAATGTGAAGTTTGCTGCCTGCACCTGGAAACAGTTTAGCTGCAGAGAGCTGGATTCTTGTTCTGATCAAGCGTGATACATCTGCATGGGACCCTTGATGGAGGAGAGGAACTATGCCAGTAAGAAACTTTGGGCTGCTGGGAGTTGCACTCCACCTGCCAAACTTTTGAGAGAGTTGTGCCTGCTCCCCAGGTGGTGTGGAGGTGGGAGCATCAGCCTCCATACCTGCCCTTCCTGCACTCCACTGCAGTTCACAGGATGCTTCCTATACAGGTTGAGTAATGCTGCTTAACTCCTTTAAGAAACTATACAAAGAAAGACACCCCCAGAATATTTCTTTTTTTCAATAGCTCAGCTTCCAGTTGACATACTTAAATCTCATTCCCACAATACAGTTAGCAGAGGAATTTCAAACTGTATGTTCACCGGATAAGGGAGTACAAACCCCCATCCCCCAAAACAAACCGAAAAAACTCCCCTCAAATTTGTCACCATTAGCTAATGGCTGTGGTATTTTAGGCTGAACAAGCTATGTTGGCTGCTCATGCATGCAATGCCATTGAAAGTACTCGACAACAATGAGGGCACTGGGGGCACTTTAGGCAAAAAAGTAACCACAGCCTCAGTGCTTTGAATATCTAATATAACATGATTGATCTTTGTCAAACCAGGGAATTAAAGGTTTCTATATAGATCTTGGAATAAATTCATCCTGGCTGCAACATCAGGGATTAATTATACTGGATTTTGCACATATTTGGTAAACTGGAACTCCAAAGTCTCTACTTCCATTTAATATAACGTGCATGTTCTCAGTTTCCTAGGCTGTTTATTTTAAAAGGGGGAAAAAAAAATTAAAAGCATACAGACACCTTAAAGTGTGACTTTTCCTCTCTTTCACCCTCTCCTTTTTTTCTTCAATAGATAACATCTAGTTTAAAATATTCAGTCCAAAACTATGATCAGCAAATACAATTAAACTCTTGACTCAGACAGGCTTGTGCCAAATGGCAAACTGCCCCATAAAAAGGTACTTTTGGTCGCTTTCTATTTATCTTCCTCCCCCTTGAAGTATTCAGTATTACAGAGCAGAGAGATTTTGGGACAGCTGGGTAGCATGCTGGGAAAAAGGAGCAAAAGGACCATTTCATTTTCTTGGCATATCCTAGCTACAAACAGGTTTCCTACAATAGAAGAACAAATGAGCAACTTTAGAAGAAAAGGGATGGCTAAAGTCTTATATAATGGACTATTTATGTCTGAAAAAACTTCAAACTAATGCAAAAGCATCATCTGAAATAAAAAATGAGAGGGAAATTTAAGACAAAAAAAAACGATTTCCCGATGTTAATACTTAATGTCACTCAGAGCAACTTGCTTTCTGGTGGTATTTTACTGCGCTATTCCAAGCTATGGGAAAACTGATATTTCATTATAATGATGATTGCTGATTTTTTTCTTTATAGCACTACACCTGCCAGCTGAGTGCTTGGTAAGCGCAGGTTAGGACTTTAAATTTATAAAACAAAATGAGCTTTTTACCAGCAGATCTTTTTCCATGAGGTAGAGACAACTTTACACCTGGCCATGGGGATGTGGGTGGTCTTCTCACCACTGATGTCCTTTCCTCCAGACTCCAGAGATCACTTCCGACCTCAGTGGTTGTTGCTTGTTCTGGCATACAGGCATGGGCTGAATTGCAAGGTGAGAGGTTACCAGAGCATTGCTTGCCTGAAGGAAATTTGGTTTATCACCACTGGATCATCTGATGCTTCTTTTTTACTGTATTCCTTCGTGTGGGACTCTCTCACCATGCATGTTCTCACTCATGCCCTCTTGAGTCAGGACAAGTGATGGAGACTGCTATAAACCTTCAGTTGCTTTTGCCACAATATCCTTTGCTGTTCTGGAAACCACGGCTTTTTCAAACATCCGGCCTCCTGCTGCAGTGGGGACTGCTGCCTTTAACCATGGAGCTTTAGTGACTATGGTGACAGCTCACGACCACAGTCCTGCCAGCTTCAGGGCCTCCTGCAGGGCTCCAAGCACCACATTCGCTACAGTCTCATAAACCCCATACGGCTCTTTTTCAAACCATGTGTTTATCAATGCCTAGAAATGTCCCTGAGAAGGATCCCAACAGTTGGCCTCTTTCCTTCTCTGTCAGAGAGGTTTTGGGTTTTATGCAGAGTTTAGTCCTATTTCTACCCAGCAGTGAAAGTACTCTTGCCCTTCAGCTGTGATAATCTCCAAATAATCCAAACTATCCTGTGGTTTTATCATCTGTCTGCATATGCCCATTTGCCTCAAAGTGATTCTCTTGACCATTACGAGTATCTAGTAGCTCTTTCACATTACCCAGAGCTGTTCCAGGCAGTGTTTGGTTTGCCCATCAGTCACGCTTCCCCCTTGCCCCAGGATTGCACCCGCCAGCCCACAAGACTGTGACTCACATACCCCATAATCAAGTACAGCATGACGAGACTCTACGTCCCTCAAACTTCAGGGAGAAAAGGCTTTCTGAGGTTTCTAAACTGTAGGTTATGCTGTGTCCAAATGGTTTCCCAGTCTTCTTCAAACTCTGAGATCCTTTTACCAAGATCCACATATGCTATGCTCACTTCCCAGCTGTAAATGTGTTTTTTGGGAATCTGTCACGTTCTTAACACTTTTCCAGTCTCCAGACTGGCAGATGCCCATGATCACAGATTAATGAAAGAGGAGCAGAGACCTGGAGGCTGGAAGGTATTTCTTGGATTTCATTTGACTGTGCTTTGTAATTAATCATGAAAATATGTCACAAGGATGCTGGAAAAACACATTTTTCCTTGCATAGCATATGTTACTTAGATAAAATAAATAGATAACAACCCCCATGTTGCTGCATACCAACAACTCCCATTATATGAACGTGACTCAGGGAGCCAAATGTTTAAAGCTAATATGCCAGTAAAGAACATCAATCTGGGCTGAAGGGAAGCTGCTGGCTGGATGATAAAACAAGACGCGACCCCTTTCTTCAAACTCAGCGTAGCCCTTGAGCGTTGCAGTGAAATCTTTGCCTTCACATGAAGAAATCCTGAGCCTGGGTGGGCAGGGAGGGGGGGAAGGGAGCAGGAGGAACCGCAGTGCCTTGGAGTACTGCTAAAGACATTAAAGGGCCATCAGCAGCTCACCAGCAGAACCCTGCATTTATTACAGCATAGCAAATTTTCAGAGATGAGCTCCTTTCATTTAGGTCTGCAGCTGCTTCTGACATCTCCCAGCTGAAAAGGGCTGAGCATTCTCACAATATTAAAAACTCAGCTTCTTTTCCTCTTGAAACTGTAGAGAGGAAGAGCAATAAAAAAAAATGAAATAAAATAAATAGTCTGCGGTATCCTGCCTGTTTACTCTCAGGCATAGGAGGACTGTATCAAATTTAACATGACTGAAAAACTGGAGCCAAAAGACTTTTTTTTAGAACCTGTGCTCTAGATGAGTGTATGTAAGCCGTATAAAATTAAATGTTTGACTCTGATCTTTATGGTAATGTTGTGAGTCATCTGCTAATGGTCAGTCTCCCCCGGCTGGAACTCATTATGGGGTGAGACTCATTATAAATAAATCCTTTTATCAGAAGAATTTAAATTCCCACTGCTTGTTCCAGGTGCCTAAACAGCCAGGGTCTAATTAAGTAATGATGCTGACCAAACTGCAAATACAATTTGTTTACCAGATGATGATACCATACATATATGCAACTTTCTCTGGCAGCAAACTGGGCAGTATGTACACACAAGATCCCAGCTTTTAAAGCTCATTTTCCTTAGGCACAGGTCAGAGATGACAAGGGCACCCCATTTGTCATATAGCCAGTAGTAAATGACGGCACTGTACAGCAACCTAGATGTGCACACAAAGTATGTATTAGTGGATCAAAAAATGGCTCTTGCCTCTCATTCATGTCACTCTGCTTCCAGTGGTGTGGGTTTGCTGTTTGGCTCTTTGAGCGCCTTGTTTATCAACACTTGTTGCCTTTACAGTGTTAATGCCACAGAAAGATGAAACTGAAGAAAACAACAACACTTTATCACACAGAAACATTAATATCTCTCGACTGGAAACAAAATGCTCAAGGGCTCTGCCTGATGCCTCTAAGTTGAATGAAACTAGGCAAGGCATGTGTCTAAATAAATGTTTGATGCTGGATTATATGGTCTAACATAAAAACGCCATGCAAATTAAAATAAAAAAAAGTCTGCTTTATTTTTTTTAAAAAATCATTCAAAAGTATGGCATCTAGATACCTATAAAAAAGATTAAGCCAAGTGAAAAACACTTTCAACTAGAATTTGAAAAAGAAACCCTGTGATCTACAAGCAATGTTAAGATGTGCTAGTCAACACCGAGTAGCAGCTGCTCTTAAGGTTTAAAAAAAGAATCTATTAAAATAAGTATTTCAGCTATTGCAAAAAAGACCAAATGAAAGATGAAAACCAGCACTGCGCGCTATTGACATACCAGAGGAAAATACAGAAAATAAATTCAGAACTGAAAAGCCAGTAAAATAGGACGTTAAGTGAATTTTTAGAATTCTGTGCCTTGAGAAAGTCAAGAGCATTTTAGCTCCCAGTTCAGAATCAAAACAACACTTCAGCTTTTTTCTCTAAAATAAATGTAGAACTGTTTCTCCTCCCAAATCTGGTATCTGTGTTAACAAAGGAGAAAGGACTAGAATGAACCTGAAGAAACAAATCACCGTCTTCTCTTCTACCTAGTGGAGGCAGAGTGGGAAAACCCAAAAGTTTATGGTCCTTGCTCCACCTGACCTGTACCTGGGCACTGAGAGGCACTGTGCCCCCATTCCTGCTGGGCATGGCGAGGGAACAGGCTTGCTGGGAGACAGCGGTAAAAGGGGGTAACAGGTTACACGGGTATCACTGCAGTTGCACTCCCTTTCACAAAGCTGGTGTCCCCTGCTCTGGCAATGCCCCCACTGCACAGAGGTTTGTGGATGAAGAGAAAGAGCTTCTGAGTCTTTGACATCGGTCTGTCCTTCAACACAAGAACTGAATGACATGTATGTACCAGGCGGGGCAGATCCTGACACTGGTGTCTTAAAAGCCACCCTCCTTCTGAAGGCTGAATCAAAATATATTTAGTATATTTATAATCATGCAAGAGTTAGGAAGGGGCTGTGACAATGAGAAAAACATGCCATAATCTTCCTGGCTCAGCGCTCACCAAAAGAAACAGACTCCCGACTCAAAGAGGCAGATGGACAGACACATCTCACTAAAGCTATATTGCAGATACAAGTGGCTTTGCCAAGAAGCAAGAGAAGGCTTGGTCTTCATGGGTCAGTTTCATATACTCCTCTTTAGGAGTAGTTTACATGTTTTTGAAGAAATGAAAGAATTTTTCTTTTTTTTTTTTTTATGAAGCTATTGGACTTTGCAACTGCAGCTTGGGTTTCCCTCAACTCCTTAGCTGCTTAAAAGGGAAAAACCAGAAAAAAAAATATTTTGACTTTCTTGTTCATTTAAAACTCTTGATTACTGGCATGCTATTCAATTTCTGAAAGGCTGAAACTACAATAAAACATAGCTTGTCTTATTAAAGATGATGATTTTTTTATCAACAAACTTTTGACACTTAACTATAGCACATTCACAGCTGCCATTTTTTCTCTCCTATCACAGTGATTTTCAGTATCATTTCTCATGTCAAACAATTTTCCTTAATATATATGAATTATCTGGCTGAAATGGCAGTTTTTCATGATATGCCCTTTCTGTTTTAACACCAGAACTCCTACTGCTATAGATAATTCCTCTGTGCTGAGAAGAGCTGGCACACACTGGCTCAAGACACACGATGAAGCATTTTCTGAGAGGATTTGGCATTGGTTTAGGCAATTTTCAGTGAACATTCAACATAATTTAAAATGTCTAACTGAAATTCACTTTTAATTTCAAAGGTTCACTTTTCAAATCAAAATTACTTTTAATTTCAAAATGGATCCTAATGGGGAGCAAAAAGAAATTTTCCTGGAGTAAAATGAAAAACAAGAATCCCTTACTTGACTTCACATGGGTTTCTTCCCTCTCCCACCTCTAGCTTTTGAAGATTTTTGGTCCACAAAATTATTCCAGTGATGCAATATTTGGAAAAAAACTATAGTGGAAAAAATTTGAATTATAAACATTAACGTATCTACAGTACCTTAATTAACTCTCAATTATTGTAAATTGAGAGTTTAAAATTTTTGTAAACATGACCCCATTATCCCTGCCTACTCCGTGGGCCAGCACAGCCACCCCTCTTGCCAAGCAGAAGAGGATCTGCTTGGACACTTGGAAACATCTTGCCTGTTTGCACCACCAAAGAGAATCAAAGCCCCAGTACTCCTACTTCTTTTTTTTTTTTGTTTGCTTCAAAGCAGATCAAAACCATTCAGATCTCCTAAACAGATGGCATGTTTTTAAATCATAAGCACATGTTCCATGTGTGTCCCATACACTGTTCAGATTATTCCACAGAAGCTCTTGCTGGTGACAGACCTAGCAGCGCACTGGGCCTTTGTTGTCTGCTCCTGGGCACTTCCATAAATGTGTCCCCTTGGGAGCAGTAAAAGCTTTCTGTTGCATCTATGTCAGTGGCACATGTGAGGCCCTGCCATGTGCTAATTGTATAAATATGGAGGAAAAGCATAGCAAAAAAAAACAAAAAAAAAAAACAACAAGGACATGTTCTCTCCCTGTTGCCATTCCTAAAGCACTTCTTATTTTAAGCTAGGACTAATTTTCATTTTAAGCTAAGCACCTGCTAGAAAGGTCATCTGAGGGGTGGGAGATTTGCAATGATGATTTCTATTATTTGAAGGCACTGCTTACACCCAGCATCTGTTTTGCCAAGCAGATGTTTCACACTGTGGGATCCCTGCCCACCCACTGGAATATCTGACTGGATTTCACATCAAGGCACCACCACAAACCAGGTCCTCCACGGTGACTGAGTGGGCAGAGCCTCCAAAAAGCTAAACTAAAGGGATGCACAGTCTGTCCAAAATAATACTCTTGGTGTGTATTTTTTGATCTGTGAGTATGATTTGGGCTAATTGCAAATAGCAGCTTTGATTCACCTACAATCTGTTTCCTGTTTTTCTTTTCGTGAATGCTCATGAAAGTTAAATAAATTCTGGGGAACTCTGTCCACTTAGCACATCTCTGAATGAGCAAAGGTACTCTTGCCTGAAGGTAGGAGGTTGTCCTTTTTCCTTGGAAGTGACCTCTCTCTGCTTGTAGAGCGACAGGCAACAAGGACAGCATTGCAACTTGAGGAACTAAATTCACGTCCCTATTTTATAACCCACTGACACAAAATGGAAGAATAAAATCCCTTATGAACCAAAAACTTTCTGGATGAGTGTTTTGCAAGCAGAGAACAGAAGGCAGAAATTGTCAGATAAATTGTTTGAGTAGTTCAGCCAGCACCTTTCCCTGGCTGCATAGCTCTCTTTAGAGAAAAATGCTAAGATTAAGTTATTAAGGGTAGATTACCATTAACTTTATCAACCTTGTCTGAATCATACTATCACCCCCACAGTACTAAAGTAACTCAGAACGCTGCAATCAATGGAGGTTGGCTGCTTTACACCAGCAGAGAAGTCTTCCTATGCCTTCACCAACAGCTATGAAAAAAAGCCTTAAGTGGATTTGTTCATGGGTAAGGGAATGGGGGTGGAAACTGTTTCTCGGAAAATCCAAAATCCTGGCCAAGGATCCAGAAGAGGATTATTATTACAGTATCCCTCTTACGAGCTGTGCTGAGCTTGTTAGAAAGGTGTTAACTTTCCTCTGCCAAGAGCACTTTGCAGTAATCAGTTTATGAAAAATTCAATTTGGCAGCAAACTCTTGGCAGTCTCAAATCAACTGCACCTATTATACCCCAGTCACAAGTGGATGGGCAAAGGTGGCTCAGTGCACCAGTCTCTCCTCCCCCTCCTCTGTGGCCTTGAAATTTGCTCAGCAATTCTGGAGGAGGAAAAAACAGTGTTGTGTAACTCATCTTCAAAGGACAAGGAGGAGGGGGAAAAAAAAGAAGTCAGAAACAGAAGACATCCAGCTGCAAAGCTTCTGGCAGGAACTTGCAGGTAGAAAGTCTGTTTGTGTGGGCTTCCCAGGGCAAAGGAAACAGCCTGTGCCCTGTCACTACAAAATATTCACCCCGACTGGGAAAAATGTAAATGATGCTGAAGTGATAATGAGCACTCAAGTGGATTTCTTCCTGAAATGAGTCACAGCTGCTGTCAAAGCTCCATCAGTTTGCTGTAGCAGGTCTAGGAGAAAACTCTTAGGAATGCCACCTGAATGCCTTTGCCATGGAAGATGAATCCCACCAACCCCAGGCAACAGCCCAGCAGCCCAGGGCAGTATGAACATCTTCCCCATCCAGCTGGGAACAGGGCTTCCAGCTGCCTCCTCTAGGGAGGAACAATGGTCCCTCCACACACACAAACCATTGCGTTATGGTGCATTGCTGAGTGTCCTGTTGGTAGCTTCATAACTGTTTTTCCACTAGATGATATTGCTGGAACCAGGGAAAGTAGGCTGTAGAGGAAACAGATGGTATTTTCTCTCTAATTTTGGTGTTTGAGAACAGAATTTGCACAGTTTGTTCCTCGGTCAACCCTTACTTTCAGGATAAAAAACTGTTACCTGCCAGAATATGAATGGTTTTAAAATGTGCAATAAAAAAAATAAAAAGCATGTGGAGGGGAAGCTTTCAGCTTAAAGAGCTACCAAATTTGCATTCCTGAGGTCTGATGCTATGGTTATCGATCAGATGCTTTGGGGATATTAAAGACACTCTCTCTCACTAATATCAAAAGTAAACGTCCTTTCTTCCTCAAGATTTCCCAACAGATCTTTAAAGTCCTGAAATTCCTTTCATTCTTAATACTCACTGTGATTATGCTGTATCTGCAGAAGTCTTCTTTACACCTAGAGTTCAATATTTTCCCCTCTCCAGCAGATCTCCTTTTAGCTGGGGTCCATTTCATGTAACTGCTATCTAAAACCTAATGTGCCCATTTATATTAATACATGCCCTCAGAAGAATAGGATTTGGAAGCTCAGTCTGACGTGTGCTGTGTCCTTGGTATGGTAACTTACATGGCATTATCCTGTCATGGGAATCTGCAGTCTAGGTAAATGCCCCAGCCGCAATTAAGTGAAATCTCCTGCTCCATTTGATGTGCCCGAATGACTTTACATTGCTCTTTCCCATCTCCCCAGCTGTACTGAGAGACAGCCAAGGAGGAGCTGAATGTTGTGAGGTGCACAGGCAAGCCTTGTGCAGAATGAGACTCATCTCCCTTCCTTCCTTGGTAGAACAAGCTGATTCCCATCTACTGGGGCCTTTTCATGAAAGAATGCTGCAGAGACAATGTGAAGTACTTTGCTGACAAAGTGACAGAAGAAGGAATTTCCGTAAGACCTTTGGAAATGGAAAACAACATTTTATGTATGCAACGCAGAGGCTCTGGGTAACTCATGTTTGCTCAAGGATGACCCCATGCCACTGCTGCACTGGAGCAGGAACCCCTGGCCTGCTCAGGCCACCTTCCTCTCACTCTCCCTTGTGAGCACACATGCGCATGCATTCACGTACACCATCTTAATTAAAAGTTTCCAAAATCCAAATTCAAAGCATTCCCTTTTTTCCACCTCTCTTCCACCAGCCACCAGTCACTCTGCTGAAGGTGTAAATAGGTCAGATGTTTCCATGGCCACAGTGAACCAAATAAGCAGTTGGGGTTCAGCGAGTAATGTGGGTTTTTTAATTGTCCCAGTGCTGGGTAGCGTGAGGTGTGTGACACCACGCTGACAGCAAAACACCTGACTATCTCCTCTGGCTCGTCAGTGACATGACGGCTGGCACTGGCCCCTTCTCCCCCTGAAACTGTTATCTCCCGCGAGCTTCAACAGGCAGCTCCTCTCATGGGGTAGCACTGATGAAAAGTACATTTCACACAAAAAATGTCTCTTTGCAAGTACTAATTGCTGGTTCCAGTGCGGCATTGAACCTATTCACACAAGGTGTAATTAAGTTGTGACTCACTGCCACAGGATGCTGCAGAGGCCATAAAGTATAAAATAAGCCTGTGCAGGGACTAGACAAATTCATGAGGGACATGTCGAGCAAACAGGATGGTTGGGATGCCACACCATTCAGGAAGTCCCTCCTAAACTTCTCAGTGCCTGAAGGCAAAGAGCTTTAGAAGGGAAAGGAGGGTTTACATGTTTAAAAAGAGATTGCATGTAGTGCTCAGTGTTATGGTTTAGTTTAGTTGAGGTGTTGGGGCATGAGTTGGACTCGATGACCTTGAAGGTCTCTTTCAACCTGGCGATTCTGTGATTCTGTGATCCTGTGATTTGGTCCCTGCTGTTCCAAAGGATCCCAAGCTAGATGAACATGTAGTCTCCCATCTCCTCGGCATAACAAACAGAAAAATTGAGATGAGTTGTGGAGCTGGTGGTTCAGAGTCTGAGCAGTGCAGAGATGCCTCTGACTGCAGTTATCCATCTTGAGAAGGATACCCAAGACACCAATGGGATCAGTCCTGTGCTGCATTTGACCATTTGTCACAAGGCATTTTCTGATTCCTGTGTGGTGAGTCATCTAGCTACTATGGCATAGATCAGTTTTCACTCAGTGAATAGCACCAGATCCTTTCACACATCACAGACTGAGGTATTTGTCAATAAAATTGCTCATTTAAGACTTATTTATCACCCTTTCTGGGGGCCAGATCCGGAGATGTCTACTTTGGCTCATGCTGTTCATGAAAGCTCCGGCTGGAAGATTTTGTCCCATAATCTGCCACTCAAAACCATCCTTTTCTCAGCTGTTAATTTCACTGAAGCCTCCTTGCAATGCAGAAGAAGGTTTTATGAGGAGCAGTCAGATTAAAACTGCCTCGGTGGTCAGTCTGCCAGGGGAAGCTGTTTTCCCATCCTGTAAAACAGATAAACCGATCTCTTCTGCAATTTGTCAAAAATATGGTGTATATAATGCTACAAAAGTAAAAATACTGCTACGAAATTAAAAATAGCAATAGAAGTATTAATTATATAAATATGCTGTATGATCCTGGAATTTGAGTTCAGGCTCTAACAGCATATGTTTGAAATATTGCAGTTTCTCAGGGCCCTTCTTCATCTCCTGGGCTCACAAAGGAAAAGAAAGGTCCATGCCAAGACCTCCTCTCTCTCCTGTAATCAAACACAGCTCAAACCTCCACGGAGGACTCCTGAGCTTTCCTGACAGAGTTCTAGTGTAAGCTTACTCAGATACAGCCTTCTCTAAAAAATCATTTCAGCTACCCTTCTCACCTTTTGGCAGTCTGGCTTACCAAAGGACCATGGTTGTATTTGCCTGGGTCACACTGAAGCCAGTGATGGTGTTCATGCCTGGTTGCTCATCTCAGCAAGATGGGGGCCTGAAACTCTTGGCACTGTCTCCTGCCAACACCACCATCACAACCAACCAATGCCAGCCAAGGCAACACTTTTGCCCCTCCATGTTGTCTTCTCACACAACCACTGGGGCTTCAAACTCAGGGCGTTGTTGAGGGCTTCACTAACAGTTGGGAAGGTAATGACCAGCTCAGCTCCCTGCCCTTTTGAACCTTAATGACTTGATATTGCTTTTATATTCCCAGTGTCTGGAAGTGTGAAAAGGGAAATGGATTCTAATTTCAAGGCAAAATTCTTCAAACTTAAAAATTATGTGAAGCTTTGTATTTTTTCCAGAGTCCCTCTCGGAAACCTGATAAAAACCTACATTCCCAGTTTGAAAATATTGATTCTTTTTTTCTCATCAGTATTTATTTCCCATGTGAAATGAGAATCAGTAGAGATTTTCTTGTTTAACAGCCTAAGATCTGGCATAATACACAAGTATCACCTTGTCACAACAAATAAGTTTTACTTAATCATTGGCATTAACAATGTCCACACAGCCCTGGGAATAATGTCTTGTTTCAGCTCGCTACTGCAGTGTCAGTATTGCACTGTTTCAGCAACAGTACTGTACTGTTTCAGCAGTGGGGCTGAAATCCAGCCACCAGACAGGCATGTGCTGTTTGGAGCCTGCAATGGGCAGCAGTGTTACGGGTGGCAGTAAAAACATTCTTTGGCAAGTCAAAGAGGACATAGCATGGCTGGCAATTGGTGCTGCCCTCTAACTTTTGCTCATTTTCAAGAAATTGGATGCATCTGTAAAGCGGGGATAACCATATTGACAACTATTCTGTAAAGCATTTGAAATCTACAAATAAAAGGAGCAGTAGCAAACCAGATACAACCACTGTTGTTAGTTGGCAGCCTTCTAGGGAAACTTTATCTCTCAAACATATTCGTATAATTAAGATAAATATGATGTTGGAACCAATCTGTGTTGTATATAATTATCAACTCCCCACATGCATATTTCCTCCACCCCTATTTTTCACCTTTGTAAAACTGTGTAGTCTTTTTTACCAAATAGGTTTAACCCTATTAGAGTTATCTGTAATAGAACAATTATTTGTTCATTAAAAACACAGGGTTTAGGGAACATTGGAATAATGACGAGAGAATGTAATGCAATAATATGGAAACTATATTGCAGGATTTAATATTGTATACTCCAGTGGCTGGAAAGTCCTGCCTTATAATCCTGTGGTGTCAAGGCTGTCCTGAACAGCAAGTAATCCTAAAATCCAGTTAGCTTGAGCTTAGTGTACTACAGAAGCACAGGAAAGAGCAAGAATCTACCAGTCTTATTTATTACCAGTCACTTTGAGTTACCATAGTTAAGGAGAGGCTTGGGAAAAAACGCTTTGTTTTGTTTTGCAGATCTCACTTTACAAAAGCTGGTACTCACTAGGTCTGTACAGCAACTGTTGGGTCTTTGCCTAATATTGTAAGCCAAATCATAGGTCACTACATGCCTATTCCAAAATAGTTCTCGTTTCCTGCCAAGTCCTAAGTCCCAGAAACCCTTATCATGGGTGAGAAAAACAGGAGATACGCAATCAGGTGCACAGGAAGGCACTGAAATGACAAAGCTTCTAAAATTACAAATGTGTGAAAAAACCACACATACTATGTAATTTAACTTCAGTGCTGATTTTTTAAATACTTATTCTCTTGAACAGTCCTAGAAGTCCCACTGTAGACACCAGCAACACACCTGGGAGGGGAACTCAAACGTTCTCCCGGTCCTTATTCACTAACACCCCCCATCCTAATTACTAGTGGTCCACAAAAACTCATCGTTTCAGCAGGGTAGTCTTTGGAAACTAGAACTCAATGGTGTAAAATGGAAATTTCAGTGAGTTTATTTTTTCCTGCAGGATGGTTGTCCTTTAAACATGGATAGCAAGATAGCTGCCATTGCATGAAGTAGGATTCTCGAGGGGGAGAAAGCCACCAAAAATTCCCCACAGAAAGTATTCTGAAATGCATCACACAAGACCTTAAACCTGGAAGCTAGGCAGATAACTTCAGTACTCTCATTCCCTTGCTCCTCACTAAGCCCCAGATGCACACTAGGAAAAAAAAAATTAAACATCAAATTTCTCATGCATTCCTTAGGTGTTTATAAGAAAAATAAAAGAGAAGGGATTTTGTTTCACTGGTTTCAGGGAGTTGAGGGCAGGACTTTTGAAGCTAGCTCAAAATGTTAAAAATATACCCAGTGTACTCCCCCCCTCCTTCTTTTTTTTTTTTTTAAACAAGAAATGTTTCTTGAATAATCCCTTCCAGACAGCTAAAGCAATTAATAGATTTCATAATCAAAGTCTTTATTAATTGGCAATGCTGCAACAAGGTAGTATTTATCTACCTAGCAAAAACTAGCATGGAGAGCTTACCTAATTGACCACTGCAGCGGCAGCAATAGAGGTCTATTTTTGTTACTCCAATAAAAATGAACAAGAGAGGAAAATTCATACAAAAAAAAATCCTGCCAAACAACCAACCAAACCCCAAACAAAAACCTGCCCAGAAAAAAAACCTGTTGCAAATGATAAAATGGAACACCTGGAAATTTCAGGGGAGATGTTGAGTCTGTATCCCTCTATGTATTATCATATATCACATATAATGAGTCAATGCCTAGGGCAAACTATCTGATTGTCCCAATCATAGTGGCAGCCCTGATAACAAGTGCAAGAAAAGACGACGTTTTAACCATGGATACAGTGGTGGGGCCTCAGCTCCAGACAGTGCCATCAGACAAGCAGCAAGGGAAGTTGTTTTGTAACCTTAGCTATGATAACTGAGAACCTACAGCTACAGCGATACTTGGCTTGGATCTGCTTCAGCCTTAGATTACACTGACTGTATGCAGCAAACATGGTTTTATTCATGCCTGGCTATTACAAACAAGAGTCCTTGTCTCTGTACCTTTTTTTCCTTAGAGAAAGAAAATCAGAATGTATTTTTGCTCCAGCATTGCCTGAAGGACCTATAGCAACATAATCTTATTTATTACCCGTCACTTCCCTATGCAAACATTTCCTACTGTGTCAGACCAACCATTTATTATATCATTTCTCTCTGAGGGCTCAACATCATCCATCACTGGTAGTCACCTACCCTGCTCCTGCTCTGGGCCTTTGCACTACACAGGGATCCACCACTGCAGGGGCCAAGGGCCTGGGCTGCTGCTGTTTTCCATTTTGTCATTCTTCCATTAACACTTGACCTGCCTGGAGCAGCCAGTGTGTTTCTAAGGATTGAGTGGGCACCTTCTTTATGAGCCTTTCCTATAACATCCTCTTAATACAGGAGAAGCCAGCCTGCCTGCATGCTTCATGAACAACTCACCACCTTCTTCTTTGAAGGAGAAATGGATGGAGGTTTCCTTCCCTGTGAATAATTGTGGTGCCTGCCTGCTCTCTCCTGCATGCACACATATGGGCGTCTTTAGCCTAGGGATACACAGATTTTTACCTAACCTTTCTTAATTGCTGCAGGGAAGAGATGAAGGTGTAAACAAGGGTGCAGTTGCCATCATAGCAGCAAGGGAGAAGTGGCTGAACTTGCCAGGAAAGTAACAAGGGAAAACCATAATTAGATAGATCTGAGACAGATCTAGATTCAAGACAAAGACATCTAAATGTAATCGTGTGCAGTGAGAACATGTTAACATTACCCTACTTTTCTAGTGAAGTTTGTCAATGACAAGTGAGGCAAGAACAGGACAGCAACAGACTCAGCTCCACAGGGGTATGTCCTCCTCAGACCTCGCCAAGGGATGGGTCATGTAGTTCCACTGATGTACTTCTGCATCCTCCAGTAAGATTGTTCATGCATTCTTTATCTGTTTCCAGTAATTTCCCTTCTCTCTTTCGATTTTTAGGAGCTGAGATTTTCTCAATAATACACAATTATAGCTGTAAGACAAACCTGTCTGCATATTGCCTTTGCTCTGGAGAGAATCTGGTAGAAAATATCCCAGTCTTCTCTTCCCAGTCTCTCTCCCAAACAGTCTTTCCCCCTTGCTCTTTGTCTCTAGACCTTGCTGAGGAGGGAACAGGCCATCATCACATTTTCTGTGCCAGAAGAAGAAGGAAGTGTTCCTTTATAAATTCACAGAAGTACAAGATTGCCAATCTTATCCTATGACCAAGGGATACCTTGCTTGCATGCGTGGCTAACATCAGCTTCACCAGGAGTGCTGTAAGGATCCTAACAGGGCCAGTTTTTTGAGTAGTTAGCCCATGTTTTTTATAATATAGAAGTGATATTCTCAAATGCATACATGTATATATACTCCTAGGGCATAGGAAAAGGCAGAGGTTTGTAAAAGTTGAAAAAAGTAAAAGGGATTGTTTTCCTCACTACCTAGATGTGTATGTCACTAGAGTATATTCTTCTATTTCCTTAACAGCAAATTAAAATAAATCTGACCAGGTAGTGTGTCTACAGTAACAGAAAGGATTCCCATAATGCTTCTAAATGTAACTGGATTTTCTTGTAATATGTTGTAGTGAAATTACAAGCTAAATGTCCAAGAAATTACTAGAATGATGGGAGGGTAAGTTATGATAATGATGTACTACAAAATGTAACACAGGAGCCCATAAACCCGTAATGCCAGTTTCCTATGAAAATGATACATAATTTTAATTTAAAACATACAAATATTTTCTAGATACAGTAATGACTGCATGACCTGCATGGTTATAAAAGGTTAATTGTAAAACTTATTTGGGTATGCCCTCTAACTTCTCTCCAAGATCACCAACTTGTGTACAAAGTGGGATAAACATTTTATTCTTCTCAAACTTTTGTAACTCTGAGCATTTTCTTGTAAAGATTAAAAAACAAATAACATTTTTAGTAATGTACTGTTCTGTACCCAGCACTGCTGGAGATCCACATGTTCATTTATGCTTGCCTACCTGGATACAAGATCTTTTGTGAGGCAACAGATCTGGCTCTCCAGTCATGCAGACTGCTGCACCTCTCCTGAGGGAGCTGCCGATTTTAGTGGCAGCAAAATCCACTTTCATCTTGAATTTAAAAACTGGCATCAAATTTGCAAATGGCTTCTCTGTGAGCTGCTTACAGAGGCACCTTCAAAGTCGCAAATAAATGCCTTTCAAGGGGAGATAGTCATATACCTTCCCTGTGCCTTGGCACATGTCCCTTCAGCAAAACATCAGCCCTCACCGCTGGCCCATGCCTGTGTGGGAGCTCCTGCTCAGGCATGGCTGAAGCACTAGTTTGAGGTGCAGCAAATTCTGCCTCACATATCAAAATAAGAGGAGTAGAAACCAGCGTGGGTGGACGGTGGGAAACGGAGCTGGAGAAGGTTTCGCGGGAAGCATGAGTCAAGGCACTGTGAGATGTACGGGGTTGTCATAGTTTACATAGTGTCCCCATTGCCAAACAACCACGTCAAAGCCCCAGTGCAGCGCTGCCTGCGGAGAGGTCAGGAGCTGCAGGGCAGTAGCAGTGTTAAAGTAGCAGTGTCCTCAGCCAGAGGCACTGGCCCGGGAAGGATCTCACAATCCCCTAAGACATTACAGTGCCCACAGCAAAGAGCCTCCGCTTTGAGGCACAACCCCACCTACAACAGTCACAAGCAGCACTGAGAAAAGGCATTTTCCCTCTTTTGTGTCAAAACCATGTCCAAATTTTAATGGCTTCAATCAAAAACCTCTCCTGGGAGGAACTTAAACCTAGACTATGCATGGAGACACCCGAGACTTATGAGGTTGGACCTTTCTCATCAGTTCCCTATTGTACTTATTTGGCCCAGATAGCACTTATTTATTCCACAACTCCCAAAAAACTTGTTTCACAGCTACACATAGATAGAAATAGTGAGGACTGTGCTGACCCAAAATCTCCTGCAGTCAAGGGAGAGATTCCCACTGACTTCAGTCCCTTGCATCACTCTAACTCTCCAGGAGCGTTACTTCAGGCTGATCTACTGCCCTGGGTTGTGGACCAATTCAGAGCAGGAATCGCTGAACTGAGAGATGAGCCCCTCTTTTATTTTTGCTTTTTTCCTTAATTTAGAAGCAGCAGCAGCAGTAACTGTTTTCCAGCACACAGCAGACTGCCACACTGCAGCCAGAGCCTGCCTGAGTCCCTAAGCAAGCCTGCCTGGCTCTGTCCCTGAGCATGCATGTAGGCACAGCACCAGCACACACATGTTACACTGCAGCACACAAATCCCTCCTGACCTGCCTGACAGCCCTGCCTTTCTTCGCACAGTCAGTGGAGAGGGGTCGCAATAAAGGAACAGGACAGTAGAAGTGATCCTGTGAAACCTTACAAGTCTTTCGGCTCCCCCTTCCTCTCTCCAACATTTAGGCTACGTAAACACCACCTAGATATTTTGTTGTTCTTACCAAAAGGTGCTATTATGGTTTAAGAAAATAAAAGAAAAAAGAGGTGGCAAGAAAGAAACAAAAATAAAAATAAAAGAAAGAAATGTGAGACCTTAAGGTATCACGCCAGAGCAGACAGATCAGATCATTTTAGAGCAGGGCAATAGCACTTCTTCCCCTCCCCAGAAGTGCAGCCAGCACATTTGATTTCTTTTTCAGTATCTCTCCCATGTTTATTATTAAAACACGTCATCACCATCTAATCACCACTGGAATTGAAAGTAACTTTTCACAGGAGCATTCTAAAATTAGAGAGTGCCAATTAAAATTAATGCAAACCCAAAGTACTGCGCTGTAAAGAAACTGCGGCCAACATAATGAGCAAATGCAACCCATATTTGCTCATTTCACAGTGCTGATACTCGATTTTTAGTACTTGTTTGTGTGTGTTTCCCTCCTCTAAGAGCAATGCCACAAAACCACGGGCCTGGGACTCTGCCGAGACCTTCTCCTTACCCCATCCACACAGCCGTTAAGTCCCAACCAGGAACCTCCCGTCTTCCCGCTCCAGAGGAGTCACGGTTCGCTTCTCCCCACAGCAGGCTCCCTGGGTGCTTGTCGCCCTGCTCCACGTCCCGCAGACAGCTGGGGCCAGCCTGGGGTGCCGGGGCATCGTGGCGACAGGACGTGGCCCTTCCTGATATAATGGGAAGGCTTGTGCCAGCACCGGCATCGGTCCGGGCAGGATTCCAGCACGGCGGCCGGCCCGCACCTGTTGCAGGGCACCACCCGGGACAATCAGCTGTGTGGCTAATATTAACCACCCGTGCTGCCAGCACCAGGGGAGTGCAGAGGGGACAGGAGCCTGATTCAGGCACAGAGCAACTTGCAGGGAAATAATTGTTCAGCTTTGCCTTTCGTTAATAGGAAAACAAACCAAAAAGACCAGTGAATATCCCGCCAGACAGATAGCCTACACAGTAGTTCCCAGAGCCGTTCACAGTCCTTTCCCATTCATCACATTAGCCTGTTTTTGTCTCCAGCAGCAGTTAAGGTCCTTTCAAAATTGCTAGCTGTAAGCAGGAAAGAGTACATTTGTATTTATTGTCTCTGCTACCTTGGCACTGATAACCCCAGGTTCTCCACCAGCCAGAAGAGAAATGCCAGGTTGAGCCTCAGCTGTGCCCAGGGTGACAGCCACACGATCACTCTGCTCAGTGGCATGCTTTGATTTGTGGCTACTGGGAAGGCACCATGACAGTGCTGTTGCACGCAGCAAGAAGATAAAATAAGCAATGCTGTAAGCGACTCATAAAAAATCAAAATCAAGAAAACCTCCCTGCCCAGCATAACCTGCAATGATAACATAGCATGTTAATGTCCTGCTTAAAATAAAACACCCACAGAATGGGGGCACTTTTTTTGTTAGAGGAATTTTTGCAATGCTTGATTCCCCCTTCTCCCTGGATATTGCAGATGTCTCCAGGAACCAGGGGACATGATGAAGGCATGCACTGCAGAAGTGGTAAGCACCAGAGGGCAGCTGAAATGCAAACGTGAGCTCCAACTACAAATTCTCTGACTGAGCTGTTTACAGCAGACCTCCCACATGCCTAGCTGTAAGCTTCTCTAGTGCATCCATTTTGTTTTCATAAAATGACTGTGTTTGAGATGAAAGGGATGGAAAGCAAGAGCTGCAAGACCCTGCTTTCTGCAGACCCTGTCTGGAGGGAATGGGATCTGATGGTGACAGTGTCTGTGCAGAAATATAGGTGGGGAAGTTCTCATACTGGGTTGTGAAAGGTGTTGCTGCTGGTTGTGTGCTGGCTAGATTGTTATTTTAAACCATGTCAGGGACCAGATGGTGCCTTTAAAAAAAAAAAAAAGTGATTATAAGCTAAAATTTAAAAATACACCAGAAGCATTTGTGAAACTGTAAGAGAATTAAAGGGACAAACACCAAAAGTACACGTAGTGTGACCTTGGCTTCCGAAGAACAGAGCTGCTGCAGTCTGAGCAAGATAAAATGAAGCTGGATGTTTCCACTTCTGCAGAACGTGGGAGGCTCCCTAGACAGCTCAATTAGAGAGAAAATGTGACACAGCTGAATCCCTACATTTCCCCTGCATCCTCTGAGTAACCTCTTTGATCCCTGGAGAAAAGAAACTTGATTAATTTCCACAGCCAAGTCTCTCTTTTGATAGTAATACATAAACCTGGCCAATATCTGGGGGGGTTCCTCCTTCCCTGATAGCTGTATTGTTCCCTGCTAGCTGACCAAATCAAGATGGGCTTGCCAGACTGCAATAGTCAAATAATGTCTACTCATTCCCTGACTAATCATTCCAGTTGTTCAGTTTAAAAATATCTCAATTTAAGCAGAAAATCTATCTTTAGAGCTTAAAAAAAAAAAATTACATTTACATCTTTCAAATAGTATTATTGCTAGATTTGGAAAATTTTCTTGGTATTTTACAGCCTTTCAGAGAAAAGATGTCAGGGGATGAAAGCTACATAACCCAGCCTGTTAGAGAAATGAGCATTTCTCTGAAGGAATGTGGATTCAGATCCACTTCTTCCTTATAATGCATGCCAAACTGGAACATGGGAAGTCTGCTTTGTCTTTATCTGACACAATCTGTTAAGTGACTATGTGCAGCCACCTATACAAACAAATTACTTAAATTGGTCTTTGCTTTGTGCAGTTTCTGTCAAAGGCATTAAGCTTACTACGGAAGAAAATTACAGCTTTCCTTAAAAGAGGAAGGCACCAGACATCAGTTTAATGAGGGATCTTTGTGGCGGAGGCACGTCTTGTATATCCATTTCAGGAAATGTGTGTCCTCAGCTAGAATTCTCATCACAAATAATTCAAGCTAGATGAAACCCAAATCTAGCTGCAAAGCTTGAGTGCAGGTAGGACACTATCTCACCTCCGAGTGTTTTGGGATGTAACTGTCTCCTTCAAGCTTCTATTACATGCGGGACAATATGCCAGCACATGCCACTAGAGGGTAAGCACGTCAGAACAAAAATTTGACATGCAAAGCCATGTTCTCCAAGAGAGTTATAATAAAAAGCAGAGAGACTCAGGAAACTACTTATTTCTTTCTCAGCCTCAGCTCCCAGCCCTCTGCTTTTCAGTCTAGCAACAAGCCAGCCATTCCTGCAGGCCTGGTGTGTCCCGATGGCCACCACCCTTGGAGCGGTAATTCGAGAACCTGAGCACAGCTGGTGTCATCACTCAATATTGCGCAAGCCCTTACAACACAAAACAAGCTGTTCAGGTGCTGGCAGGAGGCTAGCGATGGACCTGGATACGCCTGTATGCGATTCCCACAAGAGATTTTACCCTGCTATCGAGTTTTCTCATGTATCTGTTGATTTTGGTTTTTGTGGTATCATAGCACTTCTAGCGAGTGTATGGTCTCCCATGATGTTGTTGACCTAGCTTGCTATGCATTATCAGAAAAACCAAAATTACAATAATGAGATAAAAAGCATTATTTTAGTCTAGCCCCTCCAACCCCTGTATTTTTAAATGCACTCCCAAGGATATGAGAGGACAAAAATAGATACTATCAGATCCACAAGAGCTGGATGCTCAAAAGAAACACTTGGCTTCTGCCTTGTTGTGGAGATTCCTCTAGTTTTCAATACACCTGTTCCAAATATCTGCTGTTGAGTTTACTCATTTGTACTTCGTCACAGCAGAACTAAAGAGCTGAGTCTGTAGGTTATATTGTAGATTAGGCCATCAAAGTCATAGCTTTTTTTTTTTCCAAAACACCTGGTGGCTAGAGCTGTATATGAAAAAATATAAATTACGTCCCTTTCCCTGTCTACAAGAAACTGTACCCAACAAAAGGCCCTACCCACCCAGCTAAAGCTACAAAGCACTCTGAGGGAGATGTCTGCAATTTAAAACTGCTATTCTAGTAGAATAGGTAGAATGAATTCTTATAAGGCAAAAGTAATATGCAAGTTTCCAGCTAGTGTGTATATACAAGGGAATACTCACATATTTCCACAACAGGACTTTTGCCGTGGCAGAATGCCTTGATCACTAGACTAGGGGCTTATTTTGAACTCTGTCAACCACCCTTTAATTACCCAAACAAAGATATAAATGTTTTGATGCACATGGATCTGGATCTACTCTTATCTTTGGTTACTAATAATCATTAAGTTTTCATTCTGTTTCAGTTTTTTAAGTATATCAGTTCATCTGAAAAACAGCAATACACATCCAGTGTGCAGAATAGTGTGTGTGATGTGCAGGGCTGTGTTGTGGGAGATAAGGCTGAGCAGCAGCTCCTCTGAACTGCTCCCAAAGTGAGATTTCCAGAACATCCTAGTTCATTCCTACAGAAGTCTGTAATTATGCAGTCTCCATCGCACTGGGGAAGGGTGGATTGATCATCAGGTTAGTCCAAGATTAATTCCAGGCCAAGCCTTATGTGACAGATTGGCTTATGGTTTTCTAAAATAACTTCTGAGGACTTTGTTGCACCTACTTGCAGAGAAGCAGCCCCTCACTTTATCAGAGTGCAGTGCTGCATCAGGGGTAGGACTGTGAACACACAAAAGCAGGGATCTGTCAGCATCCTCTTACTCCCTTCATTAGGACTCAACATCTCCTACAGCAGTAGGGGTCAAGGCAGGAACCTAATCCACACAGTTACATGATCTGTCACTGAGATATCTTAAAGAAATTCTGATACCATGAACTGAAGATTGACAGAGTCATGGAAGGAAGTCAAGCATATCCGAAACTACGCTGTATAGTTACCTGCAGATGAAAGCACGTCTCCCAAACAGCACAGATGTAAAAAGCTCCAATGCTTTTTTGCTTGCAAGCACAAATAGAAAAGGCATCTCTGAGTCATGCAAAAATACAGTGGAAAAAAAATTATCTCAGAAAATAAATTTCGGAAAGTGTGAGGCATCTCATCAAAGGAAATCTGTGTCATGCTATGCAGACTATATTCAGCTCCTAGACCAGGAACGTAATACACTTTCAATTTTTATATACTTCTTGACAGGCCATCAATAGCACATCAGTGGCAGCAGCAATATTGGCAAAGCCAACCCCTGGTTCAGCCCCGTACTGGGTACTGCTTTGCAGCAGCTTGTGTAATTCCCTCGGTATGTGTATCACCTTTTAGAAATTCCTGTGCTTGACAAAATCTTTCCTGGGCACAAGCTTGTGCTGACCACAATAAAGTCTCTAAAATTTCCCAGCCATTCATACCACAGAATCCAAATTAACAAAATTGCTGATACATAAAGACAGGGAAATGAAGATACACAGGCAAAGAATAAGTATCAGAACTGACATAAAATTTGGGGCACACAAGACAGGAAAGGGAATGGGAGCTGAGTAGGTAATGCTGGATTATGAGCTGATTTGTCAACTGTGCTGCAGCGTGAGGAGGAAAATGATCCTGTGACCTCACATCTTTGCTTTTCCAGACCAGCACAGCTTCACCAATTGCATCTCAGCCACCAGGGACTTGTGCAACTTCTGCTGTTTGACAAGAACCTAGCTGTGCCGATGAGCTGACAAATCCAAAATGCCTCCCGCCCCCAGCCCCTGCTGTGTGCCAAATTGCTATGTGTGCGCTTGTGCACCACTTAGAATCCATCTTCAGTGGTTGCCAAGAATGACCCCCTCCCAGTCTCTCCAGCAGAAAGAAGCAGGGAGAGAGAAGCGGGGGGAGATGGAGAGGCAGAAAGAGAGGGAGTATGCTGTGCACTTAGAAAGCCAACTTTTATTTTTAGAGATGTGAAGTAGTGCTTGAACACAGCTTGTTTTTCCCCCAAACAGAAAAGATTAAAAATTAGTTTAAAAAGAAAAAATCAGATGGCAGCTTGGCATTAGGCAGGTCCCAAAAATGCCCCTGGATGATGCAAGAGCCTAGCTGAAGCTGGAAGAATTAAAAATTCCTAACAAGCAGAGATCAGGACACACCAGCCCCCTTGCAGGTGCCTAAGCGGATGTTCCCGTGCGCACACACACCCCCCGCCCGCATTCAGCCTGCCTGCTCTGCACCAGCCCATTCACAAAGCAGCTCACCCAGCAAACAGGCAGGCAGGCAGGCTGCTGTGGCAGAGGTTTGGGGAAAGAACACTTGGTTTAACTCACTACAGGCACTGTGATATTATCCCAGATTGCCCTTTGGACCTGGATTTAGTGAGTGCTGCAGCCCTACCAGAAGGAGGAAGAAGTGCGTTGCATTGCACCATCTGAAGAGAAGAGGAAGCAGAGATGAGCAGAGGGAGCAGGGAGAACAAGCTCAGTGCAAGCTGCTGGCCTCAACACTTGACCGATACAAGCTGCTAGCAAAGCCAGACTGTCAAAGGATGGGACACTAATGATTAGAGACTAACTAGAAAAGGTACATCTGAAACATGCCTGGTAGGAAACAAGATCATGTCATCATTATCTGAGTACACTTATCTGTCTTTTTTTTTGCTTTTACTTATACGTATTCTTGACACAAGGGAATGTGCAAAAAAAAGCTATTCTGACTGAGATAAAAAATACTTCAAGCCAAGCCTAGTTCAATCCTAGTTAATTCTCCATCTCTTGCAAAAACATGTATGAGTGGTTTCAAAGATTATGTGGGGGAATATTGAGACTTTTGTGTCACACCCTAAAAGAACATGGACTGGAATACAACACTAAAAAAAAAAAAAGGAATACCTGTATCTCCAATTGCTCTTCAGGCATCCACATACTGCAATAGCCTCCAGTTTTGGTAACACAGAATGAGTTTCTCTAACTCATGAGGGGCGAGGTGACACTGATGGTTTCACTGCAGAGGTGGTGCCCGTGCACATCATGGATCGTTTGGCAGAACATGCACATGAAATGGCATCCATCTCTGGCTCAGAGGTCTAGCTCTGAAAGACAACTTTAATTTCCAATGCCTGCCTTGAACTGCTGGCTGGCACAAATGAAGCAGAGCACCAGGAGCTTATTAAAGATGCTTGACTAGATGTATCATTATGGCTAGTACAGCAATTCCTTTCTTTATAAGAAATACGTATTTTCCTGAAATATTCCACTCTTTTTTGGGGTTTTTTTAATCCTCATTCTTAACCAGCAGAAAAGGAAGATCTGCAAGGAAATTAACAAGTCCATCTTCGGATGGCGAGGCTGCCTGGGCTAGGCTTTTTCACTTCCAGGAGCCTTAAAAAGACCCTGGGTTCATGTTTGGAGAAATCCTTCAGTATTTTAACCTCTCATTGGTGAAATGACAGTTTAAGATTGTCAGAAACTATTAGCAAATACAAATATCCTCCCGATGAAAAGCCTTTGTATTTTCTCTTTAAAAATGTGAATGGTTTTATATTTGTAGTGTTCCCATTTGCGTGTTGAT
This sequence comes from Machaerirhynchus nigripectus, assembly GCA_013397975.1. Classification (NCBI taxonomy): domain Eukaryota; kingdom Metazoa; phylum Chordata; class Aves; order Passeriformes; family Dicruridae; genus Machaerirhynchus; species Machaerirhynchus nigripectus. The sequence goes on along the minus strand of VZRQ01003569.1, from coordinate 1,278,057 downwards.
TAGCAACACGTTTCCAGCTGCACTGAAAATGTCTTTACGATACAAGGAGGAGAGCAACTTCAAGGCAGCATAACCAGCCAGGAAAGCCATAATTATATTTCACTCACTCAAGATCCCCCTTCCACCCCCAAATTACATGAGGCTATCCCATTTGTTGCCAATTCCATCCTTAGCATCACTTACCAAGGCCAACTCACATTTTACCACTGACTTCCCCCCTCTTAGAAAGCTTCCTACTTGCAAGCAAAAACCAGAGAAAACAAAGATTAGTACTAACTCCAGTCCCTGTTTCTGATATATCACAATCATCTCCCACTCATTAGCGTGACTGCCTCCAGTTTCGGATAAAATAAGGCATCCTTATCTCTCTGAAAAAATCAGTTTCCCCGATTCATGGTGTTTATTCTGTCATATGTTTATTTTTAGATTGATTTGTTATAGTGGATAACAAATCATTGCCCTGTCCCTATCTGTATCTGTCACTAATCAGCTTAACTTGCTAGACTATCACTAAACTGGACAAACACACATTATTCTCCTGATTAGTCTCCAGCCTGGAATACATCACTGCTGTCACTTTGGTATTCATATCTCATGGCCAGTGATTCCTTACATGGAATCAGAGCATCTATTTTAATAATCCTGCATTCTCCTGGAAGCTGACAGCACAAATATAATAAAGTTTATTGTCATCCTCCTGCTAAAGCTGGTTTTCTTAGTGACTATTTCTGTGAAAATCCCTTCTGAAGATTTAACCACTGAAATCACAAGAAAAAGGAGAAACTTGAAGTGTCTTACTGCACAGCTGACCATGCTCTCCCTCAGATGTTATTGATTTCTAGACCTCCTGAGCTTTCTCAACAGCACTGTATAATTTTTTGAGATTGGCACTGCACAAAAGAATATCCCAAAATATTGGCTCAAGTATGTAGATGCCAATTTTTTAAATTCATTTTTTTATACTGACTGTCAGAAACACAGTTCTAAAGATTTTCAGAATAGTGAAAAGGGAAAGGAGGTTGACCAGTGCCAGAGTACTTTCAATCACGGCACTTTTGGTCTCTATCCCCAGAATTCCAAAAATCAGACACAAGTGTTGCGTTGTCTGCTCTCAACAGTAGAAACCCATCTGGCAAATCAGCCTGATTTGTTAAAACAAAATCATGGACCATATTGTGTCATTGATTTTTATGCAATTCCCCCTGGCCCCCCATCTAAATTTCAGTGGCAATGGGAGGGGAGTTCAGTTCTAAAAGTGATAGCAGGATACAGCCTGTGGGGTTCTCCATAATGTCTGAAGGTTATACAAAATGGAAAACATTCAGACAAATCTATGAGGAAACTGGCAGCACAGATAAGGTTTTATTTCCTAGTGCATGACTAGACATTTTAGAAACTGCTACTGATTAAAGAAAAGAAAAAAAGAAAACCAAATACAAAAAAATCAAAAAACTCTACCCACCTTCTCCCCCAAAGTCTCCTTCCCCTACAGACTGGGACACTGGTATTTGATGTGTCAGGGAAAGGGACCCTTTAAGGCCAACAGCATGTCCTAACCCCCTTTTTGTCTTCTTACACCTATTGAGACATGAATGAAACATGCCAGTCATAGTCTGGACAGGAGTAGATATTGCTCTGCCTCTTTCTATCAAGAATTCTGTGAGCTAAACTGAAGCCCACCCTTGCATGTTTTAATAAATAAAGACAAAACTTAGGGCTGACGTGAGGAACTGGAAGTCTTTTTTGCATGCATGTGGCAGCCTGGAGCAGTGTGGGGGTAGTGCCCCTGAGAGATCACACCTGCCTCATAGCCCCAGGGTAGGGAACAAGCTCTAGGTGTGATGTAAACACATTTCTGCAACTCAAACCTGATCCATGTGCCCTGCACAAGAGTGGAGCCGTGTTTAAGAAAGTAACTGCAATGCAAACCAGGTTACACTTGTCACAACGCCTCTAGAAATACAGCAAAGCACCGGCCAGAGGGGAGTGGAAAAGAGTGAGGCAGCCTGAAATGCCATGATGAAAAGAAAACCAGAGGGGTAGCCAGGCTCTCTGAGGATGCTGCCCCTGCCAGCTGCCTCGGCTGCCTGGCCGACGCTGTGCCTTGCGTTCCTGGCTGAGCATTTAGGAAAGCCAGAGGGCCATATCTCATTACAATCCCTGACAGCAACTGTTTAGCAGAACCACCACGAAGACCTGGGATGGATGATATACTGATGTCTTAGGAGCAAACAGCAAACTCTTTATTAGAGGAACACCTACAGTATAAGGGAAACAGAGGACTAATAGATCATGGGCCTACTGGCGAGCAAAACCAGCACTCAACTTTTAAATTAGACACTGTGAGTGATAATCACTCTTCCCTATATTAGACTTTACTCCCCTTGGTCTTTAAATGTCAGTAATAAAGCACTACATTTTTGGTTGCTGAGCATTATCAATGTATTGATATATATTTGTATTCTTTAATACTTTTTGAACGCTACAATATCAATTTATTTGACATTCTCTCATGGCAGAACCACAAATGGATGAACTTTTAGTTCAAAATGGATGATAATGGGGGAAGAGAACAGAATGCAAAACATGAGGCAATTGTGTAGCCTGACAATTTATAACACTACCTGCTTTCTGCTGCCTGGTTATTTATGTCTGGGTGGGGAGATAAAGAAAAGAAAGATAGTTGCAGGGAGGACAGCCTAATTTAAAACATTGTCACTTGCACCAGCTAGAGTCAGTAGTCAGGTTCTCAATATAGGTAACAGGTGCACTGCCTCTGAGCAGATCCACTAATAACAAAATCAATTTAAAATAAAGTCTTCCTGAAACAAAGATGAATGAAGAGGGAACAAAAAACCTCCAAATCAGAATGCTTCTTAAGTGTAGGCTGTGACATTTCAGCTGTTTTCTACTGGCCATCAAGACAAAAATTAAAAACACCCCCAGTCTATGTCAGACAAGGGGTTTTGTATCTGGGCTCTCCTAAGTGTCCTTACACAGTAAACATGTCTTCTAGCCTCCCGCCTCCGAAGTCCGTGCCCAGCATTATGGGTTCATATTCCATACTTGGACTCAGATAAAGGCTTCAGCCTGCTGGGTCTGCCTCAAAAATTGTCCAGCAACACAAGCAGGAACCGCTGGAGGCAGCAGGATGCTTCTAGGATCACCCAGCAGACAGGCAGCATAGCCAGTCACAGATCATCTCTCCCTCAGATTTACAACACACCAAGCCAAAATGCCTCCAATGACAGAAAGCAATTACACCTTAAGCCCAGGGGTTAGAGAGAATAAAGGCATATCATTGTTTGGATTCAATTATGTGAAATACAGATCTCCCAGGCTGGCTTTTTTATCTTTTTCTGTCCTTTCCTCTCCACACCCACTCGATCATTCCTGCACAAGATAGGTAGGTGTACCATCGCCCCTGGCTACAATAGTTTGCAAAGTGTGTTAATGCTTTAAGTATGAATGTTTAAGTATCGTCCACCCACAAATGCACAGAAGAAGATAAAAACTGACATTCATTACAATTCTAACATGGGTAAATATCATCATTTTCATTTCAGACAAAAATGCAGTACCTTCCCTGGCTATGTGCTGTCTTCATGAATAAGAACCCACAAAATCTGCTTACATTAACATAAAAAAAAAAAAAAAAGAGGCTGTAGAAGAAATGTGTGAAATATCCACTGAAAGCAGGCAGGTTTTTCTCAAATCATCATTGGCATTTATATCAGTCAAGTTCAGCTGGGCTGAAGTGAGCAGAATTACACAAATATAAAAAGAAAAGCAGTCCCCTCACTTTTAGCTGGTCACACAGCCATCTATCTATTGGAAAGAAAAAGGAATGGGCACTAAGTCACAGTCCAGACTGTTATAAAGGTAATAAAAGTGCTGCAAGCTCAAAACTAGAATTCATAAATCCACCATGCATGTACATTTGGAGCTTTCAGTTTCACATCAAATCTCAACAAAAATGGAGAATTCCAGAGCATCAGTACTATTTGCCATGAGAACAGAAAGCTTCTAAAAACCTTGAAGTATTCCTACCAAGCATTTTGTCATGACAATCAGCAGCAATAAAACAGCAAGAATCCACTGTCATCAAAATTGTTCTCAAAATAAAGCATAGCAACAGGTTAATTTGCAGGTCAAAGATTATCATTAGATTGGGTAATGTTACTGCGTGACTCTGTCCTGATGACAAGGGTGATAGCCAGAACAGAAAATTGTGTGGATGATAACCACATGAACAGCATCATCTGAAGAAATAATTATTTCTGCAACTGGGGAAAGCCAGCAAAGATCCATTTTCTGATTTATTACTGCAGAGCAATAATGGGATTATATCCTTATCCTATGACATCCTTATTGTAATAGTGACAGCTCTTATGCTGACCAAAAAGCATTTTGATAGGACATGACAACTTTCAAAATTCTTGGACTGTTCGTTTTTCATATTACTTTTTTTTTTCCTCTCTCTGTTGCTGAAGTAATCATTACACAAAATAAGTGAAAGCATAATTGAAATTATTTCACTTTTGTCTTCTGTTTCTGGGCTTTGTTTCCATTGCCTAGTTAAACACTTGCTTCCTGTCTTTCTCTCAAATTTTATTAGAATTGCTTTGCAGAGGAATCCTTTTCTACCTGCAACTGGAGTTAGTAACACTCTGTTAGCAGTAGCTCAGCCAAGGCAGCACAGCCCTTTTCAGAGGGCTCTGGTGCTGATTCATTTTGCTGTCAGCTACCACCCTTACCTTACTGTGCACATGCAGCCAAAGGAGGCTGCAGGCAACCTGAATCTGCTACAGGACCCTGAAACTGCTCTTTCTATACTGACTATGAATTGAAATAAGCAGAGCTGCCTCTCTTCTCCTCTAAATTCAAGCCATCTTTTACTTCTGCCATGCTCTCCTCCCTATCTCTGCCCTACTCCTCTCTATTTTTTGGAATAATTTTCTTTCTCACCAAATGTCTCTTCCACCACTCTGTTCAACAGTACCATTCAACGCATTTGCAGGATCTCACTACAATTTTACAACAGTACACTTGACAGGATAGTCCCAAATTATGTTGCTAGCTGGTAGTCCAAACACCTTGTAAATGTGGCAAATCCATCCACCAGCAGATCAGAGACCCAGGACCCGAAATGCCCTTGTGAACGTTTAAGCAAGAAAACCACTATATGGTTATAGTGGAAATGCATGTCAGATGGGAGCCCAAGGGGTTAAAAGAAGAAAATCTCAACTATTTAAATACATCTTCCTATATCTTCCTATAAACTGCATGAACACCTTCCTTTTTTTTTT
>VZRQ01003569.1:1106835-1268033 GCA_013397975.1 Machaerirhynchus nigripectus | reverse complement strand
TGTAAGTACCAGTGCTTTAGTCCTCTTTTGCTCTGAAGATTTAGCTTTCCAAGTGTGGTGTGAATTCAAAGCTGTGGTCCAGAGGACCGAACTGCACTTAAGACAGTGGTTTGACTGCTGTAGCTTGTTGAGGAATCAAAATGTAGATCAGCCACGTGGCTTATCACACCTTGTAATGCTCTCTAGTATTTAAAGACAAAACAGGGAAGTTGTTTAAAGTGGTGGTTGAGAACACAGCTGAGTAACTTCTGTCACCCTTGCAGATGTCATTGGGTGTGTGACACTAGAGAGACGTACAGACCAGGCAAAGCCTAGTCGTCTATTTATTAAGGCATAAGAGATGTCTAAAAATGTTCCTGTGCTCAATGCCTCTCACAGGCACAGATGTCACTTTCAACCACGAGGTAAGTGGCGGACAAAAGGTCCATCTGCACAGTATCCTCTCTCTTTACCCTGGGAAGGAACCTACACTGAACTGGTGGTGATCTCCTTGGATGGAGCTGATTGGGTCCCTGCAACAGAACGACAGGATTAGCATGAAATATTTAAATTGGCAAAACCCACTGATTTAACCAGGAGTAGCCTGGACCTACGTTGCAAGACACTGCCCAGCAATCAGCAGCACTGCAGAGACTCACTCTTATTTTTTAACCTTTTGTATCTTTCTAGTCCCCACTGATGTTACACAGCAACTCACATGTGCAGGAATATTTATTACTATATTTTTATCGTCCCTGCTTTTTCTTGCCTGGTTTGCTTTCATCAGCTGAAGTGTGTGAGACCTCTCAGAGGCTCACTGCAGCATGCACCTGTCAGCTCTCTAACCTGTCATTGTTTTGACATATTCTAAGAGAGACTTTATGTGGGCATCTGGATAAATATAATTCTTTCCACACCTCTGGGAAAATGGGAGTCTTCCTTGGGCCATCTGTGGGAAATGAAGGGTGCATGGGTTTTCAAGCAGAAGAAAAGTGTACGTGTGAAGAACAGTGCTCCAGGAAGTGGGAAGGCTAGAAACTATTCTTCCAGTGGCACTAGAAGTACATACATTTATGCATACAATCAGTTTTCAGGAACATTAAATCATTCATTGCATTCTTTTTTTTGGTGAAACTTCTGTGTTACACTTTATGCTCTATATTCCTGAAAGTAGTTTAGGATAGGACAAGAATTACTTTAGGCAAACACTCAGCAGGAAAAGCAGAAAACATACCATTGTTTCAGATCTTGATTATGCAGATTGGCTTCTCTAGTAAGGAAATTAACTCTATGCCACAGCTGTGGGGACTAAAATTACAGAACAATCGATATTTTGAAAACTTTGAAAATCTGCCAAAGGAGAAAATTACACGATTGAAGAACAGCTTTTATAGAATCAAAGTTAAATATTTCACTAATGAACTCGTGTTTTGTTTAAAAATTTAATCGTTGACTTTGTTGTGATATACCCAACAATTTGTCCAACCACATGTAGTTTAGGAATTCCTGTTCAGAACAAATCAAAAAAAGTAATTGTTCACTTTCTAGGCCTGGTACACAAAGCAACGTTTTACTGCATATTTTAGTACATCCTTTCAAATTTTTTTCTGATCATTTTGAGCTCTATAATACATTTCTTCTGGAAAAAAAAATAAACAACAAAACCAACACAAGACCAGACGCAAGGAAGAAATGGAGGAACCTTAGCAAAAAGTAGAACCAAAAGTGCAAAAACTACTTTGAATATTTTTGAAGGATTTGGGATCCTTACAGATTCCATCTGTTATAAACATGACTGTAACTAATAGCCCCAGGACTGTGCCTTGGTATGGTAAAAAATTTCTACACTTCAGTTCCCTGAAAAGGATGGCAGCAAGATAGGACTGATGGTGAGCCATTAGAGCAGAGCAGCCAGATGAAAAGCGGACTGAAAGCCCATCCCCAGACACCCTGGGGACTGAGTAATCACCAACAACCCAGAAGCTACAGAGACACAACTCGATAAAGACTTTCGGCAAACTGGCTTCCAGATATCAAATCTGCTGATATGGGTATGATTCACACCCATTATACCTGAATTATTCCGAGCCCCTCCAAACTGCCGTCTCAAATGTCATTTCCGTCAGCTTGGTCACTCATTTTTAGTATTATTCCTTCACTTCCTCCGAGCCCAACAACACAATGAAATAAATGTGCTGCATCCAGCGTACTCAGGTTACAAAAGTAACTGACGCCAGCAAGGTCAGTCGTATAAATTCACCACAAGATTGCTTTGAAAGAGACTCATGCTAAAGGATTCAATAGCCAGATAATCACCTTGTGCCAGCAAAGGGAAGAGAGAAGGAAATAATTATTTCATTTTCTATCACTGCTTCTTCTCTCTTATTTGTGGGAGGAAGATAGGAAGTTCTTGCTGTTCACAGTAACACAGAAATTAAGCAAAAATAGTGTTATGTTTTATAAAGGAGAGCAGTTGTCAACTCATATCATTTAGTCATTCATTACTGCAGATACCATAACCAGAAACCAGCACTGCACAATCTAGGACAGCCATGCTCCCTTTGCCGCCAATACTACAGGCAGTGCCTCATACCATAAACCCATCACTCATTACAGAGAACAACTGACAGATCCTTCCCCTAAGGAGGCCAAGATTACTTGAATCTGAAATGCCATACCCTGTCAACACAGGTGTACAGGAGAGAAGCTCATTTACTGGCAGGCTGGGTAATACATAAAAATAGTCACTGTCCAAAGTTGATAATCAGTTTAAAAAAAACATCCAAAAACCAATGTTTGGTGCTCAGCTGATAAAAATTTAATAATAATTCTCCATTTGTTTCATTGAGGCTATGCTATTTAAGTCCTTCAGAAGATAAATTGCCTTCTGCATAGCTTGCAGACAGTTTAGCGTGTGGGCTCTACAGCCACAGAAAAGCATTTGTAGGAGGCTCGTGCTGTGCTGTTGCCAGTCTCTCCTCCTGTGACTGAAATACAGCACTTGGCACAGAGATGCAGGGAGGCAGGACATCCAACATACAGCAAGCATCTGGAATGACTAACTTCAGCTGTACAGAGGTTTCACCTACCACTGAACTCAGACTAATTATGTGCATTTATTCTTCATACTAACAGATCCCTTTAGCACTGAACCTTTCAGGTGCTGGTGTCAAGCACATCATTTAAGACAGAATTTGCTGAAAGGCAGGCAGGTGTATTTTATAATGCCCCTCTTTACAAGGAAGAAGTGAGGCTGGAACTGGAAATACCTGCAGTACTGTACACTGCATTTTGTCCTGAGTCAAGCTCTTCTTGCTATTCTTTTCTTTTACCCCTCTTTTTCCCCACTCAGAGAAATAAAAAAATTTGCAGAACACCTGTTGAGTTACTTGCACTTTGCTCATTTTAAGTTGAAGCAGAAAAACACTTGCTGACCCAGACATATAAATTACACCATTATCTAATGAACTGTTGCAGAACTCATTTGAATGTAGCAGACTTTGTGAGGAGCATTAATCTTCCAGTCATTTAGACAGGAGTTGTTCAGGATAGACAATATTAATTTAGGGATGAGTCATTATGTTCAGTACCAGTCTGGGGCCTAATGATTTGATTCAAATTAATTTAAATCACTGGGGAGAAAAAAAATACTAAAATTACACATATAGCAGAATATCAAAACAATCTTTCTCAAGATCCAAAGCATTTATGGGCTGTCATTGCCAGGCTGAAATTTCCTTTTCCACATCAGATTGTATGTGCACAATCTTGCTCAAGTGCAATGGTGCAGAATTCATTGACTAGAGCAGGCCTATAGCTCCTCTGAGACAGAGAGGTCTGGAGTTCAGAAAGCTTAAAAGTTGTATAGAGAAAGATTTCTGCCACTCCCTAATGCAGGTGATATTTTGGAGCCGGCAAAAAGAAAGAAAGGACTGGCAGAGAGTCAAATGTCTAGCTGAGCCCTGATATTAGAGAAGGGAGGATTGAAGGGAATAAAACAAGGATAAGAGTTGTTTTGTTTTTGGCTAACACGATGGAAAATTTCTTTTAACATTTCACTACAGAAACAGGATAGCCTTGGGCTGTCTTCACATACATCAGGCCAAACAGAGCTGGGATCTGCTCTTCGGATGTGTTTGCCCCACTTACACATTTGTGGAGAACTCTTTAAGAAGCCTGAAAGTGAGGTAAAACTTTCCATGCTTGAAGGCTGAACTAAAGTCAGCAGATTATTTATTTGCAGAGGTAGCCCTGTACTGGGTAAAAGGAGAGAAGGTGCTGGTTTATACTTCTTTGTAATGTTTTCTTCACTGTAACTTTGTCTGTTGTGCTAGGGCAAAGTCAGCCGTGTATTGGCATCCAGCAAACCAGGGAGCAGAGCAGGATCAAAGCCGTGCATTTTGGGCAAGGGTTGATCTAACCCTTGTGAAACAACTACCATCAGGCACGTCATGTGATGCTCACCTGTAGTAAATGTTCAGTAGCACAGCCTATTTTTGAGAAGTTGTTTCATGGATGCTTTGATCCTCAGCTGCTGAAGAATACTTTATTCTCCTCTCCTTCAGAATACCTTGAGGAAGGATTACTTCTCTGTTTAGCTCTTAGGAGATCATTGATAATAATTTAGATGGAGGTGCAACAGGGAAATTCTTTATGGTTCTGCTTTTGCAAATTATAAAGGAGCCTTTAATTACAAGCTTGCTCACTTGCATTTTAAGTACAGGATTAAATGCACACCAACTCATTTAACTGGTGCCTTTGCACACTGATCCCCATGGACTACCCCACTCTTGGATTCTTGAGAGACTGGTGACCTGCTGATACAGGAGATAAAGCCTTTGTTCCCCATGTTACAGCAGCCCGGACTCAAAACCCAAAATAACAAAATTAGGGGATTAAAATGACCTGTAGCTATATAAACTGGACCGTAGAAAGCAACACAGGGTTGTGATCAACAGATTTGCTTTTGTTCCTGATTCTGTCAGCAGGTTGGGGAATGAGGGCAATCACTAACTCAGTCACTTTCCTGCATCTCTGCTTCATTTTCTGTAAACTGGAGCTCATGATATTAATTTGTTTTGCAAAATACTGATAAGAAATACCATGTAAAGCCTTCTCTGGCTACATGTAAGTAAGAGACAGAATTTAAGATTAGCCCACAGTCAGGCTGACTGGCAACCACATACAGTATTTTAACAAAAGTCTCCAAAGATAAATATCCACAAAATAAATTTACTGCAGCATATATTCCCCTACAAAAAGCTGACTTTGAAATGCTTGCTTACACCTCACTGACTGCACTGGCTCCTTCACTTGGGAAATTTGATTTTTGACACTAGTTCTGATGCATGACTTTCAACCCTTCAGGTTCCTCCTTTTTTGCAAACTGGTCATCACATCCAGCCTTAGCTTGTGCAGCCTACAAACTGTCTGCATGCCTCACTGTGTTCACCGAGGCTTCACAGCTCTGATTGCAACTCTTGCACAATTTCCCAGGAAAAGAAGAATTACCTAAGCCTGAAACTCAGGGTCTGTTCACCTCCACACAAAAAATGCTACTGCACAAACACTGTCGGTGACTGCATGATCCATGGCAGTCAGTGCAAGAGATTTCATAACCATCTGACTTTTGTTTTCAGTAGCCTGTATCCAATTTATTAGAAGAATCTGGTAAATGTCAGCTCTATAAACAGGACAAAAAAATGATTCAGTCTTCTCTATATAATCTGTCTAATAAATTCAATAGGTGTCACTTTTGTGGAAGGGTCTATATACCTCAGCAGTAATTTGTCACCAGGAAACAGTTTCAGGGCGTTTCACAGTTGTGTGTCAGTGTTCATTTCAGGCCTTATCTTCAATGAACATTTCTTGCTAAGAGCAATTAATTCCTTGCATCTGTCACTATAGGAACAAAGCAAATGCACTTTACGCAGAAGGCCCATTATTCAGTACATTAGGCACTGATATGACAGTTCTCCTCATCCCACAGTCACATACAACAATAAGACACCTTCTTATCACTAAAATTTGCAAAATTTAATATTATGAGGATATGCATTTTCTTTCTTTCCTTTTTAAATTATTTTATTTTTGGTATATTAAAAAAAAACAACTTTCAAATATTATAACCCTGATTAAATAAAACCAAAAAACCACAACCCCAAAACAAAAAAAAAATCCCACCCCTTCAGTAAATACTGCATCAGCATTTCAACTCAGGCAAATTTGAAATGCAATGGTAAGGGAAAAAAAAAAAGCATAAGGATTATTAAGGGGAGAAGACTTCTAAACTACACCAAAGCACGCTGGAAATTATTTGAAATTAGCAGATCTATCTGCAGCATGACTTTTGCTCCACTCTGACCCCTGAATCCTAGCCTGCCCTCAAATATATTGGCCCAAACGTATAAGAAAATCAATATAGGTTGTTGTGGAGAGCTTTTCAAGGGAAATTATTAGATATTAAAAATTCAGTTATAACACCTCAAAATATCATTCAGAACAGAGAAAATAAAGGAAATTTTAAAAATGCCAGGAAAGAAAAGCAGACAATTATTTGCCCATCTGATGTTCGCTGCGATGAGGAAGAACCAAGGAGATTCAAATACAGGATAATTTCAGTCAGCTGGAGGAAAATGAAAAATGGAGTGGAAAAAAAAAATTATTCTTTGTGATGCGAGTTACTGGTTTCCTGAAATATTACCATACTGTACAAACTGCTAGGTGATGAAATTAAACAATCACAATAGCTACATTGTGCACCCTGAATATTTGGAAAAAATATGTATGCACAGAGCAGTCACTGGAGTAAGGGGGGGCAGTTTATTCAAGCTGCATGTTGCATTCATTTTTCTCAGTGATGCCAGAAAACATATTAATTCTTAAAACCTGCTTGCTAATCATTTTAAGCAAACACTGGAGAGAACTCAATTGGGATGCATTTAAGCAGGCACCACAGGAAGCTCATTCTGGGACAAGCTCACAAACAGTCTGAGTTATTTTCATCTGTTTTGAGACAGAAAAAACAACACATGACACACAAGTCCAGTCAGAGGCAACAAACATAACATAAATTGCAGATCATTGCAGTGTGAAAGACCTCCTTTGCCATAAAGATACCAGCTGCTAACACTGGAAATGTGATGCAGAACAAGCTATTCCACACACCTCAGAATTAAGGATGCTCATTTTCTTACAGGTTTGTGCCGTACATTTGAATTGCTGCTCCATACTTACCTTAACAGTAGAAACCTGTCTTCCATGTCTCCTGCTCCATGGCTATACATTCCTCCTTTCCCTCCTCTGTGTCCTCTAAACCCTATGTTGTTCCCCAGATCCATCCTACATCACTCAGCTAATGATTATGCTTCAATATATAATGTTATGACCAGATTCAGACTTTGCTTGTATGTGGCATGCATAGTGGTTTTGGTTTTTTTTCCCCTTTAATTAGGCACTTATAAAACCTTTTCTGTTTTCTTAGCATTAGGTTTCACTCAATACGTAGGAAACTATGTTTTTAAGACATCTGTATGTTTATTAAAGGTAGTGACAGTTATAAAGAGTTTCAGAAAAATAAATGGTCCTATTGGAAAACCATGCTAAAATGAGCTAGAAAACCATTGGACCTACAGCCATTTCTAGTCTAATTCTTGGATCAAAACAGGAAGATATAATCAGAGAAAATTGATCTTGTATCATTAATTTCATCTCAGTATCTGCAACAAGGCTGGACATACATACATATAGCCTAAACTGTTCCACAGTTCTCATGAATTAAACTGGCTTGTTTTTCCTTCCATACAAGGTCTTAGAAGAGGCCGGACTTTGTTCTGCAGCCTGGGGTGAATACAGGTACCGTGCACCACAGCTCTCTCACCAGCTCTTCCCCAAGGCCACCCAGCCTTCACCTCAAGTGTTTACATGCACACGCTCTTCAAACACCTCCATTCACCTGCTTTAAACTGAAGAAATAGTGTAAAGCAGCTCTAACCCTCTTTGAGAAAAACAAACCACTTGGAAATGTTGGGTTTTCTTCAGTAATATTCCACTTATCTAGTAGAAATCTACTTGTTAGATGTAACTGTTTATTAGCTGGAACTGTGGGGGTGGTTGTCACATTCTTTCAGTAATAGAACTCTGCTCTGAATTAGTAAAGGCCACCAAATTTTTTCTTAATGACTAGCATTTAATCCCTGAAGCACAGTGCAGCTGTTTTTCTCCCTCTTATTTAAGTTTTCAAAAAATATTTAAACTCTAAATGAAGGAGGAATTGCTGTGGGGTTTGCTGAATCTCCAATTTTTTAGCTGCCTCTATTTCTTTAGCTAGCTCCTTAGTCAGTCCAGAAACATCCCACGTCAGGAGTCCTTTGTACCATGTGATCACACCTGCAAAGTGAGATGTTTTTTTCATTTTCAGAGGAGTTTCATCCATTCCCAGTTCAGGAAGCGCTGTTATTTTCTCTTTGCCTTTATACTTTCTCATATATTCATGCATGTCTCTCAGTCCTTTGCCTCTCCAGTCCCATTACTCCACGAGCTCTTCAGCACACGCTGCCTCACATTTCGGGCATGACCCTCTTGCCTGATACCAAGGAGTCAACTCAGCTGGCATCTCTAGGGGTTACTGCCACGGACACCACCCAAAGGCACAGGGATGCAGAAGTGCAAGCACTATCATTTACAGGAGAGTTTTTTAAGGGCACAGAGAATACGGTGGCATTTCAGCTACTTGGAAACCAACGTGTTTTTAGCTTAATTTAACCGGAAGTTTTTGTTAAATGAATATGCTAGTTTCCAAGTGTCTGAAGGAAAAGGATTATTTTCCAAGCCAGTCAGAATATTTCTATTCATCATGTTAATTCATGTTTTCTTTGCTGAGTTAATACCTTGTGATTCTTAAATGTTCTAGATTTTAAAATTCATTTGTCCCCCACTTCAACTGCTGCTAAATGAGATCTCTAGTAGCTTTAAAATCCAGAAGAGGGCTGTTGTTTCAGCAATACTTTACTGTCTGTTTTTTAAATCCAGTTATTTAGTATTCCTGGAACAAAGATTATAGATTTATACATATAGTAGTTGCTTTATATTTATCTCCTTAAACTTATTTTCATTATCGCCTTAGCATTCAACAGTCACTGTAAAGCCATTATGCAGTCACAGGTTCATAACACATAATTTGATTAAACATATTACAGAAATAACAAAAGGGTTTTTTCCACGGTGCTTTACCAGAACAATGAAGAAATGCCATGCACAACAATTCCCTCCTCACAACAATTCGCACAGAAACGTTCTTTGTTTGCAAAGCTTCTTTGTCCTGTGATGCTTAATTAAGGATATAATGGAGAATATTATAGTCATTTTAGAGTCATTTGGAAGTAATGATGCCTGAGGCCAAGCATGGAGTTCTGTTTACCTCAGCTAAACATAGAAGTGTTGTCAATGTCCATTAAAAATGGACCCCACTGCTATCCCACTTTTCAGAAATAACTTGCTGTTCCCTTCTCCTCCCCTCCCCCCCAGTAGCTACACTTTTTAATTTCTTGGGTGCCATGTCTCTCAGCAGCATAAAGTTGCACTTTGTAAGAGCTTATCTTCCTCCTTTATTAAACAGCATGCCTTGAAATCATTTCATGTTAGCACAAAGTTCCCAGAGGCATGTAACTCCCATCACAGGTCCTAGCCTCATCTATCGAGTTAGTCATGTGGATCACAGAGGCACAACAGCTGTTTATGCTAAATAAAAAAAAAATCTAGAGCTGAATTTCATCCAGAATCAAACAGCTGATTTCCATGAAGATTTACTGCAGTTTCATGGGTTTTCGAGAGGAGCTCTCACCATCTCAGTCTGGTATCAAGGAAGATCAGGGTGGGGATGTTACACCTCAAGCTCTGGGGAGGCTGAAAGGGGAATTATTTTTATATGCACAGTCTTTCCATAAAGGTTCCCAACATATATATGTTCCACTTAAAGCATGCTTTCGTAAAGGGTATTTGGACTGTGGTAAAATAATGATTTCTGATGAGTATTTTACAGAGACACTATGCACCACAGAATAATGAGTGGAAAATAAGGTACTTATTCTAATGGAGATTTTCAGTTTGTCTCAAAATCAATTTTATCAATCTTTTTAACAACATATGGGATCGGAATAAAAACCTTAAATATGCAAGTCTGTTCCCACAGGTGAAGGTGTCCTGGATGATGGTGAGCCAGCTTAGGTGCTGGAGCAATGAAAGACTGTCCACACTCCAAAATATTCGCATAAATCCAAGGGAGATCTCTCCAGTGTAGTTCATGTTTCCCACTCCTTTAGCTTCTTTAGCAAAACTGGTAAATTTTGATGCATAAATCTGTGCACTGTGAGCTGGACTCTTGCCTTGAACTCCCATTCCCCAAGGCAAGGCTGCCAGGCATAGAACAGCAAATTTCGCTCTCAAGTTTTCTGCTCCAAGAGTTAGTGCCTCTTGAAATCTTTTGTTTGGGAAATAGTACATTCAATGGGCCCATTTGAAACCTTACATCTAGAGAAACAGGGGACACAAGTTGGAAAATTTCTACTAATTCTTTTCCACAGATAGGACAGCACATTAAAATTACTAGCAACTCAGTGAAAACAATAGGAAAACCTCCAGAAGTCTGTTTTTTTTCAGGTAAGTGCTTAAACCCCAAAAAATTTTGTGTTGTGCAAAAGCAAAAATGTGTTAATTATCTGCCACTCCCAAGCACAAGTTTCTAGATGAATATCCCCAGCCTTCTGGGCACGCCGACATGAGGTGAGCTTCTGCCCAGCGCAGCTAAGGCTCAAGGTGAATGATGCAAAAGGAACAAATTTCATCATAACTCTCACTGCTATATATTTTTCTACCTGCCCTTATTGATCAGCTTTGAAGTACTCCCCCTCAAAGCCATGTATTCATTTCAATTTTATATTTTATCTTTCCTCTTTTTTTTTTTTTTTTCTTTCCCCACAGATGAGAATATTGCTTCTTAGGCCAAAGAAATAACAAAAAAATTAATTTTGGAGCCATGCACTCCAGGACACTTCACATTAAACTGTAGACACTACAGGCAACTAGATAACACTAATAGCACCTGAGGCAATTTCCCTTCCTATGTTTCTTCTCAGTTGCCAGCTGGAGTCTGGGCTAAAAATAGACTTGTCATGACAGAATAATGAATCCCAGCGATAAGTGTATTTCGCAGAAACGCAGTGAGGTCATTATCTGAGCGTTAATGGATGAATAGGGTGGGAAAGGGAGGGAAGCCGTTATTGGGTGGCACAATAAAAATGCAGAATGAATGAAAGAAATGCGAACAAATGTTACTCAAAAGGCTCTGAAAATCATAGCCTTCTTTCCTGTTTATGTTAGTGCAGGAATAATTTACATGACATTAAAAATTGAAAATACTCATAAGAAATTCTTAGCTGGCAATTTGTCTGCATAAACAATTACTGCTTTCCAGGCTCTGTGAAATTATTCTGTTTTATCTATAGGACATTTCAATAACTGTACCATATATCAATTACAGTACCACTAATAGTAAGGGAAGCATATTCCAAAGCTGATCTATTCAAAAAACCCCAAACCAACCAACCACAATGTCATCCAAATCCAAGAGCTCTGAACTAGTTGTTGCCTACATAATTTTACCCCTTAGAAGTACAACTAAATAAACATAGAACAGTGTATCTACATTCTCATTATTATGATCTGTGTTGAAGCAGTAAATCTGCAGCTAGACACAGCTGACTTAGAGAGGGGATGAATTTCAGACTAAGATTACTTGATGAAAAAGAAAAATCTTATCACTGCTTTAATAGCTAATATTACTATGGCCAAAAGAAATCAGTTTTTTTACCTCCCAGCCTGCTGCTTATCATCATTTGACATCATTTGCCTACTGGCAGTTTCAGCATTTCCCCTCTTTAGAAACCATCCGATCATATCTTTCTTCATTGTCTTTAAAGACAGCACTAATTCAGAGAAAGTACATTTTAATAGTCATATTTTAAGCCAAGCCTCCTTTCTCTTCATTGAGAAGGGAGCAGAGAGGTTTCCACTTGGGAAAAACATCCTCATTCCACCTGAAAGACACTTCATGTGACACTGCTTGAGGGAGACAGGATGTGTAGATAAACTATACATGCCAAAGACCAAGAAAGCTGCTGAGAGTGGTTAATAAATAATATAATTTAGTTAGTCCAGCAGGGAGAGGAGAGGAACTTGTCCCCCAGCATTCACGGGGAGCCCTTGATCCAGGAAACCACAAAACCTGCTAAGTTTGAATTGAACCGCCTGCTTGGGCCCAGCAGCAAAGCTCAGTTGCTTATTGTGCAACACCATCAGAACGCAGATTTGCTTGGTTAGAGCATTTAATACAGCACAACTTAATGTTCTGGACTCCCATGCATTAGCAGAGAAAAGCACAGCAATAGGTCTTGTATAAAAGTGTGATGCATTAAAAGCAAAATAAAAATACTTTTGAGGCATACCAATTATCAGTAGCAAACAATGTAATGACAACACTTCAGACTAAAGAACAGAGACAGCCCCTGATCCTGCAAGCATTTATTGGCCTGCACTTCCCTACCATGAGTAATTTCTTCAGGATTCCATGAGGCTGCATAATAGTGAAACTAAACCATGTATCATCATTTCAAAAGCACACATCTGAAACAAATACCATCTACAATCTCCACTCTATTTTATGAGCAGAGGGGAGAAAAGAAGAAAAAAAAAAAGGCAGAAAACTCCTCTAACAAAGATCTTGCTTTTCTCTCTGGCTGAGGAGAAAAGAAGACATTATCACGAGAAAAAATGCACAAATATTAACAGTCCAATTGTTGCCTTTCCCTGAGCTTAGAATCAAAAGCTAAACAGGGTTAGAGAGGGGAAAAAGGGTTTTACCTTGGTATNGGAGAGGACCTTGGTGTCTGGGGCTTTCTGACCCCCAACTGCGAGGTTTCCAAGATGTTTGGTCTCTTGGCTTAATGGAACCTTGGGTCCAAGCTCGTTATCAGACTTGGGGAATTACAAGTATGTGGGCTAAAAGCACTAAGGATATATAAAAGCTGTATAAAAGGGTATATGAAAGGGTATATAAGAGGAGTACACAAAAAAGCAAAAAATCATCATGGCATCACAATGATGACAACATTTTCAAGCCGAAAAGGTCAGGATAGATTGACCTAATAGAACTGATAGGTCCAGACTCATCCTCTTTTGTCTCAGTTAACTTTCTTTTGAGGGAGACCAGGACAATGAGCCTTCTTACATGAGTCCTGAAGGCAAACCCCTAAAATTAACCTGAAGCACAGTATTTGTGTACACACACTGATACTTGCAGCTTCTAAAGCCTGGTTTCCAGTACAACTATTTAAGTCTGTGCATTTTCATTTCTAATTGCTTATGTCTACTCCAAATCTGGGGGTTTGGGGGTTTATTTTGATTTTTTTTTTTAAATAGAAAAGTCCTTCAGCATATTTTTTCAAGTAAAGTGTTTGCCCCACACAAGCTCATAGGGCAGGCCATATATAATCCTTCTGTCCATGTACACTGAGCACTTGCTGGCTTCAGGTGATACGACATTTGGGCTCAGCTGGGAAGCCTGGGTCTAGGACTGGGGCCTTGGCAAGTCTGCTTGTAGTGGTCTGTGACCCAGCCACTATCTCAGAGACAGCAACCACAGGGGGGATTATGGAAATGGCCACAAGCTCTGCCCCTCACTTTGGATGTGCTGTTTCAAGGGATACAGTGACTGTGAAAAGGAATGCACAGGAAATGCTGTCATAGCCCAGCACTATCAGAGGTGCCTGAGAAAGGAATGGCCTGAGTTTTAGGTATGAAATGGAGCAGCAATAGATTTTAATGTTTTTAAATTCTATGCATAAACCAGTTTGGTAGTGCCACAGCCAGGCTTCTCAGTCCTCCCAGCCTTCCTGGCTAAGCTAAGATTTTAATGCTGCTTTTCCATCTGTGATCTTGGGGTTTTCATCTGCCACTCCTTTTTTTCTCCTTCAGTCTTGGCTTACTGAATAAATTATTATGGTGAGGATAAGGAAGGACTGGTACTGAGCAGGAACAATTACTAAAACTTGATGGCTAAGGAGATTTTCCTTATAGAGAAGACAAGTTTTTAAATAGTTGGTACAGTTGTAATAGATGACCTGCCCACCCGTTACAGCTTCAGTATCAGGAGGGACAGATCACCAACACACAGTGCAAACATACATTTATAAATCAAGCTATAAACAAGACCTGAGATGCAAACCTTTAACAGCAGCAATTAATTAAATTTTCATGCATCTAAACATGAATTAATATTTATTAACTCTTTCTAAATATTTGTTTATCGTCTTCAAACTGGCACTGATTTTTACATTTTTAAATAAGTAGAAAAATACAAATTAAAAGAATTTGCAGGCAAGCCAAATAAACCCCTCAAAGATATTAATACTCAAACATTCTTTCTTCAAAGAATTTGGGGACAAAAAACCCCCAACAACCTAGATTTAATTTTAATATATTCTAGGCAAATGTTTTAAGTAACAACAAAGCAGTTTTGAACTGGAGAACAGCGGGAAACACAGAAAAAGTTTAGAATTCATAACAGCTGAGAAGTGGTTAAGTAGAAATTTACTGAAACACAGTTGAATTGATGCTGTGCACAATGCAGCATGAAATAAGGGACTGAGAGGAAGGAAGCATATTAAGGAATTAAGAGTTTCCATTACAGGCTCATATCAGCACATATCAAAGATTTATCTTCCTTCAGAAATTTTGCTTTCAAGCATGTTCGAACTGCTTAGTATGGGGGAAAAAAAAAAAAAGAGAAAGAAAACCAACCAAAACCAGCTTCAAAAATACTTAGCTTAATATTTTCTCTCCCATACGTATCTCAGGCAACAGTAGATATGATCAATTTACATAAGTCTAACACAGCAAATATATTACATATCAAAGTGCCATTGCTGCTAAATAACAGAGATGTAGGTTCACGCATTAGTATTATTAAACAGAAAGATAGTTTCAATACTTCCTTTCCTAACACCCCTTCAGAATGCAGCTGCCACTTCCCAACTTGGTTTTCTGACACTACATCCACATGCCTCCACTACTCTCTGTTCTACATGTGATATAGTTTCAGGGTTGGCTCTGGACAAAGACACATGCCAGGCCATCTCTCCACTATCTTAGATAATAAGCACAGGCTCCTTTATCTTCATTTCTCCAGCAACAACGTAGAAACAGAAAGAAGCAAGAATACTAACACTAGGCTAGGCAGCGTTAATTATAAGGTACAACACCTACTGAGAGGAAGGAAGCACATTCCAGAAAGAACCCCGATATGCTTCATAACTGGAATAAACACAGCATATCCCAATGCTATTTGCAAATGGAGCCAAATCTGAACACAAAAAATACATCCATTCAGCAGCATGCAATTTCTCTTTCAATTTAAGGATTGTGTCCCTGCTGATGAAATTTTCTAATTCAAGCTACTTGATTAAAATTCTGTGACTAATACATGCTTAGATTAGCAGCTCAACTGCATGCAAGGTATCCTTCAAAGCAGATTTAGATAGATGTATCCTATATTGCATTAAAGATGTTGTTGCCAGACACTAGCAATAGCTCCCGTTTTGAGCTTTTGCGTCAGTCAAGCGCTTATTAAAAGGTGAGACTGTTTGGGGAATTTTTCTTCAGTGACAACAAACCAGTGCACTTTCAATTTCTCTAAATAGGTTTATTTGCCCGGTTAAACTCTGTGGCTTTATTGCTTCAGAGACTATAATATTCTCCAGTGTCTCTACACAAGGTACTGCATATCCCACCTGTTCCCACATGGACTGAAGCCTGAGGTACAGACCCAGTGAAAAATGTCAGGAAAGCAAGTCAAGCTGAAGAGACCTCACATCACTGCCTGACATGTTGCCCATATGAAAAAGGTGCATGTGCAACTGCTCGTGTGGCTTCCCTGCAGTACCAAATCCTAATGGTTATAGAAAGGCACAGGCAAAGCACAGTCAATACAGGCATACTCAGACCTTACCATGAGGGTAGATGGATGAGATGAAAACCTGCATAAATAGATTCGTTCCCTGTGTATTGCATGTACACAGATTTCTTTCTTCTCTCTTAAACTGGCCCAAGCCATAGAAATTAGAGCAATCCTGAAGACAGAGCTGTTTCTAACAGAAAGCTTCACATAGACGACACGAAGTAACCCTGTATCACTGGCAGGCTCTCGTCCAACTTAGCTCACCATGTATTTCTGAAAGAGGTGCATTACCACTTGCTGAAAGAGACCACTCACAGGGGCATTTTTCCCTCAGTCTGTGCAGATTGTCATGTAAAACTGGATAAATCATCATGACATTAGGTTGTGACAGCTGCTCCAACCTTCCTTTCTATACCACAAAGACAAAATGTTTTGAACCAAGAGCCCCTGCTCTGATCTGAAGATAGTGCCACACAGCCCTCAAAACCGTATCAGACTCACCATAAGCCTGATTCAACTTTTCTCTCACATAGTTGGTGCTCAGGGTCAGCTATTGCAAACCTCCACAACCACCGACATGGTGTTTGTGATCTGTCTTGGGTAAACATTAATGTGCCAACAAAGATACGTAGCACATCAAATCAGCTTTTGCTCTACACTTGTAAGATTTTTTTTTTTTTAAATACAGAGAAAGAGAGAGAATGTGAGTGTGACTTGTAGCATCAGCTGAGCATTATGAATCCAAATCCACTGTCATTTTTGAGAATATCTGATTAAAATCAAGAAGTCTATAATAGCAGTCATTACTTCAACATGGAAATTAGGGGTATTGTTAATTCTTTTCAACATGTATCAGCTCCCTTCTAATTGGATCTGTATTCATTAGTGAAACTGAAATTAAAGAACAGCTATGAAAGGCTTTTGATGTCAGCTGTATATATCATGCCCTGAATTAAGTTACAAAAATGGTTAATACATTATGTGAATCTTCAAGTACCTATTTCACTCCATTTAGTTGCACAGGTCCTGAGTACTGGCTGAGGTACTGCACTAGTGCAGCAGACTTTTAGGGTGGGTAAAAGAACTCATTCCATTTGAATTGCTGAAAAATGCATAGATCATGGCACCAAACCTCCCTAAAATCTGTTGGTTTACAATTGATTTGTCTGCCAGATGCAGGATCTGCTCAGTAAATGAGGTGTAGGACAGAGGAAAAATAGACCCTTTGAGTTACTTCCCACTGGAAATGCCACCGGAATACAAAGTAAAAGCTGGCTGAACTTGGATAAATATACTCTGCCATGGCCACTGCAAACATTTTGTTTTCCTAAATAAACTGTGGAAGAAAAGAAGAGAGGAAAAGTTTGTGCTTAGTTTCAGAACACTTTTGTCAGCACTTCCCCTTCTGTCTCACACAGCTTAATTTCTTCTTTTATTTCGCACTGGATCAAAAGGAAGGAAAAAGACCAACATGTATTGTACCAGTCTCTCAAACTGTTAAAATTTCCTTTCTCCTACTTTTTGCAATAGACCAGTAGTACATTTATTCTCATGGCTTCAAAACCTAAGCCCCATAGCACTCCTCCTGCTTGTCCTGTGTGGCACAGGATCATGTGGGAATAGTTTTCCTTACCTAAACTAATCCAGGCTGGGGAGGCAGAGGAGAGAGAAGAACAGGTTGCCCTAACACTTTGATTTGCTCTTTGGAATGAAATCCTGTGTTCCAGATAACAACAAACATTTCCACTAACTGGAGAAAAGGGATGAGTTCTTTGAACCTCATGAAGATGTATAATACAAGGAAAGATAATGCAGCAGCTGTTACAGGATGCAAGTTTGCTGCACTCTGAGCTGTAACGGAGCAAAAGCCGGCAGGAAAACAGGGATGTGCAGTCCAGAAATCTGCTTCTATCTTTGGGTTGTAAACCAGTATTTCCCAGCAGAGACAGAGATCTCCTACTTGAATGAACACTCCTTTTTCTTTAGGTCAGGGGTGTTTAGCTAGTGCTTACAGCACTAGAGGGGCTCTTAAGTGCTTTAATAAGAGTACTAAAGCGTGCTGATACATGTTGCACTTTAATTTCTGGATGTGGAATTACTAGGGAAGGCTATATCTCTGGAAAGGACTATTAAGGTCCATAATGAAAATAGCATCTGTTTTGTGCAGGTGCACTCTCAGAGAAGCCTGAGGCAGACCAGCCTTCACTGGACTTTAAAACAACTTTTAAGTAGTAACACACTTCCTAGAAAAAGTTTTAAAAAAAGAACCAACCCACCTCTGTACTCCCCCAGCAAACCTGAGCTATCCAATAGGAAAAAAACAAGCATAATTTTCAAAATAGCATCTTTTCCTTCCAGAAAGCAAAGTCCCCCTTTCTTTGGGAATATCCAGCCTGAATCTCCCTAGAACCACCTGAAAATGATCATCAGAGGCAACTGTTTGGGTCTCTGTATTTACCTGCTCTGCCTGTCCTTATCTGGAACGCTGCAGATTTACCCTTTCTGACATCTCAAAGCAGCACACCTGACATTTGCTCAGCCTTTCAGAAAAGAAGCAGACAAGCCACTCAAATCTTATTTGACCAGAACAAAACCTTGAAGTAATTAATGTAAAGTAGAGTAAAGGATACCTGGCTGAAGAATAGGTCTATTCCATTTACTCCAATTATGCTGGATATAGTTCACCAGTTTGCAGTGATAAAAAGCCATTAATGAGCTTTGTCACTGATAGCATTACTTTCTAATCTTAAGTCTTTTAGGATTATTAGCTTTAAAGGCACTCGAAAGAAGATAAGTTAATTTATACTAAAATAAAATTGAAAAGTAATGCTTAGATGCAGCAGTATCTACACAATAAAGCAGCTTTACAAACATTTCCTTGCATAAGCATCACTAATTCACTTGTTATTCACACACCCTTAAAAAAAATCTGTTTGAGGAAACAAATTTTGAATAAATCACACTGACACATAGGAAAGTAAAAAAACCCAAAAAAGCTAATCACGTCCCCAAATTTTTATTGAGTTTGAAGTTTGCCTGAACTCTCTTTGCTTTCTCTAGCATGTTGAGCATTTCTCCTTCCTTAGTCACTGTGCTTCTCGTGGTGCTTTTTAGAAATTCCTCTTCCTAACTCAGCAGGCCCTCTTGGATCAGGGATTCCCTCAGGGAAAAAAACCCAAACCACCTTTTTTCTCTAAGAAACTCATGACAGAAATAGTTCTAATAGGAAGAGTTGGTTAGAGATGTAAATGAGATCATGAAGCTGCTGGAGGCACTAGTGCAGGACATTTAAATCAGATTTTTTTCTTGGCTGTTAGCTGGATACTTTTATTAAATGAGAAATGTCATCACTCCTAGCAACAAGGGCTTTTCTGGAGTATACTGACCAAACTTGAGGGATAGTCTGTCCTTATTAGCAGCAGTAACACTTACCACTAAAGGCTCTATCCAAGAAAGGCATGCAGAGTTGCTCACCAGTCCCACAGGAAGTTAGACTTTAGCCGACTCAAGTGAAATCCAGAACAGAGATACACACCTCCACAGTGGGATCCATATGTCTGTAGTTAAGGATTTACCATCATTTTACACACCCCTAAGCTTGAGAGGAATCCATACATAGTTAGTAGATATAAAAGGTGACCTGTACTAGGCAATACACTTTTAGTAATAGCATTATTTTAGGTATCTTAACACAGTCCATGAGTCCACCTACATTTACACTGTTGATTTTCACTCTCTCCCGCCTCCTTGCTCACCACACATAGTGAATTAGACATCCAAGAATAGGATTCAAACCACATAAACCGCATAGAGAGATTTTAAGTAGNACAAAAAAAAAAAGGTGAGTACAGGGAAGAACAGAAACAAGTAACTTAATCAGGCTTTAAGCTCTATATTCCTGTATTAATAAACTACAGTACAGTATTTTTGCCTGGGATTTACCTGGCTGTCAGGTTCACAGAGGAGGCATTCACATTCCTGTAGGGTTTCCTGGCTTTAAGTCAAGGAGAGTTGTCCTCCAGCTCTTCCTTTCTCGTAGAAGATCTTCCATTCTTGTAGAAGCTGTGCACACATAGCTCCAGCTGTGTTGTGGGACCAGCTTTAACTTGTTATTCACTCAGGGGCTGCCTCCCACATCAAGCTCCCTATGATCCTGCAACCTGGCAGGACATCCCATATCAGAGCTTGGTCACAGCCACAGGAAGGTTCACATTAAACATGAGGGACTAGGAGAGTTCAGGCACATTCAAAATTAAATGGTACCATTGCTGAATAGATGGCTGTGAAAATGTCTTGCTAAACTAATGAGTGAAATTATTTTGGTTAGAAAGATCTGCTTGGAAACTTCTCTGCTGCAAGGAAAGTGAGGACTGTAAAGCAAGTGCACAAGAAATAGTCCTTCTACCCTCTCGCCCACACAAAAAGGAAAGAAAGGAAAAGAGGAGAGAGAAATGCAATAACAACACATGTAATGCTGACCAGAATCCTAGCTGGACTGGCTGGCACAATTTCTCGCTTGCACAGCTGGAAGCACAGGTGCTGAGGGTAGTGAAAGAAAAGGGGGAGACGGAAATGGGCTGAGCAGCCAGGTGGTTCCTTTTCTAGCACATCATCCGGAGTTCATGTACTCCAGCAGAAAACACCAACTGGAAAGAGCTGTCTTCAGGTCCTTGTTCCACTGCAGTTAATACTCTCCTAACTCACAGATGCACACTTAATTCATGATGTTGCAGAAGGTTTCCCTGGCTATGTCAGAAGAGCCCTGCTGGTTCCAGGCACCACTTCACAGGCACAGCACCCTTCTAAAGGCAGTGCATCTGGATAATAGAGAGGGATTGTAACTTCTGCCCAAAAGAATCACTATCAATCTTTTGCTGAAAGTTACGTTTAATAACTTGCAAAGAAAAGCAGATTTGGGGGTTGGAGAAATTTTCCTAGGCAAATGTCTTGTGGCTTTTTGCTTACTAATATTCGATACTGAAAGGGAATCAAGTATTAATAAGTAAGTGGTTTAAAGGGGAAACGGGTATATTTGCTGCTCATATGTGTTGATCAACAAATCACTCCCACAGTGAAAGCTACAGGGCCAGTTGCTTCTACTTTCCACTAGCAGAAATCCTGTCACCTCAAGAATATAAAACCTGCCAATATCCACACATAAAACCAGGAGAGGTTAAAGCCTTAGTCAGGATTAGGGAAATATTTGAAACTCTATCCACATGGGTTTTGCTATAGTGTATTCTTAGAGCTTCTGGCCAGAATAATTTCACAATGCTTCCTTCTATACACCTACAGGTAATACAGGGCTGATGATAAGGGATGGGGTTTTCAAGACTGTCCAGTTCAGCTACGGCCTTTGTCATCAGGAACTCTTCTTAGCTGTTGGAGGGAGCAGAGCTGGGACAGCACTAAGCACTACTGCAATTCCCATCTGCCCAGGAGAGGGCCTGGAGACGGGAAGGGGTGAGGGGATTGACCCCTCCGTTAGGAAATAAAGAATTTCAGGCTCCAGAAATGTCAGACAGAGGGTCTACCAAATTCGGCTCTTAAAGACCAGGGAAGGAAAGAAAAGCTCGTTTAAAACTTTGCAGCTGTATGTGGGAGGATGCTGGATGCAAGGGAGCTCTTTTTTAGTGTATATTAAAAGTATGTAATTAAAAGCCCTTTAGAACCATCATTTATCTACCAAAAAAAGAAAAAATTTTAAAAAAAGCACCACAACACACAAAATAATGAAAAACAAAATCCCAACTATAGAAATAGAAATATTTGTTATTCTTTATTGTACTTCATTATTATGGGTAATTATTTGGTTTTCATATTTATGAGATTAAAATACTGCATCAAGCAATTCAGATTTGCTTTTATCTTTCTCGGGACATAGAACATATGGTTTGATCACAAACTTTGCACAAAATCTACAGGAAATAATTGAAAATTCTTTCTTTTCTCGAATTCCTTGTCATAATTAAAAACAAAGCACAGCTAAAAATTAATTTTGGACAAAAAAAAATTATCATTAATTAAACTGGTACTTTTAGTTTCCTAGTCTCCCCTGTCTCCATTTTCTTCTTCTGAACCTTTGGACCTCTTCTCTAACTAGATGCAAATTTTACAAAGTAGTACAAACCATAACAATAATTATGTTCCTGAAAACTTCATACAAATTGATGTCTGGATGGATTGAGAAGAGAGCCAAGTGAGTTCTTCCCAGGAGGAAAAGGGCTTCAGCATGAACTGAACCATCATCTGTTGTGCGTGACCTGCCAATATCCACGCAGCAGTTTACTTACTAAGTGACTTGTCAGCATATGCACCTCTCAGCTCTGATCCCTGTACCCACAGCTTTTCTTGCTCAGTGGGCAGTCAGGGAACATGAGAATGAACCAAGAGAGAGCAGAGCCATGAGAAGCCTGTGAGGAACCCCTGCAGTGGGTAGGAGCACTGGGGTTAGTGTGTAAAAGCACAGAAAAGTTGGCATCCTCAGTTTTGCTCCTCAGGAACTAACCTGACTGTTGTTCGGAAGGTTTCTCCTGCTGCTTAAAAAGAAGTTTCTGTCCTGAGGGCTCTCATTCCTTTCTAAGTCAGAGGTGTAGTTTTAGCCCACTGTAGGGCTGGTATACATCTGTGCCACTCACTGGCTGTTCAGCACAGTGGGACAAAATAAAATGTTTGCTTTGGCGGATGGTTTGCATGTTGCTTACACCAACCCTACCCCTGGCACCAACCCAAACTGTTCAAAAAATAGCAGTCTGGGAGCCACAGATATGGCTTTAGAGGAGAGTACTCGAAAACAGTGGCTAGTCTTGATTCCCTAATGGGGGCTCAAGTCTTCTTTTCAACCAGGGAAACAGATCTAGGGAACATCATGTGCCAGAGCTGCTTTGGTTGCATCTGCCCTACAAGTAAACAGAGAAATTTATCTCTAGGGACATCAACAACCTGGCAATTTTCACTACACTTTAGCTTACGATAAATCTTCTGGCTAGAAACTTGGCTAGAAAATGAAAACAAATGCATTCTGATTCAAAGCGTCTTCAGTCAGCTGCATCAGGGCTTTTACTTCTCTCTGGCCACAGAACAAACCAGAAACTGCACAAAGATTATTTTCTTTTCCTTGAGGGAAGAAGTCTAAAATTAAGTAATAATCAATAGCAGACAGTAAATAAACCAATCTCTTAATGGATTGCAAAAGGGACTTCAGAGGTCTTTGTGCTGCATGGCAGCCACTTCCAAAAGAGAAGGCAATCGTCTTTAAAGAGTGGAGACAAAGTGTCTGTGCCAAAGAAAGGTCACACTTAGCAGCAAGAATACACACTAAACCGTAGAAAGCCTAAAAGCAGCTGAGGTAGTAGGACAGATCATTCTCACTCTAACTGGACAAGGCATCTTGAAGAATATTTGTCACTGCTCTGCTGTACAAAAACCATTGCAATTCCTCAAGTCAGACCTACAGAAAGTAACAGCCCTCAACAATAATACGGAGATCCATATGCTACAGCTTAACATTTTTTAAGAAGATGCTAGAATATTCAGAAATAAACTTTCTCCAGGTGAAAAGCAGACTGAGGCAATGCTGATAGCCTGACATGATGGTGGTGATCTGATGCAATCCAGACTTGTCTGTATTTGCAGAATAGACACAGTTGTCACAGAAACAAAGGATTAGTGACCAATGGCATCAAACCCTAATCTAATCACAAATGTCTAATATCCATAGCACTAAAATTCTTAATATTGTCTCCCAGTCAGATCTGATCACATGATTTGCTACCCCTTATATTCTCTTTTTACACCTTTTTTCCCTCCCAAGCTCTTCTCCCTTGCGACCTTCATCCCCTTCCTAATAAACAGTCAGTTTATTTTTTTTTTTTCTCTTTCCAATGCGCCAGTTTGGCTGGTTTTAGGCTCTTATTTGATGTTTGTGACATGGTAGTGTTACAGTAATTTCAGTCTTGGTCAGGAGTTCTGTTGTAAGCTGCTACCCCCTGTTTTGTTTTACCTGCAATGTCTCTCTTGGCTTCTGCTTCTCAGTAGCTGGAAGCCACGTCTGGTCTTTTGTCAACACAATTCAACAACTTCTATGCTTTCATTCTTTATCTGTAATATGGATGTATCTTTTCTAATGCCGTTTAGACAAATGGACAGTGGACATCCTTTCATTTTTGCACCTGATTTCAGATAAAGGCATTCAAGTGATACTGATGTAAAATTAGGCAAGCAGACAACAACATAACCACACTTGCCCTCTAAACACTGCTCTTTACCTTTCTCTACTTACCAAAACACAGCTGGAAATTGGAGATCCTGTTATGCCCTGAAGTGAAATAGAGAATAATAATATCTCCAGATTATTACACCTTTCAATTATACTCTCCTTCAACTTGCTGCATCAATTTCTTTTTCTTAGAAAGTCCTCACTTTTCACATTCCCAGGCTATTAATTCAAAAATAAACCGAGATAAAGATAGATAGAGTCCACAGGACACAAAAAGTGTATTCCTATCCCCTAGATTCTTATAACAGCTTTGCTCTTGTGGTTCCAGGGAAAACAGTCATGGGGTTCCTGTGGCTTCCTATACTCATATAACAACATTCAGTAGCTGCTGTCCACCTATGCCAAGCACCCAATGTAACCATACCTTCTTGGAAATTAAAAAGGAATGCATTCAAGAAGAGAAGCAGCCATAGATCCCATCTCTGAATCTGGACTGAAGAGTTGCAAGAACAGGTAAGAGTTGGGATGCCAATAAGCTATAAAGGTATCTTTCTCTTTGGTTTTGGCTAAGTTTCATTTTCTCCTTGCAGTAGTCTAACTGAAGAAAGCAACTGTTTCTCTTGATTAAGCTGGAGTAGGTTGAGTTTTCATTGGTGAGTACCTATCTCCTGCCCTAAATAGACTATCATTCAAGCCTGGAGACTTTATTCTGATGAATTACACTACAGATGTGAAAAATGGAAAGTAACAGTCGGGAACTGCTTTCCTATTATATCTTGTTGAATTGCATTGATTGGTTGCTCAAAAGCAAAACCTGTTTAAGAAATCAAAACAAAATAGTGCAAATGAAAGAATCTGAGGAGAGAAGAGGAGCTTAAAATTCACAGTCGATCCATTCTGCATACTTTGGATTCAAATGTTAAAAGAAATAAAAACCACTTCTGGCTACAAGTGATACATGACTGAGATGTACTCTAAAT
Organism: Machaerirhynchus nigripectus; assembly: GCA_013397975.1. Classification (NCBI taxonomy): domain Eukaryota; kingdom Metazoa; phylum Chordata; class Aves; order Passeriformes; family Dicruridae; genus Machaerirhynchus; species Machaerirhynchus nigripectus. Next base: position 1,242,847 of record VZRQ01003569.1, on the reverse strand, counting down.
TAAAAGCTTTGGACTTGATAAACTGTATAATGATGCCATGAATATTTAGAAGTACTACCACTTTTAGCAGGGGAAAGAAATCTCCATGATAGCATGCCCTTCAGCTCTCATGGTGCTAAACCTAAAAAATCATGGATTATAAAACTATTCATTAAGCTTAGGATAAAACTGAAATCTCTAAGTTAGGCACTTTTTCTTTTGTGGTGTTTTGGGTTGTTTTTTTTTGTTGTTGTTGGGGGTGTTTTGTTTTGTTTTGTTTTTTTGCTGACGTTCTGCTCCATTACCTGTCTGAGAAAGTAGCAGATGGTTGTAAAAGATTCAGGTAAGTACCTAGCTAGGGAGAGAGCAAATACAGCTGGGTGATTTTATCATCTGTGCAGCTCCCAGGAATACAGAGAAATGCACTGAAGTGGTTAAAAAAGGGAGCTGGAAGGTTGGAATAAGGGCATGGTGTGGAGCAAGTTCATCTGAAAGCAACCTGGAGATCAGTTGAAATTCCTTACATTATTCTGGATTTCTGAAAAATTCTTCACACAATTCTGACTCCATTTATTTTCTAGATACTGGTGATACCCCTAAGGGCTTTGGTTCTACATGCTATTCAGAGCTTTATCACCAGTATGGGTTCTTTGAATTTTTATACAGATACCAAACTTTCTCAGAGCAACATACAGCTTTAGGACTTAATTTAAAATGTGACAAGCACATGGCAAGCTAAAAGTTGAAGACTATAGTTGATGTAGCAATGTGTTTTACTATGCACATTACTCTGTAATGCTTTAGTTTTAAAGCCAGGAACATTTTCTTTCTTTTAGCATGAATATTGAATCTGACAAGGTTAAATCAGGCAAGTTACCAGTGTTGAAGGATTGCTATTAAAAGCTAACTGATAGTTTTGATAGAGAAATCAGAGGCTGAGTTTGCCTGACCTTCAGAAGCAGTGAAAGACACTGAGAAATGGGGGGACACAGCTCCACCATAGCCAACTGATCTGCTCTCAAGCACTAGGGTGTCAGGGCACATTACACTGGCAAAACAAAAAGCACAGAGCATGGATATATTAGGAAAAGAAAAGAAATTTTGACAGTAAAGTTCTGGTTCCTAAAAGGTAAAGACAGCAGGGGGTTTGCAGTGTAAAAAGCAGGCAAGACAGGCAGCATTAATTAAGGTCTGTTGAATAGGCATCAGAAATAGGATGAGAGAGGTCAGGAGGCCATGGACACCTATCCTGAGCTGGTGGAGAGAAGAGAGAGCAGAGCTGTGAATCCAGTCTTCTGCAGCAGGCAGGGAGACTTTGTGAGGACAAAGTGGGTATGACCTCAGAATCTTTCCCGGAGCTGCCATTCCTCTGGTGACTCATTTACATTCATTTGTTTTACTGATACTCCTTATCTCTTGTTGGTTTCAACCATAATGTTCTCATTTGTGCTTTGCTGATATAAACACTTGTGAGTTCTGGGAGGACAAAAGAAGATGTATTGATGAGACACTCCTGCTTCAGAAGGAGAAATATACATGAAAATGACAGTTCACTTATGGTGCCTTAAAGCTTTGGACATGCATGCCTATCTGCAAAGGGTTGGCAAAGCCTCTCTGTCTTTCTGCTACAGGAGGCACAGTACATGAACATTAAGAGAGGAACCACTTAGAAGTCATATCCTTTGAGATGACTGACAAACAGCTGGGAGAACAAAGAATGTGACAAAAATTTATTGTGTAAAACTACACAATAAATCAACAGGAAGTAGCAGTCAGGCACGCAATAAGCCATGACAAATGCAGGTATGAGAAATAAAGTCATACAGAACAGCGACAGACATCTGGTGTGTATCTCAGCAGGGTTTTTGAGAGTAAACAGCAAAGAAATATAAATAAATAGCTCATTTGTGATCTAGTTTAACAAATAGAAAGCATAATAACAATGAAATTTCCAGATGCCAGTAACTATGTCTCTATCAACTTAAGTCAGGAAACTCATCTGCTTTCTATGAACAGCTTGTTTTATATGACTGTGTTACTTTTAAAATATTATTCAATTGATTTTCATGGGGACTAATTTTAACACACACTTTTCCCTAAAAAGCAATTGTAAGTATTTGGTATTTGGACGGCACAGTTTTTGCTCTCTGAATATAATGAAATATAATGAAATAAGACAAGAAAAATTACAGTTAGATCACTGGGCCTTTGATTTGCCTTCAGAGGAAGGAAAAGTGGTCTGTGCTCTCCAAGCTGAAAATCAGAAATCTGTACATTTTATGCCATTTCCTTTCTGGGTTCCTGGAACTGGACATTGCATCAGATGGCTATTGTTAAAATAATAAACAAAATATATCAAAAGGTGTTGTTTTTTGGTTTGTTTTTTTCCTTGGAAAGAGGAGTTCATGATTTCAGGGGCTTACTCTGCCAGGATTTAGGTATAGAAAGAATAGTAACCAAACAAGTCAGGGAGAGTAATGACATAAGGTCCCTTCTGTGAGCATGCAACGGGACAGACTCATTCAACTGACATGGTGCCCATATTCCATACCCTGTAGGACAAGCTCCATGTGAAGCAGGTATCTTGTATTTCCATCCATAATCCTTAAAAAACCCACCCAACAAAACAGCTGCCAGAAGAACCCCAGAAGCAATGAAGAAGACTTAAAAAGATTGGATTGCTCCAGGAGTGAGCGAGCTGCTTCCTGAGTGAGCTTCTCCCTTCCTGTCTCTCCCAAAATGGGATTCCCTGCGGAACTGGCAGCTCCCCAGATTTTGTCAGCTGTTAGGCTTAGTGTCTTCACAGGGACTGCTGTGCAGGGTGTTGGCTGTGGAACAGAACCATCTGTTTAACCTGCTGACACAGGCCTTAAGTTAAAAGGTCTCTCTGGGAGACTCTGAACAGCCGACTGATCATTCCTGTCCTGCAAGAAGGGAATCATCTGGCAGGGTATCAGCATGTGGGTTAAGCAATGGTGAGTGTCAAATATTGACATTTTGAAAGAGCCCAGGCTGAAGAACTGCACAGAGACATAGACCACCAGCCTGTCTGGTAGAGCCATGTCTGATAGGGATTGACTTATCTGAAGTACACTGTGCTCTCTCCTTACTCACGGGAGTTACTAAAGTAATAAATATGTAATCTTTTAATTTGGGTAATTATTTTGGCATGCATGAAATCTCTGTTGATATCATATTGCCAAAGTATGAAGAACAGGTGGAAGCTTTTTGTTGTAAAATAGAGAGCAATAATAAGTAACTAGACAGAGACATGCTTCCTTAATTTAAATATTGAAGGAGACACACATTACTTGATCTTCTGTCCTGTATGGAATTGTTCTTACATCAGGATTACAGAATTTCCTAATGAAATTAATTGCATCCACATTTGAATGATGCATATGTTTGGGTTTTTTTTCTTTCTTTCCTGAAAAACAGGTTCCAAAGAAATGGGAAGCCTGAGTAGTGGCAGGAGCGAAGTGAAAAGTACCTCCTGATGAGCTATTCGCTGCTTTTAGGTCTTGTCCTTAGGTATGACAGCTGGAAGGGTTTACTATCTTGAAACTGAATATAGACTCACAGCAGAGTATTGTCAGCACCTTCTACAGCTAGGAGGAGAAAAATGAGAGAAATGGAACAGACAGAACTCAAGCACACATATTTCTGAGTTTCTTTCAAAGCTGTCCTGTTTTGAATGGCTCTAAAGAGACCCTCCTGTAACTGATTTTCCCAGGCATATAGGGTGCTATAAACAAAAAAATGATTAGTGCAGGCATCTCTGGAAACTAATATTTCTTGAAAATGTTTACCTCTGATTCCCCTCTTGCAAAAAATCAATTAAACCCATGTTTTCAATTACTTTTCCCCACATTGTTGCAAACTAGGGTTGCCAGATTTCCTCTCTCCCGCTTCAAACCCTCTTGAAAACAACAGCCAGAGGAAGAAATAGAGTGATGCAGAGAACCTATATGGAAAGAAACCCTGTTGGGGTGGGCAAGAAGCAGCTCATTTCCTGGTAGTTTTTGCTCCAGCCTCTTCTTTTTCATTCTAGAAAGACAGAGCCATGAACATTTTTTTCATCAAGTCATCTATTCAATGGTTTCAGCCCTTCTTCCTGGTTGTAAATGATCCATGGATTCCTTTTGATTTTCATTAATTTGGTGGATATTCAAATAAACCGAATGAATGGTTTATGCAAATGTGACTGTTGCTTTGAGAGATGGCTCATTATTCATGCTGTGTGATTGATTGTCTAAGTCTCAGGGTATTGTTTATACTCCAGGAGAGAAGTCCTACAGCCAAAAGGAGATTTCAAGATAGCCAAACACTATAAGGACTGTTCTTCACACAAACATCAGTTATTACCAGTGTCTAAAATATTTCTCCCTTCTGCAAAAGAAAAAGTGATATATAAACAAAGCCAAGGCTTCTCACATACAAGGCAAAGGGAAAAGGATAATTAAACAAGCCTGCAACTTCTCCCCTATACAAATTTTCAAAATTATGTGGCACTCACCCAGGAACAATCTTTGAAATTATTTGACAGTCATTTGCAAATACATAAAAATAATTTGTCATATAGGAGGTCTTCAGAAGAAATGTCTTTAAGACTTGGTCAGTGATTTTGTGGAGCTGATAAGCTAAGCTACCTTAAATTCATGTTCTTTTGTAGGTGATTTCCTTTATAAACAAGTTGATACTGGTATTGTTCACCAGGTAGTGACAGCTAGTCACTGATGGTGGCATGCTCTGAAACCAGAAGGTCTTGAGAAAAAGTGGTCAGAGCAGCCAAGTATATATTTTGTGAGGAAGTCCATTGCTTAAACTCAAGCTCATACATAGGGGATCTGAATGCTGCATGGAAGGTACTTCAGCCTGTTCTTCCTCAATCTTCCCTCTTCTTAACCCTGACAAAGTTGCTACACTTGTGTAGGTTTTCTGTTAAAAAAAAAAAAAAAAAGGAAAAGCATCTAAAGCCCATTTTATCATGCGGATTAATAGAAAATTAAAGAATATGCAGGGGAAGGGAGTATTCTATGCAATAGTATGTATAGAGAGAGAGTCCAGGGTCAGAAAAACCCTTAGCACAACCTATAAAGTAATTCTTTTTGTTCACTCTGTGTTTCTCTCTATAATGGTGATTTAGGGTATTTTTCTTTCACTGCTTTTCTTTCTTTAAGTACTACACATTATTCCCCCGCACCCCTTTTTACAGGGCCTTTACATTATACTGTAGCCAGCATGACAGCACAGAAAACTCAAAGCAACACAGCTCCCAGAAATCTGGCATTTCCCAATCATCTATCACTTAGCCCTTTTTTTTTCCCCCTCCAAGTAATGGTCTAATTAGCAAGTTCTGGTATAATACTCTTATAGTCAAATGCACTAAAGGTCTTCTTAAAGACAAGTGGTTACTGCCCTTCAGCAGGAGACTTGCCCTTCCTATTACCTCTGTTCTGCCCTGTTTTTGAACTCTTCCTGCCCTTTTATCACAAACCCCAAAAGTCACCTTGTTGCACCCTTCTGCAGTCCACCTCTGCATCAGCTAGCCCTTCCTAATTTGTCCTGAAGCTTCCTCTGTTCTTTTTCCCTGTTTCAAAATAATTTTTCTGCCCTGCTGCCTTTAGAAGAAAATGTATTGATTCGAGTAGAAAATCCATGTTGTTACTTCCTCCCTCTGACCCCTGTTTATTGACAATATTTGGAGGGATGGGAACTTTGTACATCTGGAAAGCACCTACAGCAGAGGAGAGATTCTCACCAACAAATCTCCACAATAAAAACAAGAGACCTGAGTAGTGTTCAGAGAAAACATGCTGGTTTCTGTGAGCCAGCACTGCATCTTCAACAGCTATTTCACTCCTTCTCTAAAAGAAAATCTTTGCCCTCATGTGTGAAATATGTTTCCTCTTGTACACTGAGTAACTTTAGTCTCTAATCTTTTATCTAGATCTCAAAAAGCTATACCTGTGCCATCACAGCTCTTTACTTCACCTAATGACTGAACTTTCTGATCCCAGACATTTAATCTCTGATCTCTGTGTGTAAGCATATCAAGCTGGCTTGGAAAATGAGAATTGCAAATCACATTCTCCAGTAGAGAAGTCAAAGTCTCCCATTACATGAGCTACATGATTGTTTAATCTAAAAGAACAGGTACAAAGCAACATCTAAAGATCTGACACCAATTAATATTTCCCCCTAATTTCTCAAAAGAAAATTAGTGCACATAATTCTTCACACGTTTGCCCAAGAAAGGTCAGATCATTACCTGGTATTTTCTGGCACAACCTAGGGCCATGCTGATTTATACCAGCTAAGGATTTTGCCTCCATGTTTGCTAACACTGCTGGGGTATTGTTCTTCTGCCTATTGACTTTTCTATTAGTTAACTAATATGTGATTTATTTGGATGAATAGGACAAGTGCCTTCAGTTTGCTCTTGGTAGTAAGGTTCATGATCAACCACTTGTTATTCAAAAGCATGATGAACTGTTAAGGTCTGTTTAAAGAAAAAAAAATTATTTTGCCTCTACAGCAGCATGTGGAGACCTTCAGAAAGCTGTAGAGCTTTAGAGAAAACAATTTTGAAGTCATTACAAGCTGAGTACTTTGCTCAGATAGATTACAGAGCTCTTTTCCATTTCTCAACAAGAACAGTGACTCTGCAATAGAAATAAAAGCATAAAAGCATTAAAGTTTAGGTGGCCATGGAGCACACATTCACTGCACAAATATTCCCAATATTAATTGAAATGTATTGACTGTAAAAATATCAACCCTATTCTAAGGTAGGTAGAGAGTAGAATACTGAATTAAGTTACACTAATGATTTATTTCTTTTACTGGCATATTGCATTTAAAGATTCCCACTGAATCCCAACCTGCACGAATAACTGAAATCCTCACGTGTCAGAGACAGGCTGGTTTTGGGGCATTTCCACCTAGGTCTCTAGCAGAAGAGATTACCTCTGAGTAAACAGGCTCCTGATGAGGGATCCTGTTCCTAAGTAAACTGCAGGTAGGTAAGATATTCTTGGGAGACTCATCTCTGTTCCTGAACTTCTCTGTGCTTCACTCTACTTCAGTAACTTCCAAACTTTATACTGCATCGTTACACTGCAGCACAAGGACAATGGCCTTGAAATGTGGATAATAAGTTTGCTTTCAGATATGGGCAAAAGATAACCAAAGATATACCAGGGTTTACCTTGCCCAAATATTTATGGGAAAGAACAAACACTTTAAAAGGCCAGTGTAAATAACAGGAAAAAACTATTGTTTGCATTTTTATCTTGTGAGCTAAAGCATGAAAGAATTCAGCAACTTGCTTAGAGATGTGATTCTTGATCTGATGCTACTTGCCACCAGACCACAACCTCCATGTAAAGCTCAGTCTTTTCTTTCTCATTCTTTCACTAGAAAGAGTTGAGAGAAGCTATTGGAAAACTGGTAACAAATGTTCATAGAGAACCCATTTCAAAATGACCAAGTAACCCATAACAGTGATCTTCACTGTACTGGCACAATTTGCTAGAATCTCACTGAAAGAACAAGTGTTCTTCATTTGGAAAGGAAAAAACATATGGAATTCTTTTCTGGTGCAAAAAGATGGGAAAAAATTGCAGCTTCTAAAACATGAGGTTCTGGCCCACAGCAAAGTGCATACCAGGCACATATACAAAAAAAAGTTATAGAACAAGTATTTTTAGTAGAGGAGCTTACGTGAGCAGCAGAAGCCACAGGAAAGCACAAACTAGAGATAAAGTGAAGGTAATGGACTGAAAAAGGAGTGCAGCTCTGAAGAATAGCCTAGAAAGAGAACCATCTGGGCAGAATTACGTCTAAATCTAAAAAATTTTGGCAATGAAATATGCCCTATTCCATTCCTTGTGGGTTTAGGAAAATGGGATTTTTTGCATTTTTTTAAAACAAAGATTTTTTGCATCTTTTGTTCTCCACCAACCAGCAGAACCTCAAATCTGACTTTTCTGGAAGGGAATAATGGTTCCTGTTTACTAAAAAAGCATGGTTTGTTTATACCATAAACTGTGTAAAAATAAATAATGTAAAGTTTTTCACATGATTTTATATAGGTTTTTAGAAATGTGGAGACCTGGTGACAAATTTTGGCCTAAATTTTAAACTGCAGGAGATCAAAATTCAGATATTGGTCATGTATTAAAACAGGTAAATAAGCTGAGTCATTTAGGAATAACTCAGCACTTCTAATTTAAGATACCTTCGAAAGTTTAACACTGAGCTCTGATGTCTAAAATGTCAGTGTTTACTTCCTCAAGAAAGAACATCCTTTTCCAAGTAGAGGCGTATCTTTGTTACACTCACTGTTAGAGTTGTGCCAGAACTTTCTGGGTAAAAACTGATTGTCCTGTGGTGAAAGGAAGTTCACACACAGGACCACTCCAAACTGGCATTCAGATCAGCTGAGGAATGGTATGGAAGATGAAAACACCTTGAGATATTGTGTAATACTGATCTTGCATATCAGATTTTCTGCCCTAATATTGCCTAGGACATTTTCTGCTAAGTACACTGATCCCAGCCTTCAAAGAATTTTTCCAGCTTAATTTTTAGGGTTCAAAGAGTCTGGGTAAGGCCAGGATTACTTGAAGTACACCTGTGAAGAAATAAAAATCTTCTCAAAATCAAAAACAATACTGATTTTGAATCTCATTCCCTTTATAGAATTTATTAAAGAAAGGCCAGACTAGGACTCTAACTATTGACCCACTAGATCAGCAGGAAATATGGATTTTCTCCACCAAAACAAAAAACCAGGCTCTAGCACTGGTCACAATATATCTGTTTTCCACTTGACACAAAGCCCATTTCCAAAACCTGATGTTGTCAGTTCTGAACCACCCAGGTTTACCTATGGTTTATGATTCATGAATATTCATACATCTTTGATGTCCAAAGTATAGAACCTGTCTTCCATTTTTCCCCCCTGCTCACTTTGAAGGTGTCAGAAAAACTCACATAATGCCAACATGATAATGTTAAAGGACATAATCTCTCTACAAATAAATTTACATATCCATCCACTTCTTGTTTTCATCTTTTCCTTTGCTGTCAATCCATTCATATGCTTTTTCTCATACCTTTAATTATTTCCTCTTTTCTACTTTTAATGTTTTTTTTAAATGTTGCTCATTTCTCTTTATTGCTGAATGCTTTGCATTGTTTCCCCTCTACATTTTTGCTCGTTGCTTTTTCTTCAGTCTTTTAAAGTATTTCAGCCATCTTCCAAATGGCCTTTTATCCTACTCCTAGCTCATTTTTAGACTCTGTTCCTTTCAACTTATTTTCTTCTGTTTTGTTACCCATTTTCTTTAGATTTCTTTTCAACAGATCTGACTTTCTCAAAATGTTTCCCTGGAAATACCTCTGACACACTGGCAATGTTTGAACCAGGATGATTTCCTCTCCACAGGTGAAAATAGCATTAAAGAATGGACTTGACATCAAAGGCCCCAAAAGACACAGCCTCTGTTAAGAGCCCTTCTCCAAGTCCAGAGGAATTCCTAATTAAAATAAGAACCGATTTTTCACATATATAGTGCTATGCCTTGTTAATATATGTTATGCTGTTGGTGAGAAATGAAATCCAACATTAGACAGAAGTTGAAATACTCCAGGGAAGCACAGTTTAGGGGATTACCTGGTCTGATGTTCTCCACAGATTTGGAAACAAAATGCCATATAAGCATCAAAGGACAATCCTACTGAAAGAAAAAAATGGATAAACCCAGCACTAATAATGCCTAAACTTTGAGTTTCTTCAGCACATCCATACAAATAGCAGCTTTACTGTGAAAACAATGATGTATATGTGCATGCATATAAGTTTGGTCTGGCACGGTATTTAATGGTCCACAGGAGGCACAATGTACGTGTTGAACAAATTAGGCTTTGAAGACACACTCTCTGGTTTCTGTCAGGAGCACAGAACACAGCGTGTGCATACTGTTTCCTACCTGATTTGTTCAATACATGGGCTTTTAAGGCAGAAAGCCTCTGATTCAGCATGGGCAGTCCTTATGGCTGCAAATGTGGGACTCAATAGTGTCAATACTGGCTTTAAAAAGATGTAATCACAATATGGAAACTGACTTGCCTTTTTGTGTGTCGTGTGAATTGGAGTCATTACAAGAGAACTCTTCACCACAGTCATAATTAACGTGTATGGAAGTGCTTCAGTCTGGCTTAACCTGGTTTGAAGACATTTTGGCAGAGCTTTTACCACTGACTTAAGTTTAGTTGCCTGAAAAACCCTCTAGAACTGGGTGTGAAAGGCTGCCTCTAACATCCCGACCTGACATCTCACTTTGTCTCCTCACCTCATTCTGCTCTTTGCTGCTGTTTATCCTTTACAGTCACCTCAGCTTCTCCTCTTCAGACCTGCAGAACCTCCAATAGGATGGCAGTGAGTGGCCAAAGCACAGGTAAAGTGCAGGGTCCCTGATTGCGGCTCCAGTTTGGGAGAGTGTTTCAGCACAAGTTTAGCCTTGATAAGGTGACTTTGCTGGACAAGAGAAAAATGTGGCCTAATCCATTAGTCACTTCTACTGATTCTGATGGACTCAACATTAGGACCAGGTCCCTCTACAACATAGGTTGTCATATGCTGGATTTTCTCAGTAAAATATTTAAATTTTTTATTATTATTCTAATTTTAGAAAGCTTATATATTTAAAGCTATCACACAATGATCTGAGAAGAACATTAGTGGAAATGGGTTAATATATGGGATATCTAAGCTTTTCGGGATTTCTCTGGGTATCCCTTTTAACTGGTAATATGTTCATGGTGACTATATCCTTATGAGATAGATACAATAAGCTAAACAAAAGTCAGTTTTTCTTAGGAATGTTTAAGACCAGCACACACTTTATGCAGCCAAGAGGTAAGGAAATGCAACCTATTTTCTAAAAAACCTGAAGTAGCCTCACATTCAACAAAAAGATAAATAATCGATCCATGTTTACAGTTCCAGTGATGAGCAATTCTGTGCTAGCAAAAACAATGGTATTTTCACCCCTTTCTTCATGCTGCTTCTCTCTTAGGAATAGCTAGCACTTATTGATTACTCTTAGAGGGCACTAAAGGAACACATGGCTAAAAGAGCAACAGTAGCAACAGGCCACATTTTGCCTGTTATTTTTTACTTAAAGACACTGAAAACAGTGTATGAAGGGTCAGCTGTGGAGTCCGTGATTTTTCCTAGTCAATACTACTCAGGAATGAGTATTAGGTGTGGGGATTGCAGACTCTGAGGCATGAAGCAAGGGCGCTTGCATCAGTGAGGCAGATCACTGAGGAGGAGGTTACGCCCATGACCGAGGGGTGTGTGTGTGAGGTGCACATGCTGATACCACTGACAGCACCAAACACAGGAGCCACAAGGCAGGAGCAGGACCCGGCCCCAGGCAGTGTTCAGATTAAGATGGTTCCAACCTTCTCCTAAGCCCCAAGGCAAAGCTAGCACACTGCAGCTGGTGGTGACACCAAAGAGAGTGGTGGCAGAGTGGGTGGGCATGGCATTGCTCCCAAAAGAGACACCGCAGATCATTTCTGATCTTTCCAAGGAGGGGAAACACAAGCCTTGTGAGGCCTGACAAAGAGGACCTGACACCAGCAGTTGGCTTCACAGCCCAACATAAAGCTAACTTCTTTGTAAAGTAGAATGTTCAATACAGAAAGGTCCTCAGATATTTAAAAGACAGAAGCAAGGGAACTACAGGAGGTCAAGAGAGAGCTGCACTTAATTACACTTCTGCTATGTTAACTAAGGCATCTCCTTTACCTTCATAAAACATGCATTAGTGTAATTTTATTAACAATGGCAAGTCTCTATATACTCTTTCCACTGCTGTTGTCTGTAGGCATTTTAGAAAACACAAGAAGACAGTAGAACTACTGATTTAAAAATCACTGTGTTTGAGATCTGGACAGCTCACTATTTTCTCTCCATTCATCCCCTTCTCTCCTCCTATCCATTCAGTGATAAATACCAGTCATACACACTGCAATCCATCCCAGGGCAGCAAGATGTGTCAGCTATCGAGGGAAAATGTTATGTTAATCTATGTTAATGTGTTTAATCTACACACCATATCTCCACTGATTGATGACAGAGTTGATGAGACCAAATGGCTTCAAAAAAAATATAGGGCATGGGGCTGTTGGGTGTGGGTGGGAGAGTTGTCTAAAAGCACTGCAATCTTAAAACTTTAAATCATTGATTCTACTGCAGATGACATCCAGGAGAGGGATGGAACATAGTAGAACACATGGGATCTTTGTCCAGATCTGTAGTGTCAGGATAAAATATGTCCCTACATACTTCTGGGTTAGCACCTGGAATCCTGATATGCCTATGAACTATTCAAAAAAAGCAGTGAAAATGTTGCCATCCCCTCAATACCAGTATTAAGCCTAACAGTTCACAGGCAACCAGACAGGGAAAGAATAAGGGAGCAATGAACATAGGAATAATCAGAAGCCAGAAGACACCAGTGCCTAACAACTAACAAAGTTTATTGTGGGCACCACAGCTGAGATGTTGCCAAAAGATGTTTTTTTATTAAGATCTGCATAGAAAACTTCGCAATTTTGTCCTTTGCATGTGTAATGGAGGATGTGTGACACTTTTTCTACAAATTTGTCAAATGGGGAATGTCACCATACCATGGGTTAGCCTTGTACATAAGTGCAGAAGCTGACTCTCAGTTCCCTCATGTGAAATATAAAATCCAGGGTATGGAAAGGCTCCTTGCTGGGGCTTGCTCCTTGCTTTGCCAGGTGGACAAGGCTGCTTTATCCCGAACGTACTGCTCATTAATAGTTTAAGTAAGTGCACAACATGATTGTCCTTGTTTTGCCTTTAGCTTTCCAAATAAAGAAAAGGGAGTAACAATTAAGAAGGTCAGAAACAAGCAACTGTGTCCCCAACTCAAACACCTCTCTCATGAATGTAGTAAAGGTTCTTAAGGATAAATCCTTGATGAGGAGCTTATAAACATCTAACGTTTTTTCAGTTGAGTGTGGGATGAAATGTTAGAGCTCTTCTTGAAAAAACAAAAGGCAAACCCAAACAAACAAAAACTAAGGCAAAAACTAACAAAAAACCTTACTGTTTAAACATCTCGTAACTTTATAAACCCCAGTAGCTTTGGAGCCTATTTTACCCACTAAATAAGTACAAACTTGTGACAGCTTTGCCGTAATGTGATTTAAGGGTGGTTTCAAGGTAGCTGGTTGACAGAATGGGCTTTGGCTTCTACAGTAGCACGGTCTGTAAAGATAAAACTTTTACTTTGGTGGTCAGCATCCAAATACCTCTCTCAAGATATAACCAGTGTACATTAGTGCAAAAAATGCGCACACAAAAGTGTGTTCCTCCATTAAGATGCACGAGCTGGTAATGCACAAACTGTATGCAAGTGCCTCCTGGTAATATTTGTTGGCTATGTAAGGTTCAGGGCTTGGTTAGGTTAGGAAGAAGAGTGTGCATGGGACCTGAAGGGCCAACACTCAAGTGTGTGAGGGAGATGCAGTTTGCTCTATTTGTGCTGTTCTTTGCCTCCTAAACAAACTCATATTTCATTTCTGAATTTACCCACAAAAACTTTGAAAACATTTTGGAAATTCTTGTGATTATCTCAGATAAAGAACTTAAGTTGCAGAAATGATGAACAGTATTCTTTCAGCTAATCATGTGACTTATTTGGAAGACAAAGTCAGAACAATAAGAATGTTTAGAAATGGATTTTGCTTGGTCTATCCAAGTAGTTTTGAATGTTTAGATTAGAAAAGCAGCTGTCATCAGTTTAGGACAGCATGGCACTCTACTGCAGAGTAATGACTGCAAAGTTAGCTAAATTAGATATGGTGAACCAGCCTGAAGCTTTCAGTGAGTTCATTAAAGCACACCATGCAAAAACCAGCCTAGCCAAAAGATTTGATGTGGCTGGAAGAAAAAAGCATAGCTAGTTCAGCTTGACCAGAAATAAAAGGTCTGTTGGGACAAAATCTGCTTTGGGCATATCTGGAAACCTGGACTTTCCTGTCCATGTCCTGTAGCTGCACAGCATGAGAAGCTGGAAGAAAACAGAGAAACAGAAGCCTGAAGCCACTTTAAGGAATCAGAGGCAACTCAGTGTTGAAAAAGCATAAGAACATAAGCACAAGAGCCAGCTGCAATTGTGGAGATGGGAAAAAGCAACTGGAACAAGAAAGCAAGAGGGAAGCCAAGCAAGAGCAGAAAACTGTGCTGCTGAAGAGGCAGAGGCAGAATCCAACATCCCAGGCCCTGCTTGCCCACCACACTTTACACCTTTGAGAGCTGCGTATTCACCTTCTCTAAGAGGTCTCCTTTCCTGTGGAGAATCTCACAGGTTACATACTAACAGAGGTAGCAGAAAAAACATTACATACCCGTTCTGACTTTTAAGTATGGATGAGGAGGACAAGAGGGAGTATGCTAGTTATTCTCAGGACTCCAAGTCCAGATGTTGTGACAGATGTCTGAAGAATCGCTGTTGTTAAAATTTCAACAGATTTATCTGAAAGCAACAGCTTCTGAAAAACATGTTATGAAAAGAGAGGGGATAAAGAATGGAAGACACAAGAAGAAATCACCAAAATGACCAAACAGAAAGACTGGGAATTTTTCAACTAAATGATTTCTCTGTGATTCATTGATTTACAATGAAATGAAACTTTTCACAGCAGACTGTTTCTAATCATTTCTCAGGTAGAGGCCCACAGGCACAGTGCAGACCTCCTAAGCAGACAGGAGAAAGACTCACATTGCACACAACTTAGTATTGCAGACATAAAAATTACCTAAGTTCAGTTCATTTGCTCTGGGCTTATATTTCTCATTAAATACCCTCACCAGCAGGCTACAAAGCAAGAATTTTGCCACCATCTTTTCTTACAAGGTCTGTATGTGTGCATAGACACACACGTAGACAAGAAAACCCCAAGAAAATATATAATATTTTCCTTGTGTGGCATAAGAATACTATTCTTGAATTCCCAAAACTTCAGAGGCTGAGGCAACCATTTGCCACCCAGCTTTACTAATAAGTTAAATAAAAATTATAATCATATCTATTAAACGCTAAACACCTATTTACTTCTTCCAGTTAACTGGTCTGGAACACATCTAAATTAAAGCAGGATAGTGCAAATATATTAATTCAATAGCAGCAATAAGAACATCCCTGAAAATCAGAGCTGATCAGGTGCCAAGCAAGCCTCAAGATATTTTACAGCTTTCACCTTTGCTTTGCTCAAGTTAGTGTGAAAAAGAGAACTCATGTCTTTGACCTATGAAGCAGCTTTCAACCATAAATGTGAAGATTTCTAAGCAGAGACAATAATCTTCACTAAAATGAATTTGCTGCCGATGGTGTAAAAAATTCATCATATGGGTATTTCCTCAAGGGTGAAATATATTTTAAAACAGCATACATCAAAGAAAAACACATGTAAATCTTCCCGTTTGGCATGAAATCTGGGACTTCTACAACCAAATGGAAAATACATAATTGTGTGAAAAGGTTTGAAGAACTACATGTATTTCAACACACTTCTCACCCATACCTCCAAAAGCTTTTAAGAAGAGCCATATTTGCATGACATTTTATAAGTGTTTATACTGAGAAAAACAACATATTTCGTATTTGCTTTTACATTTCTAGAAAAAAAACCCCACAATAATATCTCTAAAATTCCAGAAGCTTGAACCAGATCAACATCCTAACACTGAAAACATAACTGTGCTTACAGAAAAAAAAAAAAATTAACCTTATTATGTATTTTGCATCATATCGTCTTTGCATCTTAGGGAAGCTCATAGTTGTTTTTTCATCCCACTCAATGACAAAGGGAGGTAGCGTGTAGTGATTTAAGATATTTAATCTAAGCTTAAAAACTTATCTCATATTTGTAATATTTCTAATGGGTTGCCTGTCAGGTAGTGGAAAAATATCTTTACAATTAAAGTCTTGACTTCAATTTAACTTTCTTCTGTAATATGTTGTAGATGTAATATGTAGTATGTCTACAGCAGTAGTAGAACAATTCAGTTTTCAGTAAGTCATTTTAATGCTCACTTTGACAAAAACAGAAGTCCTGGGACGTTGTAAGGTGACTGAAACAGAATCATGAGAAAATTACCTTAAGCACAGAAAGAATCTGGAACAGAAAACTAATTCTTTGTCTACATTACAAATCCAACCCTGTGGAGAGAAGCCTAAATGCAAACAGATGTATATCCTGGAACAGCACCCAGTTAGCCATCATATTCTTGTTCAGAAAAGACTGAGGACACTCAGATGAATGTCTTCATGTCTCAGAGTCGAAAAGAATAAATATCCCTAAATCCTTTCATTTTCTTAAATGTGCTGTTTCTAGAGCTAGCTGAAAATTACCAGATCAGGCCTCACAAATACTTGAGTCCTGAAATCATACTTTGTTCCTTTCTCCTCTTTTTTATTCATTGCTCATGAACATTCACACTTGTAATTTTTTGTTTGCACATATGTTTAGAGAACATCTGTTCCCTGCTCCCATCTGGTTGAGATTATCTATGTATCTATGCATGAAGAAGGCAACTGGTTATCTGCTACTGTCACTTATTTTTATCTAACTTTATAAGCGAGAGGGAGTAGGGATTGAATACAGCAGGAGCAAACCCTCTGCTTTGAATTAATTGCTGAAATGCATGACTTTCACATAAGTCATATCTTCAGCAAGTAAAATATCAAGGCACTTTATTGAAGAAGTCCAGTATCATTATCACCAACTTGGAAATAGTAAAAAAAGACAAAAAAAGGACACCTGACTTGGCAGAGGTCACCAGATCAGTGGGAGATCTTAACACAGACACCAGTTCTCCTGCATCCTAGCTCATGTCTCTCTCCTTTGCTGTACACCATCTTCGTATAGTAAAAGCCTGAAATAATTTTTTTCAAATAAATAGTTTGAAACAAGTAGCAAAAGGAAGGCAGTTACTCATAAAGGGATAAATTATACTGGGTACCCTTGGGGCAACAAATACTTTCAGCAGCACAACCTGAGTAGACGTTTTCTTTTGAATGATGATTGATAAAGAAATTTGGACATCAGTCAACATACAGGACCCTGCACCTGTTACATTTATTTTTTCTGTCATTGAAGATGGTATTATTTCCTACAGGTTTAGTGTTTCAAAAAGACAGAATTTGGCTTCAACAATATATTCTTTAAAACTGTGCAAGGTCTCAAAAATGCCCATCATAAGTGGACTAGAATGTTCTTGGTAATAACATTTATTGGCTACAAGTCATGTCTGTGATTACCTCTCCAGTCAGGCATAGTGTAAGAAGTATCTTTAGCTACAGATTTGATGCAGGGAGCCAGGCTTCTATAACGAAGGGCTTTTTTAGTTTCAAACCCTGTTTTTCAAACTGTCTGGTATGGTACAGCAGAAGCAATTGTGGCAGAATGAAACTTCCTGCTTTTTATCCCCGTTTCTATTTACCTATCTGCAAAACAATCTAAATTTTTACTGCAATTCTCCTTGACATTTCCCTTATCTATTTTCCTTTCTCATTAGTCTGCCTCATGAGAAAATATGGGTGCAGAATACTAAATCAACTTTATGGTCAACACATCTGGTGCATATTGACAGACAGATTGTCCCTACGTGAAAGTCTTGGGTTTGAGGATTTTTTTACCAGAAGCATAAGAACATGTTCTTCTTGAACTTGAATGTGTTCAAGAAAAACCATTGCAAATAAAAGACTGTTATTCACCTAAAGAAGCAGGTGGCATCATTACAAGAAAGCAATGTAAGCATACAAATGAGAGGCAAAAGAGGTATTTTCTATCCTTTCTCTGAAGATTTGGTTGGCTGGTTCATTTGGTTTACCTTTTCAATTATATATATGAAGAAATTTTCATTAAGAGGCATCCCGGGAGGAATTGGTCTATGTCCAAGCACTTGCAGTTTTTTCATCTTGACGAGGCAGAATACAGTATTGCCAGGGGTCAAGACCAAGCATCAGGATTCATGATTTCAGTTCCTAGGGACTGACTCCCTTGATCATTGTGTTCAGTAGGATGGGATTCTGATCTCAGTTGCAGTTCACAAGCATTTCCATGATACAGATAAACTAAATATTAAATGGAACGTATTTACACACTAAGTTTCACTAAGGGTCTCATATTGTGATCTTCATGACCCTGTGGGGAAGAGAGGTTTAGCTCTTCATTTGTCATCTGTGGGATGGAAACCGCACAACTTGTCTGCAGTCACACAGAAGGTAGAAAGTAAAGGATAGGACAACCCAGCCAACCCTCGGCTTTGACAAGACCATCATTCCTATTCAGACAGAAGAATCAACCAAAACTGGTAATACCCAGCAAATATGACTGCTGCTTCTCCACTGCTGGCAGTTTTCTGCAAGTGCAGTGTGATGTGTTGGACCACTTTTCGAAGTTCCTGCTAGCCACCAGCAAAAAGTATTTTTGCAAAAAGATGCATCATAGGCCCTTAGGTTTTCACAATTCATCTGTAAATAGGATGTAATGGCAGAATCCAGACAACAACAATAAAATTACTGAAAAAAATGAGAGAAGGGCAAAGAAGGCAGAGCAACTTAGTGTTTCTAACACTATATAATGTTTTACTTTAGCACCTGTGAGTCTGAAGTTTTAGGTAACTCTCTCCAAAAACTTACAAACACAAACATGACATGAGATATGAGTAAATGAATATGGGTATCCTAACTAGATCACGCTCTTCTCTCACTTGCAAAGGTCCAATGCAATTATTTGAACTTTATGGAAAATCCACACCGAAGCACAAAATGGCTGAGGTTGGGAGGGAACTCTCAAGGTCACCTTGTCCAACGCCCGGCTTAAGCAGAATCACCTAGAGTTTGGTGGCTCAGGACCAAGTCCAGGTGGCTTTTCAATAAGAGAAGGAGATACTCTCACAGAAAAAATGTGTATCCCAATGTTCAGAGGGAACTGCCTGTGTTTCCTTGTGTGTCCATTACTTCTGGTCCTGTCGCTGGTACCACTGGCAAGAGCCTGGCTCCATCCTCTGTGCACCTTCCCCTTCAGGTATTTATACACATTAATGAGGTCCCCATAAGCCTTCTCTTCTCCAGGCTGCAAAGACCCATCTCTCTCAGTCTTTCCTCACAGGAGAGATAGTCCAGACCCTTAAATATCTTTGTAACCCTTTTCTAGACAAAAATGCATCCATCTCTCTCCTGCACTGAGGAGTCCAAAACTGGACAGCGCATTCCAGGAGCGACCTCACCAGTGCTGAATAGAGGGGAAGGATCATCTGCTGACAACACTCCAACACTCCTAATGCAGCCCCAGACACCATTGCCCTTGTTTTTTGCAATGCAACATTGCTGGTTCATGTTTAATTTGGTGTCTTCTGGGACCCCCAACAGTAAATCTAGGCTTAGAATCTAACCTTAGTAGAAAATCTACACTCTAATATAACCAGCATTTCAGAAACAAATATTGACTTAATTTGTCTGAAACCATCCAAAGTTTAGATATCCATTTATTTTAATAAGCTCAAAGACTCTAGAAAGATATTTATTATGCTACGTGTTCTTTGTTCCACAGAAATACCAATTTGTCAAGATTCAAAGATGAAAAATATTACCTTATGTTTA
The DNA here is from genome assembly GCA_013397975.1 of Machaerirhynchus nigripectus. Lineage (NCBI taxonomy): Eukaryota > Metazoa > Chordata > Aves > Passeriformes > Dicruridae > Machaerirhynchus > Machaerirhynchus nigripectus. The sequence goes on along the minus strand of VZRQ01003569.1, from coordinate 1,223,147 downwards.
ATTTGACAGGACACAGATGAAATACTTTAATTTCAGCATTACTGTGCACAATTTTATGATTCAGGACCAGAAACATCCTCGGTCATTGTCTACAACTCTCTAAAAAGATTATTTTTTACAAGAGTGCTGAAACAATTTGTTGATTTGCCCAAGTAGTGGACAAAAATTTCTGATCCTAAGACTTGACTTCCATGATTTTTATCTGGCTATGAAATTCCAATGCCCACATGTCTCCTTTTCCATTCACAAAGTGAAACCCTCAGTCCCCTCAGCCCTTGTCCCCATGATGCTATGGGCACCATTTCAAGGCCTTGCTTCACTTCCAAATCTGACACAAAATGCTAGGAAGCACTCAAAGAGTTCAGAAGCCAAACTGCAGTTATCTGTCATCTCAGCAGCCTCTTTCTCACTCTAAAATCAGTCTTTGGTTGGATGCAACTTGTGCAAGCAGTAATCACAGCCGTCTTTCAGTGTTTATTGCTCACTGTCGACTCACTGTGGAGCCAGATTGAGAAACAGAAGAATGCCAGTGAAGCATGTTGGAAGAATGTAAAACAGAAGTGGAGAAGAAAACATGCATCTTATTATTAAATACATTCCTTTAAACTGAAGTCAAACATATCCAAGCATCACCTGCCATTTTAATTTCCTACAGAGAGTACTCCAAAGTTCACTGGCTTTTTTTAAAACAAACTAATACAAAGCCACCTACAGATGCATTATGATTTAAATGTGACAGATCTACTGGAGTTGATAAAAGTGTCATTTCATACATCACCGTGATTAGGACTGGAAGGTGTTTTTGGGTGACTTTCAGATATTCTGTGTGTCTTCTTCAACACTGGTGGGATTAGGTAATGCTAGCAACTTTGGAGGAGACGCTCAGCACTTTGCAGACTTTGAGACTTTGCAGACATTGATAAGCCAACGTCTAAGAAGTACATTCTTCAGGGTGATTTGTATAGGTGTGGCTGTTCTCAGAACACATCAGAACTGTATGGCAGCACAGCACTCTGAGTTAATACAGCTGTTCAGATTATGGAAATGGCAACAGGTTTAGCATACAGGAGGGCATGTTCCAGCAGCACAAGAGGGGAGCAGAGAAGAATAAGGAGAGATTGAGGTTGAGGAAGAGGGGGAAAAGGAGAAAAAAGAGAAAAAAAAGAGAGAAAGAATCTTCTCATAGGCTCAAATAGAAAATATGCAAAGATGCAAAGACAAAGAGCTGGAAAAAAAAATACAACTGTATAATGATAGCTTTGTAAGACCATGAATATATACCAACAACAATACTGCACGCTAACATGCTTTTTTTTAAGTCAAATCTTGCAAATCACACTCAGGCAAAAAAGTATATTACCTATAATACTATGTAGGATTTTCAGATTTCACCATTTCCTAGCAGAAGTTATAGTTATTATTCTCTTCTGTTTTTCATTTACACTGGAATTCCGTAGGAAATCCTAGTCTTACTGAAATTAATGCCAAAACTCTCTTTTGCTGTAATGGACTCAGCATTTCTGCATCATTAGGTACTACTACATATATTAAGTAGCTTACAGAAGTATAACTTATTACACTGGAGACATATTTTCAATGGTCACAGTAAAAGAGCACAGGGTCAAAGAAAACACAATACTTTTTTATCTTTAATAACTATCCCAGTTAGGAAAACAGTGCTATATTTTCATGCACACTTTTGAGATGGTGCAGGTGCTACTGCCCAGAAGAAGTCAGCCTAACCACTTTTAATGGACAGTTTCTAATGTGAATTTGTTCTCTAAATCAACTTTCTTCATAAACTTACAGATGAAGGGAGGGAAAAACACAGAATCGGGAATGAATGCCTGCTGCTGTGCTGAGGAATATCTCTCTTCAAGCCTCCATGATGGGCAGGCCCCCACGAGTTTGCTCTGCCCAAGCAACTCCAAGTCTCTGACTGTAGATATTTATGAAACAGTAGCACATAGCTTAAGTCAGCCTTGCAAGCACCAAATGTAAATCTAAACATAAAACATAGTAGCTTCTAGTCCACTTGTAGCACAGGCAGAGCATGCTTATGTCTGCCTGCAAAAGGCAATGCAAATGTAGTCCTCTGTCTTTCTTCTGTCACTCATCACTGCTCTGGTTTATTTGCACTGGTAGATCTTCTCACAGCAACATTCTCTCACTCCAGATCCTGTTTGAACCCCTCAGTCCAGCACAGCTCCAGCAAGAGTTCTCCACTGTTCTCTCTTGTCAAAGAAGTTTTAATCTGATGTGTTTGAATAAGCCTGCACTGCAAAGCTGCAGGCAGCAGATAATTCCCTCTCCATCACCAGATTTAATTCCCAGTTTCCAGGGAGTGGCAGTTGAGGGTGAAAGCCCCAGCAGGTAGAAAGATGGAGTGCTGCTAATTATGAACTGTGTGGGGGGCATAGATTTTCTTGCTCTCAGTGCTACACAGCACCGCGTTGCCTATGCAGCAGATCCAAACGGCAAAGCACAGTGATGTCTCTGATGACTCTAATGGAGAGTGCAGGTCCCCAAGAACATTTCAATCGTGCTCCACTTGATTTCTGTAAGCTTCAGAAAGAACTGCAGAAATTCACCCACTGAGAAACTAATAATGCATAGGGCTCTTTTTTACTCCTCTTCCTATCCTACCTGCTCTAAAGTAACTTAAATATAGATAAGAAGGTGTGATTTAAAGTGAGAGGAAAAAAACGGGATTTGGAGGAGAAAAAAAATTGGGCAAGTTGGAAGAAAGGAAGGAGCTAGCAAATGAAATCTTTCCCTGATTATCTCATAGTTCTAATGATCTGAAAAGAGGGGATAGAAAGAACAAGAAGAGAACAAGGAGCTTAGAGCAATGAATTAATTCATTGTTTAGATTGTCTTCTATTCTTTAGCACAGAAAAAGAAATCAAGATTAAAAACAAACATGGAAGTTATTAGAATAATTAAGACATAATTATGATGTGCTGATTTGTTTTTATTCTAACTATGAAAAAAGAAGTCAAATGAACTCTACTTCATAAAGTTACGTTATTTCAAAACCAATAAAGTTATTATTTTTTCAAAGTAAAAGCTTTCGAAGTGTGCAATTAAATACCATTTGAAAAAGAAAGGAGTATTTGTACTCAAACAGGAGATCAGCCCAAAAAAATGTCTTTTATATCATGCTAAGAAATTATGAAAGTGTACTCAGTTTGGACTGTTCTATGTTTGCAAGGAATTGCACAGTAAGGGACACCTCTCTTTCCTCTCATAGCCCCTACAAGAAAGTATTCTCCTCAACATTTGTTTCTCATGCAAAATTGGAAACATGGCATGCAACTGAATTTCCCAAAGCTAGAAACACTGCTTCTGAAGGGTTGATATTTCCAGTGTGTTACCATGGAAAGCCTCTGCTCTGGATGACCTCTGCCAGTGCAGCTCCTCCAGTGTAACAAGTGAGAAGTGTGTGGCTCCAGCCCGCCTCAGGACAATCACTCTGGACAGTGCAGCAGTAGATCTGTCTAGCTGCTTCCTGCTGGAGGAGCAGAAGGGGAAAACAGTGATAGCTGACTTGGGAAGCCCAGACTGCTTCTCCTTCTCACAAGTGCCCTGCTGGGGGCAAAGCTGTCAGGGACTACGGGTGGAGATCCACTCAGGCACTGATCCTGACAGGGAAACTGCTCATGTGCAGCCGTGGACAGCTTTAAACCTGCTAGTGAGTCTGAGGGAGGTTACCCCTGGGCCTTGCAGTGATCTGACAGCATGTACAATATGCATAATGTATGTGACTAGCATAGAGACAGGGAGGATGCAGTATACAAAGTGTGTGCTGTAGTGGAAAAGATATGCATCAGTTCGACTCATCTAAATTAAAAACACACTGGAGCCACTGCTGAGCACACAATATACTGAGCTCCCTCAGGAGCAACTCAGAGGTGCATGATCTAGGGCAGCAGCTAGTGCTGCTAATTCTCTGAAATACAAGGTGAACAAACTTGTGAGGATAAAAACACTTTGGCCAGCCTTGCTAGCACAACCCAAAGAGAGCAGCAATATTATCAAATGAGGCTGATGTCTGCTAATGCAGTGATCAGCCCTGCAGAAGTCCTGTGTTGGCCGTAGATAACATTAATCTGGAATACACAAGATTTTGGTTATTAGACCTGGTTACATTACTTCTTTTAATATCTTATTTTTGTTGTTGTTTTGGCTATGTTACTTATAGTGGTATATATTTTAAATTATTATTATTATTACTACTGCTACTACTGTTATTATAATTATCATTAGGATCATCATATACCTCTATAGCCCCTGAAAATACCAAAGTTGGTAAAATATCTACTTTCAGAAACATTTTTAGAAAAAGCTGTTCATCTGAATCATTGGTAAATTTTGGCCTTTTAATCTTTCTTATATGTAGCTTACAATATGGAAATTTTTTACTCACAGTAATCCTGATTGTTGGATATTTCATATCATCAACAGACTACTCACTCGCCTAGGCTGCATTTTCCAGCACTGTGTCAAATTTGACTTGATGTGAGGATTTCAAGGAAATGGGAAAAGAAGACTTGAAAGGAAAGAGCTAACGACACCAGCTGAATAGTATATGATACGGTGGGCCAAGATTTCAGATGATGTAAATAGTCATAGTTTTGCCAAAACTAGCAGACCTGTACTAGAAGGTAACAGAATATCTTATTAAACAGAAAGAGTATTTAAGGGGAACTTTAATTTTCCAAATAATCTATCCTAGCTAACTTGTTTCAGGGATTTGAGACCTGATCAGTCCAGAAGCAGGAAAAAAAAAAAAAAAAAAAAAAAAAACCCAAACCAAAATAGATGCTATATCATGGGAGTTTATGATCGTTAGTAAATTTGGCACATATTAAAAGTTGTTCCATAATGCAGTCATTTTCATTTCAGCTATTCCTCTGCACTCCTCAATTATTAAAGTTTAATGCACAGAATTCCTCGGGGACTTTCACATTTATTAACAAAGCATTTTATGTGCTAACAGAAAATCCCAAAATTAGGAGAAATCATTTACAAGCAGACAACAGCTGTTACAGCATTAAAACTTTAATTGGCACCCCCTAACAGATCGTTGGGTATTTCAGTCATGCTCTTAAGGATGTGATAATCCTTATATTATCCAGAAAGAGAACAATTTGTAAGAACAGGGTTGCACATTAGCAAAGATTGAGTGTGTATGCAGATGCAAATATATATCTGTCCAAAATAAATGGTGCCCTGAGAAGACACTATGTGTGAGTCAGGCACCTGAATTCTGCCATCAGCCTGATTTTAGACAAGCCATTTCTCTAATTTGCTTCCTTACCCACTTCTTGCCAATACGTCTCAAAAATTCTTCAGAACCAAGGTCAGTTTCCGCTATCCCTCCCATTAGACAGAACCTTCCACTACCTTGATAATGCCATTAATGAAAATAGTGGGTATGATTTGTTAACACACGAGAATGCAAGAAGGTGATTCCTTGAGTGCTGTGCAAGAGACAAAGATGATTTCTGCTGAATATCTAACACTCAGAATCTGTACCAAAGCAACATAAATCAGTCCTGACAATTCATCCCTCATCCAAACTCTTCTATTGTAAAAAAAAATATTTGAACAATTAGGTTAGTGACCGAGAGACAGAGAACTTCATTGATGAAGCTATTAGTGGTCTGGCTCAATGGCACATTTGGAAAAAATAATAAAATGAACAGGGTAATTAGAAGAGTAAATTATCTCTGTATTTCAACATCCATTTATCTAAAACCTGTACTGGAAAACAGTACAGGAATGAAACTGAAAAGTCTTGTTGTGCTTCTCCTCAGGGATTTTTTTTCCATCTGCGAACAACATCCTCACAAAGTTTTCTCTGTTTCCTTCATTCCCAAGCACCCTAAATAAAACAGTAAATGAGAATTCCAAAGATGATTAAAAGCGGTATTTAAAAAATTGCCCTGGGATGGTTTTTTGTCTCATAAGCAGCTGCTTAAGTGTTTTGTTGATCTTGGGTCTTAGAGAAAGGTTTTCTCCAGTGGTAGGAAATACATAATGGTTTCACAGCTTAGCCACACTAACAACAAAGTATATCAAATGCTTTCTTCATAGCATAATTAGGAAGATACTTCCTTATGTTCCTGAAGATTTGACTTTGAATATTATCTGGTAAATTTGAATACTATGGGGCACACAGAAGGCTAAACAATAATTATTAGTAGAATAGCAACTCAACTATTTTAAGCTGCTTCAATTAACTTCAAATTTAAACATGAAAAAACCCCCCAACAATTCAATTGAGATTTCAAATTGTTGACTCTAACTAAACAAAAAAGGTAATAAGGAGTAAACGGAGGTAAGAAAAATGTATTTGTGAAGACTTACCTTGCTTTCACGGGCAGCCCTCCTATTAGCTTGCGTGGTGTTATTTCATTATTGTATGTTTTATTCTGGTCAGAGCTAGTTTCCAGCTCCTGGCCAAAGATGATACCCTGTTTCTCTTGCAACACATAAATGCTAAAGGACTGAATGTGGACAAATATAGACCTAACTTAGCTCTAAACAAGATCTACCCTAAGGAACTTTTGACTCCACAGAGAGCTTCAGTGTACCTTTTGAAAGCCTAGTCTGAATAAAGGAAAATCCTTCCTAAATTCCAGTTGTCCATTTCTAACCTGTACGCAGTGGCATAAAACACTCTGGTCAGGTTTTCCAATATCCAGCAATGTTTAAAAAAATAAAATATCTGGATTATGAATACTGCTCGTTATAATCATCTTAAATGAGTTAAGGAATTCATGTACACCTTGACGAAAAGGATGTCTTGCACCCAAAGAATGCAATTACAAATGACCGATACCTTTTTTTTCTGCATTGTTAAGGAGATGCTGCAGAGAAATTTGTGTTTAGTGTCACTCCTGCAGCTACTACTCAGCCGTGCTTATCAGCTGCAAAACAAGTCCATCAAGAATTGCTCAGGGGAAAGCTGACAAGAAAGGAAAAGGTATATCAAAACATGAGTGACAATCCTATTGGCTTACCCTCAATCACTCTTAACATACTTTATTATATATACAATCCTGCAACAGTGTCCACACTTCGATACAATAAGAAAGCAGGCAGAATCGATAAATTTTCAGTTTAGACACAGAACAAATTATATTGTAAAATTTTGTATTGTGTAAGACCATAGTGCTCCAAAACTAGTATTCAGCATACATGGGAATCAATACCACAGAGCACAGATTATAACTCATGTTTTACCAGGTTTCTTCTGGCTTTCTGTATGCATTTATATACATGGTGGTGTCCATCTTCTGTATTATTTTAACAGTTTGGATGACATAACACGAGTGCCATAACCACATGACCTGAACCCTATCTACCTCCACATTTTCAATAAGATATGCTCCCTGCTTGAGGTGACACTTGGCAGTCCCTCTCACACCTGTCTCTGCCAGGTTGAAGTAGGTGTGACTAAGAAGTGAGGGTTTAGGATTCAGATGCATTGGAAGGACCACACTGGTGCTTCACATTTACCTGACAACAAGGCAAGGAGCCACGCAGTTGCATGCCAAAGCTTGCAGACATATTAATGAAAATAATGTGGATTAAACACATAAATCCACATAGTGAAAAGACTTACTTGCTGGATCCCCAATATGAATAAATGCCAAAGAAGAAGTAATCTAAACGGTTATTAGCATAATTTGAGTGCTGAGTGCTGTTCTGCTCCAGCTACAAATGTGATTGAGACATATGCTTGCTCTGATGGAGGAAATTAGCAGAGGATTACTGCTTTCCCTAAGAAGATTAAACTAAGAAGAAAAAATAATTTGCTTTCCATTGCACTGCTATACCATCTACCATTAAAAGAAAGCAGACTCCATTAAAAAGGGCCATCAGTTTAATGGAAAGATTATTCTGACAGTTGCCAGCTTTACAGCCTTTTTAGTCACGTAAGTCAAGCCCACATAAGAAGCAACGGCAGAAGCTGTTGCCTTAGCCCAGACAGTAGAAACATAAAGAATTCATAATGACATCCTTAAATGAAATTAGAAGATCAGGAGTTTGTTCTAGATTCCCGCCTTGTCAGCATCATAGCATTATCCCATCATCCCATCCCATCCCAACAGAGGAACCTATTCAAAACTGCCAGTTACTGGAACTGAGGACATGGAGAAGAACAATCACATTCCTCTTCACCCTAAGTCTGCCCAAGCCTTCAAGACGTATTACAGAGTTCAATACCTACGTCTTGCGATTGAAAGCTGAAGTATGAAGGAATAGTTACTATAAAACTGTCCCTCATAGTATCCTCAAATCCACATTTTATGTGCCATACAATCATGTGCCAGTCATGGGAAAGTGCACAGGCTGCATGGTCCAAGCACACTGCTAATGAAGATGAAGGGAGTGGTACATGCAAAAAGTCAAAGGATGTGCCAACATTAACTCAGTGGGCCAAAACACCTTTCCCCATTAAGTGACAAAAGACACCCTACCCACCCACACATGATTGTGCAGTATTCTGTTACCAGTGCAGATAGAGAAAATGCAAGGATTTTGCAGGTATTTTTAACTGTTTCACTAGCAGGATTTATAGTTTCCCGCTTTTCTGCAATAGACACAGCTGAATAAAGATATACAGTAACCTTCCTGTATCCAGATGCTTTTTATAACTACCTGGGTACTTTCTTGAATAGAATGGTTTGGACTAGAAATATCACTGATACAACCCACTCATACCCTGTGCACAGTGTTTCCCATTGCCTCATTCAAGCTATTCAAGACAGAGGAAATAAATATTTGGCACAGGAGCTTACCTGGAATATTGGTCTGGTGAATCTGAACCCATTTCCCAGATCCCTAAAGAGCCACTGTTTGGACACTAATTTATGATGCCTATTTGTATTAATTCCTGCATTTCTGTTCAAGTGAAGCAGTCAACTGCAGTTAACCTCACTCTACAGTATAAAGCAGTCGTATCTAAACCAGCTGTATTACTATGGCCACGCTAAGGAAAAGCCTCCTCACCTTGCCTTATACAGCTCACTCATTTGTAAAGCAGATAAAAGAAAGCATTAGGAGGCAAATATGCACTACAGTTAGTGCTGGGTCAGTCCCAAGCACAAACACAGGCTGCATGGAGAATACATGGAGAGCAGCCCAGGAGAGAGAACTGGGGGGTGTTCGTGGACAAGAAGCTTGGTGTGACTCAGCAATGTATGATCACAGCCCAGAAAGCTAATTGTATCCTGGGCTGCTTCAAAAGAAGGGATTCATGAGATGCCACCTGGAGCACTGCATCCAGTTCTGGGACCCCCAACATGAGAAGGACATGGACCTGCTGGAGTGAGTCTGAAGGAGGGCCATGAAGATGATCAGAGGACTGGAGCACCTTTCCTATGGAAACAGGCTGAGGGAGTTTGAGTTGAGAACAACCTAGAGAAAAGAAGGCCCTGGGGAGACCTTAGAGCAGCCTTCCAATACCTAATGGGGGCCTACAAGAAAGCTGGAGAGGGCCTTTTCACAAGAATATGTAGAGACAGGACAAGTGGCAATGACTTGAAACTGAAAGAGGATAGGTTTAGATTAGACATTAGGTAGAAATTCTTTACTGTGAGGGTGGTGAGGCACTGAAACAGGTTGACCAGAGAAGCTGTGGATATCCCATCCCTGGAAGTGTTCAAGGCCAGGCTGGATGGATCTTTGAGCAATCTGGTATAATGGAAGGTGTTCCTGCCCACAGCAGGTGGCTTGGAACTAAATAATTTATAAGGTCCCTTCCAACCCAAATCATTCTGTGATTTTAGTCACAGCTCTGAAAAAGTGCTAGAAAAAACAAACCCCTAAACCCCTGCTCTATAATGGCATTGGCAGAGCAGATCCAGGAGGCGTTGTGATTCAGACACACATAGCTGAGTCACCATTCTCCTGTTCTTCCTCACTGCTCTTGCCTGACAGTACTTTATGGATGGTACAGGTTATTTGGCAATTATTAGGCACCCCCCCTTTCTTACCCTGAACCAGATTAGCTGTTCTTCCAACTGAGTGCTGACAAAGGGAATGGTCTGAACATGTTGAATGATTCACTTCAACATTTCTGGATTATACAGAGGGAATTTTCCTTACCTCTGAGCCTGTTTTTTGGATATGTAACCCAAAACACAAGATGGCCAGTTGCCACTTCATAAGCTCAGTGCAGAATCACAAAAAGCAAACAAAAGGAAAGTCTTTCACCCACCTCGGTAATGTAGATATCTGGTCTTGTTAGGCAGGTGTAAGACAAATATTTGTTTTTAATTAATAGAACTTATCAAACAAATAGATGCTTTTGAGGGGAAATGGGGGAGATACCTTTTGCAGCAGGAAAATGTCCTTTGCTAAAGGATGAAAAGAACTGCCTACATTACATCCTCAGAATAGCACTGTTTACCCATTAAATGATTTGTCTTGTTCCAGTTTCAGCCTTTGTACAAGTGTTCAGTACCTGTCTTACTGCTTATCTATGTTTTCTCTTAATACTAATATTTAACTGTCAGTGTGCTGCCCATTGAATGCCAGCTGGGTGGCAGTGGCAATGCCAGGGAGCACAGGGCAGGGCCAGGGGACACACCAAGATGTATTGCCCTCTGACCAAGAATGTATTCATCATCTATGGTCAGAGCATAAATAAATAGGCTCCTGAGAAAAGCAAACCTTTGGCTAGAGGTGAAATTTAGTAGCTACTTCAACCCCCAGTTTTCGTTTTAGCAGTCAGTTCATCCAAACACAATCAAATTGCCTGTAGCAAAACCCCCATTATATCACTGGAATGAAGTTTCCTCCCCCAGATGGAAGATTCAGGTGCTGCAGGTATCCAAGACATGTGACACGCTGAGGGAATGCGACTGCTCAGGACTGCCTATTTGGATGCAGGAAAGGAACTGCCTATATAAACACACGAAGGTCATCACACATCCAAGTCCTGCAAAGAAGGGGGAAACAACAGGGGCACAAAAATCTCGTGCATGGGTGGCCGTTTTGGACATAGCAAAACATGAGACTACATCATGGAGGTGCCAATGATTTTCTTAAGGAAACTTTGATTTCCACGGCTATAAACTTAAATGTCGCCCAGTGTTTTGCAGTCTTTCTATGTTTTCATTCTTTTAGTAGAATTTCTCAGGCACTTTACTGTAAGCATCAGGCATGTTTACCTACCGGTATCTATTATTATCATTCTTTTTGTAAGGCGGAGAATTATGATAGACTTTGGTCTGACCAGTGTCGTGGAGAGGTGGTAACCCCATCCTCCAATCCATGGTTGTCTCTAAAAAGATATATAACTGACTAAATAAAGAGCCGGGCCTGCTTCTTCCTCCTTCTTTGCTCCTTCTTTGCCCTTCCTTGGCCCTTCTTGCTCTCTCTTTTGGCCCTGGCTCCTATCCTGACAGAATGGTGTCTGCGTGGTTCTTTTGTGTCTGAGTACGACACTTAAATCCTTCAGTAATAGAAGAAAAAAAAAGAAAAATTGAAGACTTATAACTCTGCACATTAAAAATAAATAACACTTTGTTAGCACTCTCATTCTTCTGATTTCTCCTGCCGTGAGTTTAAACTGACCATAGTTATTTGCTTCTTGATAACACCTTCTCAGAATTGCATGGTATCAACTTTTCCAGTGCCAAAACAGACTCTGATATAAGGAAACTGGATTTTGCTTTCAGAAATGAGTACTGTTAAATTTACACTACTTAACAGAGAAAAAGTTAACCTTTACCCAAAGACAGCTCAGACAAGGTAGTAAGTCTTTGCCTTTCTGATCTGATAAAATGAAACAAAAGCAATCAAGGACTTATTTTTACAACATGGAAGGCACTTTTTTACACTGCTTTCAGTTCTGCCAATAGGGATGTCATCCTGATCCCATGGTGATTTTATTCTTGGTCTATCTGTTTTCCTTCTGACAGTCCTCCTCACTCTCCCTTGAAAGAATTCCATGATGGGGACACAGATGTTTCAGTCCATTCAGGCTGAAGCAGTCCCTTCAGGCTTGTCTAGACATTTTGACTGCAGATACTTGACAATTTCAAGTGCAATAGGATGTGCCATCTCTCCAGCAGGTGAACAAACCCACCCATGACTGATCTCAGCCCTCACAGCTCACAACCTCTGAACCAGCTGGTATTCTCAGTTCTCAAGTGTCTGAGTAAAGTCTACAGGGCAGAGAAACATTCAGCTCCTCCTTGCATGTTTATCAACCCAAATGTTTGAAGCAAGACTAATTAGAGAAAGAACAGTCATTCACTTTGTCTGGACAGAATATCATTCCAACATGCTCCAACAGCAGCTTGTATGACATAGGGGAAGCTGCCAGTCTGGATCTCAGCCAGGAGTAGAACTCCTTCCCCTCCTTAAATCAACAGGGATTTGACCACTGGCTGCAGTAGGAACAAGAATAAACCCTTAGTGCTGCTGGGCTTGCAGCAGTGCTCTCCATGCGACCCGCTCTCTCTTTGCTTCCTCATTAACATCCTCTAATTGCAGTGGCTGTTTCAGGCTGGTTTACACTGCCCAAGGCAAATGAGAAAATGGCCACCTTTCCACCAGAGGGTCATCTGCATAAACAATTAATGAAGAGATGCTGCCCTCGGCTAATGTCCTGTCTGTCAGGTTGCTATAACCTAGGGCTAGTTAGAAGTTCTGAACAATGATCAGTTGCTGTTAGTGCTCCACTAGACAATTAAACTCCTGTTGGCAGGCTAAAGCATCAGGCAAACGCAGTGGGCTTCTTTATTAAAATATTGAAAAGACTGCATCCTGCTGTCAATAATGGTTTTGATCTCCTAAAAGAAGAAAAATACCTTGTGGCAGAAATGTAATTACAAGAGAAACACTGTACTTCCCTGGTTTAGAGCAGATGGAGAAAAGGTCAGCTATCAATTAAGATGTAGGATAAAATATTCTCATAGAAGGATAAGAAAAGAATGAATGAAAATAAACTTCTCTGTATGAGAATAAATGTGTTTTCTGTTTCACTTAGACTGCAAGGAGGTGCTTATACAAATTTAGAAGAAAAGTAATTCCCTGGCTAACTTCTAACAGCTCCATGAGAACATTTTAAGATGGAGGTAAAACCAGAAGTTTAATGGTGTGGGTATGGAATCACCTGTGTGGTGACTGGCCCAGGTAGCTCAGAGAGGACAGCAAAATGTGTCATAGACAGGTGGTGCCCCGAAACAGAAGGATGGACCCACGGGGTGAAGTAGGTGCATTAAAATCACCAGGTTAGACTTGCCTTTGGTGCAAATTAGAGTCTGCTTGGCTTATTGAACTAGGACAGGAAAAAGTCACCTACCATTAAATACACATGGGAAATCTTTTCTCCAAATGAACCACACACTTTTGGTTTCATTCCACGTAGTCTTCAAAACCTGAGACCTGTATTTAAGCAAGACCTGTCCTGTACAAAGCTGCATTTTCTGTTTCCTTTCAGCACCACCTCAATTTAAAATAATGAGATTTTTTTTTCCCTGGCAAAAAGGATATTTCTTGAACTTTCATTATTAAGCCTGTCATTTTATGTTTAAAGTTTGATATTGTTAACAGACAGAGCTGGGTCAAAGACAGGGAAACTCCTTGTGATGAAGGCTAATTGGAGGAAAAGAGTATAATTTCAGCTGAACAATTCCAAAAGCACCAAATATTTCAAGAATTTTTCATTAAAATAAACAGTAGGTAGTTTAGTTTGGCTCTCATTAAAACAGCCTTTAAATGTCATCTTTCTTGACCTAATTTTTTGAAAGACCATATTACAGGAGAGAAAGAAGAATTTTTTTCTCCCCCTTTTCTGTGTATATGGAGAGGTCCTGTCCTGAAGTTTTCATGCTGAAATAAGGCCTTTGCCTTAGATACATCCAAGTTCATTTAATAAACAACTAAAAATTATCACAGTAAAAGTATTCTTAATCTTAGCTCCTTAATAAACTCTTCAAAGTAAAATAATTTTTATGTTATTCTGAAATACCCATGAGGATACAAGTTACATTTCCAAGTATTTTTAACAGATGTGCTGGACATTGTCTACATTATAAACATGTATGTACAGCATGAGCCATGCAGAACTAATTAATTATAAATAATCTTCTTCCATGTTTACCATCTTTCTTTTTTTTTTCTACATGGAAATTTATCCTTGTGCGATTATAACAAAAATTATATTTAAAAAAATAATAATCCTGTTTAAAGCTTAAAGCATGAACTAGTCAGTTCATTACTGATGAATGACAGTTTAACCTAAAAATTAAAATCATCTGTTTACGTGACATGTACTTTACGCTCATGTACTTGTCTCCATAGTCTATCATATTTATTTCCTTCATTTCTCACCCAATATATTTCTTTGATGGGTCCAAATAATGGCTAAGACTCAGAAATACATCAGCGCCAAGCACAAATGACTGCTATGCACAGACGGCATAAAGTCCTTTGTGTCACAGGAGCTACAGTAACACCAATAGCAAAGGTTAAGTACAGGTAATTCTCAAGGGGAAGGAAATTAAGAAATGTGTCTACACTTGGAGGACATTAATTTCTTTCTTATTAATGACTGCTCTGTGAGCTAAATCTAATTCAGATCTTAATGTATAGCTGGGCTCTGTTTTGAAAGAAAGCCTCTCTTTTCCCTAGTTTCAGTGGAATATGAATAGATATTAATTGTTGTCAAAACATCAGAGTTGCAGGAGATCATTTTCCTGTTGCTTGTGCTGTGATTCAATAAGCTTGTAAGCTTTTGCTGATTTAATTTCACACATGCCAATCACTTTCAAAATTTTGACTCAAGAAGTTAAAACCATGGTCCATCAATGCCTGCAAGCTGCTGAGGAGCCAACTTGCAGTTACTACGTGGTACATTCAACACACAACAGACTTCTGCTTACTCTAAATAAACAGTAATGGTCACAGAAAGTATTCATCCCTGAAAAGGGTATCAAGAAGTAGCATATATGAAAAGATGGAAAACTCTCCTATTTCCATTTCCAAGAATATTTGTTGTGTAAAAAAGAGAATGCATTTTTTTGCTTTAGTGATGCAAACCAGAAATTTAGTTTTAGGCTCTTTCCTCCAGAACATATATCCCCTCTACATGGTATAAAAGGCATCCAGCTTTTAAAACAGTGCTAAATACTGTAAGCTTTGATCTATCATAAATTTCATTCCATCCTCTTTGACCACTGCCCAGTTTCTTCACAAAACAACAGTGAATTAGATCCAACACTTCCCTTCACTTTGTCTCATAAACTTTTTTAAAATGTTTACTGCTCAATCTGTCAGTAAATCTACTTTCAAAGCTATCTCCTAGCCTTCATAAATCCAAGTTTAACTCTTTGAGGTAAATTTACACATGGAAAATAGTCAAAGTGATTCTACTGAATTCTAAATCTATGCATAGAGGGCTGAAGATATACTACATTAAGGGTGCCATTTATATTTACACTGCACAGGTTGACTTCATACACTGTATTTATACCAAACGTTTTAAAACTCTCATCTCAATTTCTCAGATATTAGATCTCTGAATTCCAGACCCATCAGTGCAATTCTGAAAATACAGAACTCAGATAGCTTCAAATTTTATGTTACAGAAAAAACGTAACAAAAAAGTCAAACCAATTGTAGCAGGGATGAATAAAATGCTTACAAGGAGAAGAACAATATCTGAAACATTTTGTGCATCAGTTTTTGCTGGCACAAATTAACAACATTTATTTGGTGTTATTCTACTACTCACGATAAACCAGTGCAGTTTATGATGCTGTATCTCTCACAATTGCTTGGATCTGCTATTGTTTGATGACTTAAGTGCCTTGTTTTTTGTATGTTTCTGAGCAGATGGAGGGTGAATTCTGATTTTGGTAATTAGTAGATGGGTCATTGAACATAATTTTTTAGTTAGTTAATATATTAGATTTTGAAAAATAGAGGCCTAATGAACTAATTTACATATAATTATTAATAATCTTAACAACATTTTTCTGAGTGGGCAAGTTGCATAACTCATGTACTCAGCAAATGGGTACATTCAGCTCTAGTCATGAAAAGCTCTTGCTTTATTCAGTAGAGAAAGAATCACCTACGTGTAGCAAATGCCAGCTTGTCCCTTCTGAAACAGCTTCGTATTTTAAGATGCAAAAATATTTAAGAGATAGTCTTATTCTGTCATTCTCAGATTAGGGCCTTGCTTTAAATGGAGCAGAAACCTGCCAAAGGTCAGACTGGGAATCATTAGCAGAACTAAGGGCAGACCCTGTATTCCTGAGCTCAGCCAAGCCCAGGTCTCTCAAGCAGCACAATGCAGGATCAAGCCATAATAAGAAACCTTAGAGCTCACAGGCCATCAGTCCTCACAACAATAACTGTTCACCCATGATAAAGGAGGAATATACGTCTTTCTACTTACCCATTTTCATTCCTTCCTCTATCTTTTCCTTCCTTCAACTGTACTTTGTCCAAGACAGACTGCTGTGCTTTTTCCCCTCTACTAAACGTACCTCCCGGAGGAAGGGGAAGAGGGGGAGGGCTGGGGGGGAAGGGGAGAAGAAACAAAAACAACAAAGCAAAAATCTGCAAATAATCCATAACTTACTAAAGCAGCATTACACTTTACTCCAGAGCTTTGAACTACATAGAAAATGAGAAAGAATCAGCCATTCATCATTTATTGTTGCATCAGTTTCTCAATGCTTAATGCAGGTCAGGGTAATTTAGACATGTTGAAGCTGCTCTAAATTATTCTTTGGACCTGGATCATTCTTTATAGTGCTTAGGACTATAGAAAGTGGTCACTTTTTCCTCAGTTATTTGGGGGTACTATGGGCTTAACACAGCTGAGGATCTAGAAGAAAATCTCTAGGAAAGGTGAAGGAATTCTAAGCATCATAGAGGAAAAGCAATTCAGAGGTGATCAGAGAGCAGGGGAGTCTCTGAACCAGGGTGGTGGTTTTGCCTGTTTTAAAGATTAATTTAGTTTCTGACAACCAGAAAATGTCCTTCAGTTTGGGTTATTTCTTGGGGTCTAATTAAATTATCCTGGGTGTCTTTCTCTCTGTAATGCTCATCAGGAGGCTGACAGATTTGTTTCCTGCATCTCAGGAAAAATTGCATGCGTATGTCAGTGGACAAATCACAGTCTTCAGTCATGGTTTCTGGAAGTATAACATAAATAAATAAAACCACGTAACTGTTTTCTGTGAGATCTCTCTCTTTTCTCCCTCTCACATATACAGATTCCTCACTGGTCATGAGGCCTATGCAAATGAAAAAAGTGACTTTAGGGAGCCAAAGTGCATCCTGCTTGCTCTGAGGCTTTCAGACCGTCTTGAACAGATTATTCATGATTGTATGAAAGCCAAGAGAACAATATGGAAAGCAGATTGGCTATGCACCTACAGCCTGATGCCAACTTGGCTCTGTGTTAAGGGGCTGACATCATTTCTTGAAAGAGCTGGAGCTACAAGTCAGTTTAGCTCGAAAAGAGGACACTCCATGAAGCTGTGGGCAGGTCACATCATAGCATGCTCAGGCTTCATGGCACATTATTACCTACGATCTGGAGATGTGGGGGAGTTTACCTTCAAACCCTTGATACTACTCTGGCATCAAATATATTCTGTGCTAGACAGCTGGTATCAACTCAAAGTCTATAGTACCCATATAGAGAAGACAGAGAGGATACAGCAGACATGCAAAACTACAGAAGAGGCTTCCCACATGGAAAATGCTTTTTAAAATCAAAAATAAAGAGATTAAGGATCTCTACATATTCATATTATTTCCAAAAATTCATTTTTCCAAGGTGCAAAAGTGAAGTTAAAATCCTGAAAACTAATAGGAAGTATCCCTATAGTTAAACAGCTGACAACTGCTGAGATGTATTTTAAGAAACATTCAAGATTACAGAAGATTATCCCATTTCCCCCCCTCTTACTTTAAAAAACTAAAAAGAAATAAGAGAAATGAGGAGTGAGTGAAGAAGCAGGTTGCGTGGATTGAGCACTCTGAAGCTGTTGAGGATATAATTTCTGAGTATTAGGGAATCAGCCTGATGAAAAGGTTCATTATGGGATTCCAGGACTCCACGAGTTCAGAGGAACCTTGGGAATGCTTTTAGATCCTGGACTCCAAGATACCATTCCTACTGGAACCCAAAGATGACCTTGAACACTCATAGATAGACTGAGAGATAAGGTTGCTACATAGCCTGCCTACAGTGACTTCACAGAGTCACAGAATTGCTTAGGTTGAAAAAGACCTCAAAGATCATTGAGTCCAACTGTAGATTTAACACTGCCAAGTCCACCAGTAAACCATGCCCGCAAGTGCCATATCTACATTCTGTTAAATACCACCAGGCATGCTGACCCAACCACGTCCCTGGCAGCCTGTTCCAATGCTTGGCAACCCTTTCGGTGAAGACATTTTTTCTAGCATCTAATCTAAACCTCCCCTGGAACAACTTGAGGCTGTTTCTTCTCATGTCACCTGGGAGAAGAGACCAGCCCCCACCTCACTGCAACCTTACTTCAGGCAGTTGTAGAGTGTAAAAAGTTTCCCCTGAGCCTCCTTTTCTCCAGGCTAAACACCCCCAGCTCCGTCAGCCTCTCCTCATCAGACCTGTGCTCCACCCCCTTCACCAGCTTCCTCAGCCTCTCCTCATCAGTCCTGTGCTCCAGACTCTTCCCCAGCTCCTCTGCCCTTCCCTGGACATGCTCCAGCACCTCGATGTCTCTCTTGTAGAGAGGGGCCCGAAACTGAACACAGTGTTTAAGGTGTAGCCCCACCAGTGCCGAGCACAGATGGATGATCACTGCCCTGGTCCTGCTGGCCACACTATTGCTGACACAAGCCAGGATGCCACTGACCTTCACGGCCACCTGGGCACACACTGGCTCATGTCCAGCCAGCTGTCGACCAGCAGGCCCGATCCTTTTCCACCAGGCAGCTTTCCAGGCAGAACTGTTAGTGAGAATCCATTAAAGAACAACTAGTTCACGTAACCAAAGAATAACAACCTATACTTAGTAATAGAATGACGAAGACATTGACCTAATTGAGCAATCAACTAACTTATGCCAGGAGAAGCCAAAGATTCTTAGGCACTTGGATTTCTCTTCTCATTCTCAATGCTTCATTCACCTTTCACGTGTAAGATGATGGGGCAAGCACTGGTCTGCCATGTGCTGAAGCTCTCATCCCACTAAATTCCGTAACAAAACTCATGTTGGCTCATTGGATCAAGCTTCCACTATCGAACTGAAATGACAAATCACTTTTTGAACTGTCCTTGTCTTTCCTCTGAGGAGAAAAAAGTCTCTTCTGCTTACCCACAGCTTCTGTATTGCAACAAATCTGAAGGTAATGTTATTACAAGCACTACAAAACAAGAATGAGTGACTGTTACCTGTGTAGTAGCTCTCTAAGCTATTAATTTGACTCCACTTTTTCTCACAGGTTCAGTACTAAGCTGGAGCAATCTAGCTTCAAGGAGATCATTCTGCAATGCCATCCATAGGTACTGCATTGATTTCTCGTGTCCTGCACTGAATTGTGTGCTAGGACTTTTGGGGCAGATATGACAGAACTAGTGCCATAGTGACATCAGCTACCTCATGAATCCTCTCCTAGCCTGTTGAAGGAGAATTTGATTGCACTAGTGGGTATAAATAATCTTGAGCTAGCATCTCTTTTACACAGAACATGTCCATGTCCAGAGATTTCAGGTTTCAAAGCTGTGACTTTTTTTTGGTGGGAAGGTGCAGTTGCAGTCCAAACCAATGAAGCAAGTAAATTATTAGCACAGAGAAAAAGACAGATGAAGGGAAGAAAAATTCACAATGATTTTCTCCAGTGCCTGGATAATAAGAGAAAATAGAGACAACCTTTCCTACAGAGATCACACATGCTGGCATGAAGAGATAGGTGGGGAGAAGGTTTACAGAGGTGATGATAGATTTGACAATGATTTATTCCGGGATTGCACAGCAAACAGAAGAATTGCAAGACCATCTTATCACAGGCCAACTAGCAAAGTCAGATCTGTGTGAGGAAGGTCCCATTGCGGAGGTCTGTGGGAAATAGGGGGATGCAGACTTAGCTCTACAAGAGAGTGAGCTGTCCAACCTTAGTCCTGTCAAGGCACAAGAAAGCAAGAAGAGTTAACAGTTTTCTACACATCTGTAGTAATGCTGCTGAATCAAAATTACAGCAGTCAACACCCACAGACACACTAGCCAGAAAGGAAACACTGATCAAAAAAGAATGAAACAGAGCCCTAAGGACCTTTTTGGTCCTTCTACAGCTGCAATAAGGGTGCGCTCCAAAGTACAGGCAGATGGGCTGTTTTGTAAAAACTGCAAATAATTTCTATCCACCACTCCAAATGGCATATATTAAAGTGCATATCAGAACTACAAAATCACAAGTACTTTTGTTTCCTTTCTTTTTAAAATGTGGGATCCTATTGTGAATCATATAAAAAATCTCAGTAAATACAAATTATACGCAATTTTCAAATAATTCCTATTTCTCAAATATCTAAAAAAGGCATTTATATGACAGGAAATAAAGTCTGAAATGCCATCTGATACTTATTTCAGCTGTAACTGGCAACAGAAATGCATATCATATATGCACACAAACACATGCACACCTATCAACTTTCCATCTCAGAGTTTAATATAGATTCTATGTAAGGCACAGCCCTGTGTAACGTATAAACAGCTGTATTTCAGCAATATTTACAGCAAAGCTTTTATTTAAACTAAAATGATGTATCAAGGTCCATGTCACAGTTAATACAACAAAAGTAACAGGTACTACTGTTCTCAATTTAAGGCAAATACATATTTGTGAGTTGATACATATTTCCCCAATAAACACCTGAACTGAAATGTGTTTCCTTTCAGGCTGGATACAAACCTCAAATCTACTTGTACACAGCCGTTGGGGTAAACTGACTCTGCTTGCTTCAAAAAGAAAAATAATTAAGAAATCGAGTAAAACACATGTATCAAGTTGGAGAATACGTGACACAGCATGCCCTAGTACAGAAAAGCAATAATCATTCCAGAGGGAAATCATCGCAGATTCCACCAATAAGGAAATTTTGACCATGAAGCTGCTCTTCTAATACTTTTTAAAGGGATAAGCATATTGCAACGTCTGTTGCTATCTTGAACTTTTGAACCTACAGGGGATTGAATTGTTTGGTTTTCTGTAAGTTCAGAAAGCTGTTGTGTAGCTACAGCTAAATAGAAGTTTGAATAAATAAATTTCTGAGTCATCAATCAACCTCTCATTTACTCATTTAGTGGGAGGGTGAATGTCTTTTATGAGTCTGGTGCAGCAGCACGGAGGTTAAGAACATGCTCCATCTGTTTGCTCACTGCTCAGCAGCACTCCCCGCTTCCCAGCGCAGGGAAGGGAGGGGATTCCTGCCCTGAGCAAGGAGGGAGTGTGCCAGCTTTCCGCTAGCACAGCTCCGTTTGACCTCTCGCATCCCCGTTCCCGCAGCCTCCGAGCAGTGGCTGCTATCACACCGAACTGCAGAGTGGGTTTGCAACAGTCCATAATATCAGCATATTTCAAATGGCAGGTGGAGACATTTCTTTGTCAGCACAGCGAGCTGTGCGCGTTCTGGTATAGGCAGAAGTGATATAACACGCCTCCCTGTAAACTGCAACGCACAGGAAGCAAGCAAACACTCAGGACCAGATTCTCATCTCCCTGAAATGAACCACTTTCCCTAAAAATGAACAGACTTACTGAAGCTAACAACACATTTTATGGATTACACTGAAAGCAAGTGTAGATCTGAACATGCTAATCCACACTCGGATTTAGGAATTTGTGCTGACTTTGATTGCGCGTAGGTAGAAGATGGCCTTTTACCACTTACATTAGGTCTCAGTAGTCAAAACCAGCAATGCAAAACAAGTGTCGTGACCGTAATTTACTTCTTAGGAAAGGGAATTTTCAAAAAAGATTAAAGGAAAAAAAGCCATCCATCTGTCAGACGCAGGCTTCTCATCTCTTGAAAGACTTGAGAGAAGAAATAAAATGATGAACTGAAGGGGAAACAAAGCATAGAGAATAAGGTGAAGCCTTCCTTCACTACTGTTTAGTATAGCTCCTTTGAAACCAGAGCATCCGTGTTGGTGTGCAGCACTTGAAAGGGCCAGAGCAGGATGAAGAGAAGAAAAAACAACCCAGTGATGGTTCAGTGGGTATCCTGAGATAACAGATATGTTTCTGTGCCTTTTTTGCTGACCATAAGAGAAGATTTCACATTCTAATGGTTTTAAAAATTACTGAAGATTGCAAATAACAACAGCAAAACATTTTCTTCTTATTACCTGCAATTTCAATGTTCTTTGACCAGCAGGGCACCACAGAGTGTCTACCTACAACATTCGGATGCATAAAGAACAGATACAAATGCCTTTATAGTTTCAAATTATTAATTAAGCTTGGACAAGTGATACCTAAATCATTCAGTATCCCTCTACTACACTGTACCACATCCTTTTCTCTGGAAAAACTAATATAAAAATGTGAAGTTAGTTAATCACAAAAAAAAAAAAAAAAGGATTAATCTGCAATTCCAATATGTTAATTATTTGCAATATCACCCAGCTTGGTAAAATAATCCCTTGCAAAGTAATAGATACAGAAATCAACTGAAGCAAAGGGACAGTTATTTTTTATCCATATGCACTGTAGCTATCAGAATTCAACTCTTATGCCCAGAAAAGTTGCTTGAAATCTCTGCCTCCACTCTCTAGTCTTGAAGTCCTTTGGCAAACTGTTTAGAAAATAAGATCACTGAAGGTAAAGAGTGGTAATGCCTAGCAGAATATAGTCTCAGATATAGAGCTTTTGCATGGCATAATGACATGGAGATACAGTAAAGTGCCAATCAAAAAAGTGAGAAATTATCAGGCCCTGGTTTTAAAATCATTCAACATATAATTAATTCTTTTATTTTTATATTGAATAGGAGATATAAATATATTTAGAAAGTAAATGTATACTTCAATTATAGAAAGATTAATAATCTGTTTTCAACAAGTATGTGAAATGTTAATTGGGAGAATGTGTGAAAGTAAAGATCTGGTTGCTAAAGGAATTTTGGAGACTGGGGAACCATTGGGTTTTGAGGAGAGAATACCATTCCATTTTCTGTAACAGTTTCATGATTTTTCAAATAGACAAGTGAAATGAACACCTAGATTCCACTTAAAATATATACTGACATTTTCACCCAACAGGTTTGCTTTTTGAAAAGGATAATAGACTTAAAATACTACATGTAACATATTCACTGATATAACTCAGTCGTATATGTGGGAGCTGTAAAAATTACTTCCATTATCTTTTTTAACACATAATTTTGCATCCTTTATTTTAGATTGTACTATCAGAGACAAATGTCTTCAAATGTATTTTCTCTGAATAGTAAGCTTCACAACAAATTTCTCATCAAAAATTTTTAACTGCATTTAATCGACAGAGAGAAAACTGAGAAAATTCTAGGTTTGCCTGTCTAGATAAAAATCTGGAGACCAAAACAGTATAGTACCTGTCTACTACTGACTGCCCTGAGGTCCCTGAGGATTTCAGAAAGTTTGACACATAATTGCATTCCCATGCACCCTAGAATGAATGCAATGTCAAACTGGTTCTGTCAAACAAGTCTGACATGAAATGCTCAGAAGTGAGGTCACAAAGCTTCCTAGCTACAACATTTTAATTGAAATATCCATGTATTTTAGACAGTGCAGAACAACGAGCTGAATCATCATGGAAGATCCTACTGGAACTTTTATCCTGCTAAAAAGACAAGGAGTTGTAGCACGTGTGCAGCTAATGTCATCAGTCTCAATGTTGGAAAGCATGGAATTGAAAGAAAAATTTTATTTAAAGAAAAATTTTATTTTAGAATGAGATATACCATGCAGATTGATATATGGGACATAAGGATCAGGACTACAGAAGAAGAAAAACTAGATTTTGATAGGTCTAAGTGATAATACACAGCTTTTATTTAGAAACAGCAACAACAATGAAAGAATTGCATGAAAGTGTAGCAGATCACCAGGGTTTTAGAACTGAATTTTTGGCCCCACTCAAGTCAGCAGCAAATTTTTCATTAACTTTCATAGTATCAGGATTTCATCCAATATTAACAAAGGAAATACAGCAACTACAATTTATTAAAACCTCTAATCTTTTGCCCCTGTTCCTTTCACTAACTCCTCTCTGAGACCTAAAATCTAAACTTTACACGGGAAAATAACATGATATAGCAGTTAATTTTTCATTTTGTTTGTGTAATTAATGACTGACACTTCTGTTTCCCTTTTTTGTCATCAATTACAAGCTATTTGCTAAGCTATTTTTAGCTTAACTACCAAGTTGAAGCCTGAGACTGTGGACTTAGGTGATCCCATGGGGGAATCTAAAAAAAAAACCCAAAAAACCGTGGAGACTGTGGCAGACGTGCTCTGGCTGCATTCTCAGCCATGCCTTCTTGCAGTTTCCTGCATTTACAGGCATAACTGCCATTGTTTCTTTTAATCCTCCGCCTTTACCTAGGAGCATCTGGAATTAATACATAATGGTTAGTTTTAGCTCCTAGTATTTTCTGTAGCCTAGTTTGATCTTTCCTTACCACAGTTTTTAACTCCAAAGATAAGTCTTCATTGCTGGGTTAATTCACACCAGTTAGTGTAGATCAAGGTGAAGGCAGATACACGTGACATAAATCTTTAGCAGCATAAGGCAACCAGATGACCACACAAAAAGATCAGGTTTGTGTGGGGAGTATAAATATGTCAGGATCTGCTGAGCTTTAGCCTAGGCTTTTATTAAAAAATCCTCAGCTCAGAGCTGAAGGGGTATTTGTGTGGATTTCTGATACGGATGGTCTTTAGTGAGTGACAGTGCTTGAGTTATAACTTGAGTTATATGCTTTAAGCTCACTGATCCCATACATTATTTGCCCGTGATGACAAAACAAAGGCGTGTGTGGGCTCTTCCCTCTGTGAGACTGGGGACTGGAGATACTTCTTCCCCTTATGTCTCACCTGGGTCCAGAAGACATCCCAGTCCAGCTCTGCTGCCTTCCATCTCAAGGCATAAAGATCCTTCTCCTTCAGTCTGATATCATGAGCTATAGTGCTCGTTTACAACCAAAATTTATGTTCCCTCATTATTGTAATTGTTCAGCTCAGCACTGTAATTTGAAATCTGCAGCTTCTGATAATAAAAGCACTGAAGTATGGAACTTGCTGTCACATCTTTTACACTGCAGTCTAGATGCACACCAGATCACATCAGGGATCTGGCAGCTGCCATGGCTTAGCTGTCTTCTGATCCATCTGTCTTAGTCGCCTCCCATGGAAACTGGGGAGAAACAGCACCAGGGAGGGAAAATGGTTGTGTGCTGTGCTCAAGGTGCAGTGCTAGCACAAAATATTGGTGCAGATGGAGCACAAGCATGAACCTGACAGCTGGATAATTCACCCAGCAGCTTTGGGAATCTTATGGAATCACAAAATCAGCTGGATTTTTTTTTTCCCCAGGAATTGCCAGTTTGTGGACAGCTAAAGGTAGAAGAGAACAGTGTTGATTTTGATTTTGAGGACATTTTGTTTTGATGCTTTCTGGGAATGCATATTTTGGATTATCCATTCTCAAACCAAGTTTTCATCTCAACTTCTATTTCATTTGGTACCTCACATGAAAAACAAAACTGGGAAAAAAACACTACGCACAAGCTCCTCTCTACCCAGCTCCCCTTCTGAAGTTTCATTTCTTTAGCTTCTCACCACTTTTTGCATCCATTCTCTCTGGGAATTTAAAGGGGAAAATACAAAAAGAAGCTCAAAAAATCTGATTCATATAAATTTGGATATAAAAACAACCAGTTCCCACCCATCTCTTCTTAAAATGAGACTGCAGATACGTTATTGCATAAGAGACCCGCACATCATTTTTCAATTTTCTCTAACTCAGTTTTCAGTGTGGGGGTTTTTTTCAGCTTTTTTGAGTTCCTTGACTGAAACATGTCACACATCGTAAACCTCAGCGCCATGGGCCTGAGGTTTGGCAGGCCTCGAAATGCTGTAGGTTTCACTTCTTTTTGACATCCTAGCAATCCTTGCTGATGGTGACAGGAAAGGCCAGAGTGGAATATGAAAAGCAGCTGGGACCACACTGGAGTAAGGAATCATTGAAGGCTTCTCCAGGCTCACTGATTTGATTTCACATTGAGTCCAGCCTTTGATCAGCTTGTGGCTGTAATTTTCAGTAGAACATATGCATTTGTACTCAGGCTTTTATTTTATTGTCAGATTTTTGGTATTTAAATTCCTCCCTGCTTTTCTGGTCTCTAGTAAAGAGGGACCAGGCCAAGAGAAAAGAAATCTGACCCGCTTCACTAGATACTTTGCTATGTTGTTGCAGATAAAGTGGCAGGACTGGTGCCAGTGGTATAAGGAGCCAGCTTTATTTAGTATCTAGTCTACTGTATCATTCAGACAGTAATTCGAGCTTCTTCAAGACACCTGCCCCCAGTCCTGCAGGACTCAAATGTCAGCAAGCAGGGACAGAGAAAAAATGCCTTCCCAGTTTCTCTATTTGGTGAGCTATTCTTCAACTCCCTTCTTGCTTTTCAGGTCATATAGGTATATTCATTGAAGCCAGGAAGGGTCTCAGAAAAAGGAAAATATACAATAAAAGACTGCAAGTATCTTCAGGGGCCTGAGTCAGGAAGTGTGCAGCAAACACTGAAGGGAAGCTAGAATGATGCAGGCAGCAGTGCTATCTCTGACAGACCACTGCAAACCAAAGATGAGTCATGGGGAGTTAAGTGTGCAATTCACACAGTCTGAACTGCTCCAGGAAATAACACACAAAACATTGAAACCTTTTCCCTGCACCTTGGATGTAGAGAACTAAACAGAGTGAAAGCATGAAGCAGTGGAGCTGACAGTACTCTGTAAATGGAAAGGTTTATTCAAAGGGGATGCATGACCTAAAAAGTGAGAAGAAAATGAAGTTCAATTCCTCTACAAAAGTAGAGCAAGTCTAGATCAGTCACTGTTAACCCCACTGAGAAGAACAGCTCAACACCAGAACACAGTAGGCAGGATCTCTGACCTTGTACAATGGGGCAAGTGCCTCTGTCCCTCTGTCCAAAAGAATTATAATCTCACTTAAAGCTGGTGAATAACTTCTGCTGATTCATTAAGAGACATTTTCTAATTCCACCAGCATGAAAGGTGAGCTCCTGGCTTAAATATTGCAAAGGAAGCTTACAATTACTCCAGGCTTTTAAGAGTCTGTCAGTAGTCCACCAAGAAACATGCATTATTGCTACAGGTTCTTTAATAAGAAGCACATCTAAAATGTGAAAAGGAGTGTTGCATTGATCCATGGAAATTAGCTCAGTATTGGAGTAGTATGTGTGAATTTCCTCATGGACTTAGCGCCAAGGAGGGCAGAAACACTCAGAGAAAAAGGGATTCCCCTCTGTCCAATGCAACAGTGACTCATCAGCAGGGTAGACTCCAGCCACTGTTCCCAAACTACCTTTTCCAACAGTCTGAGAGGTGTTTTGCCACTCTGGTATGACATGAAGTCCTTCCACAGGAAAGAAATTACATAATACACATAGAAGGCTATTATCATTCAGGAATTAAAGGGAAAAGTACATTCCAATTCTGGAAACTAAGTTAGTGTTCCTGGGTAATGGTAGGGAAACTCCATAAAAATGGTTGTTTGAGGCATCATGTTCCTGCATAGCACAAAGCTGTGATGAAGCTGGACCCTGTGACTGCTCAACAAGAATAAAGTGAAGAAATAGTATCAGAAAATTAAAGAGATCTCTTCCTTGGGAAAACACTTTCTCTAGGTGGACTTTCAGTTGTGAAAATGCTCTATGGTATAATTTGGCATAAACACTAATGCTGTCCTGCTTCAAACACCAAATGAGAATTTACTTATGTTTTTCTGCACCATTACATCCTGAGAATTACCTGAACAAAATCTAGTGGTTCGGATCAATATGTCACTTCACGTCCACAAGAGTCACAACACTGTTTAGGAGAGCTGCAGTTCCTGGATTCACATGCTCCTGTTGATTTACTTTCTTGGCAAACTACACCTCACCCAATTCATTAATATTTGGGTAGACGTTTCATTCCATATTCTGTGACTAGTTTTAAGATACAGACACTTCCTACAGATCTGAGATGATCTCTGCCCTCCATCTCTTCACACTATAATGAAAGAGGTGGTGTGGAAATTATTCAATAAGCTCCTGTATCCTTCCAAAATCCTACACATGGAATAAATTACTGCAGAGGAAAGGTACCACGTGGCCCAAAGACTATCTATAGTCTGACACTATGACAGTGCTTTTGAATAGCTCATTCCAGCAAATAGCAAAACATACATTAACGGAAGAAATCTTCTCTTGCCTTGCCATAAGCAGGAAATCATATTAGAAACACAAACTTCAAATTGGGGGCTTTTTTCTCTCTCTGCAAGGTTTGGCGTTCCTCTTTAGCTGCCTTTTTTTTATTGCTTCCTACACTAAAAGTATGTCTCTAAATGATGCTGGAGCCTTTCTCTATGCAGTCTTCATTCCAAAACCATTCTATTCTCCACTCACTAATTAAAATGGGAGTTATAACTCCTATTTCTTCCTAATCCAGATACTCATCCCTCACCCTTACAGACTGCTGCACTTTGTTTCTTCACTGCTGTCATTCTTCTCTGTGTTCTTTTCCTGGGCTGGAGGCCATCAAGGCCGTCAAGCTCACCCAGCAGACTCAGTTTTCCCATTAATTTTATCCTCTCTCAAATACAATCCACAGTCAAATTTCTGTAGTCTGAGACGGCCATCTTTGGAGGGAAAGATACAGTTTCAGTTTATATTGTATCATTATATGACTTACCAGCAAAAGCAAGCAAAAACCAAGGACTTTGACTTCTTTCCATCTTACATTGCCTTTGCTTAGAAGAGAGGTATGCTCCAACCCACTGAGAGAAATTGCCTAAGGCCCTTACATATCCCATAAGTACTAGACTTTGTGTATAAGAAGTGGCAAGGGTGACTAACATTGGAAGCACTGTTAAACGTAAGCAATCATGAATGTAATAAAAAGTCCCCTTGGGGCCTTTCTGGGGGTTAGCAATAAACACAGCAGATATTAGCAGCTATCAGTGGACTCAGATTTTCTGTTGTAGCTGTAGACTGCTGGATATCATGTTTTAGTCTACAGCATTAGTACTACTACAGTTTAGTGCTCTTCTTAGTCCCCCTTTGCCAAACAGTTGGAAGTAATTAGCAGATGCCACCAGAGATCCCCACCCACACTTTTGAAACTCCTCACTGTTGCCTTTCTTTCCTGCCACGTACTTAGCAGAGGTAAAGAAAAACTCCAAATTGCTTCCTTTAGGGACTTGTCTGATTGGCCTATTTCAGATGGCCTCCATCTGAACTCACATCATAGGTAAGTTCCTCTTCTCTTGCCGTGCTTAGGAGGACAGCTGTTGCAGTGTAGTTCTAGCCCTGCATCTGGATGCACATATTAAGCAGAAGGAAATATTCTGGACACAACACAATCGCATGTTGTCCTTCCTAGGCAAGACACATTTCAGGCAGCATCACCAACATCTTTCACATTGTCAGTGCCACATAGCAGAGCTCTCTGTATTCCCATGAAAACAACATCATGGTTTCTGTTTGACGTTCAGAGCTACTCATTCCCATCAGTCTTGGTGTTTGGGGCCTCTACTTGATTTCTCCCACCATTGCTTTACTTTCCTTCCTTCAGGTCTTATTTTATAAGACATTAGCAACACAAAGAACTCTTTGCACTAAGATTTCTGCTATTCCAGTTGTCTGACTGCTTAATCTGGCAGAATACCTGCTACAACACATACCAACACAGTGCTGAGGAGCCTCTCTCTTTGAAGGGCACGCAATAAGCTATCTGCTCCCCACAGATCAGCAGTTCAGATTCAGGCTGCAAGCTCAGGGCAACCCAACCCACATGACCGTTCCCTCTAATCTAGATGGTTTTAGAAATCTAATAACCATGATGTCTGTAGCCACCTCCTTTCTTATCTTGTGATTTTACTGTGGCTGGCTTGACATCGCACACTACCCTAATTAATTAAGCCTTCTGCATAGAGATATAAGATCACCAACACAAATGCTACCATAAATCAGTAAAAGTACCAAACACAACTGAAGAAATTCAAAGTAGAAAGTTGGAAACATCTTTACAAGTGACCCACAAAATTATACAGCTCCTCTGTAGTACTTTAGACCTCATGTGTTAGAAATCCTAACTCCAGAAACGAGATGTTTTTTTCATGGGCTAAGCAGCAGCAGGAAAGTGACTCATGGCAAAACAAACAAATGAAATGGAGATAAGAAGTGAAAAAGCAGTTCTGAAAACCAGGGAAAAGAAAGGAAAGTTTTAAAAGGTTATGCAGTATATTAATGAGGACCATAAGTTTTACCTTTTTTAGTCTCTTGGGTCTTGCTGCTTTGCAAAAGCACGGCCATGAGCAAGCCAGGGAGCAGTAGCACTCTTATTTCTGCTTGTGGGGCTGTTGCTTCCAGGTAAGTGGAAGGTACACCTGGGCACAGGTACTTGTGATAATGGTGCCACCAAAAGGTTTACAAAAACTGGTAACCGGGCAACTATTTATGACAACAATCTAAATAGCATCCTGTTGCTACTCAGGTCTGAGAAGAGTCAGCCTGCACTGGTGGTGTCAGGCCACTTGGGAGATAACGCGCTCTGAGCGTGAGCATGGCCACTGCCACAAATGGGTTTGCAGCAACCACCCTCTGCTTTTTTCTGAAGCTGCCCTCTCTTAAGCTGTAAATTGTGTATATTAAGAAGGCAGCGCTTAGAAAACGTGGATCATAGTGCATTAACTAACTAGGTGAATGTTGAAGTGGGCTTCTGGATCTCTTCCCATTACCCTGATATTTATTTAATGGATTAGACACTCTCACACAATAGTGATAAGTACCATCTATGGAGCTGAGAGAGAAATAGTGCTCCAGCTGGGCTGGTAGGAAGCAAACAGGGGCAATCCTATAACGCTTTTGAGAGCAGTGCTCCTCATACTGGTGCTTTATCAAACACAATTTTTTTTTTCCTCCAGATAATTTTACTATAAAAATAATATTTTTATTTTGGCAACTTTGGTTTTTATTAATTTTCAGTGATAGAACACAATAAATATGCATAAATATATATATACCTATACATACAGAGATTTATACACAGAATATATTTTCAGGTATTGGCTTTGGATTTTAAGGATACCACAGAGGGCAGCGTTAGGGCCACAAAATAAAGGACAGCATATTGGCCTTTCCTCATAACAACCAGCAGAAGCAACAAAACTGCATTAATCCCACACCCTAAGAAGCCTCAAAGCATCCAACTAGATGTGCTGTTTCTAAGTCTTATTCATCTTCTGACCCCACTGCATGCAGAGTATTTGGCACTGTATACGTGGGGGAACATGGAGAGGAGACAGAGATGGAGGCTTCCCAGGTCTGCCACCACCGTGAGTGGTGACAGCCCAAAGAAATATGCCCAGAACATCTTTTTTTTTGTTATGAGCAGAATGTAACCTCAGGGATGCAAAATTAGCTTTAGAAGATTTCTTACAAAACTGATTAGACAGATAGATCTGTGTGGCTTCAAATGCTTTTGAAAGCTTTATTCACCCCCTCCTTCATTTCACCTTATTTAAAATTAACTTACATTCTCACCTATACTTAAGCAGAAACCGTTGCCATGGTAACACTGGAGGTCGTCTAAATCCAGCATATGATGTAAGCAACAGAGACGAGTCCCTATAGAAAGGGAAACTGGCACCACACACAGACAGTTCTGCAAGGATTTCATATGGGGGGAGCAGAGTTGGGAGCAGCCACTGCTGCTGCTGCCCCAGGAGGCACCACAGCTCTTGACTACGAGGCACCCCTCATCATTCTCCCTTCTCAGGCTTGTAAGGAGCAGAAAAGAGAAAGACTGAAGCTCCGTAATGAGCTGGGAGAAGGGTGCCCCCAGAGCTGACCCCAGCACTGAGGCGTCTGAAAATCTCAACAGAAGCACGAGCCCTGTTAGTTCACTGTCAGCGTGAGGTGAAGGAGGGAGTGTGGTTCACATCATCTGCCCCCATCTCTGCATTTACTGCCCAGTCACCCTGTTTGAAATGCCTGGCCCCTGCCCATCACTCCCACACTGCTGATGTCCCAGTGCCAGCTTGCTGCCCTGCCACGGGCAGAGTTGTGACTCAAGGCAGCACACTCGTGACTTGCACAGAGCTGTCCATACCCAGATCCAGAGATACCATCAGGTTGAAGCAGGGTTTCCTATCACTTACGATCCCATGATTTTGATGTTTGTGGGATGTGTACCAAATCGTTGGCCCTCTTGGCTAAAACACCCAAGTCACCCACATAAGAGCTGTAGTACTGTTTCATTCAGTTCCTACACTCCTTCTGCTTCTGCCTGTACCTCTTAGCCCTGAAATGCAGGGTGAGAGGAGGTTCAGACTTCACAATTCCCTCCACCATTCCCTTCTTTGCTCAGCTCATTAGTGCTTTCGTGTAATGAAAAAGTATTCATAAGACTGGAGTGAGACCTCCACATCATTTCCCACAGACCACTTAGCTGCTATCAGAATAGCAACAATTGCTGATTTGGGCTGGAGCGGAACCAAAGAGACCATTCCTTCACTTATTGCCCAATGCATCTGATGAAAATTATTCCACATGGCACCCTCACAGACAGAAATCCTCTTTAAAACACTTATTTCTCTTCCATCTATGTGACTTGCCTGTGTATTCACAAGCTTTCCAGGATTTTAATTCTCCTCCCTGACTCTTTGAATCCCAGATTTTGTGGAATTTCAGAGTGTTCATAAATCCCTACAAAGTGTTGATTTAACCATGGAAACAAGATTAGATCTGAAAAGAAGGAATTTAAATAATAGATGCTAACCCACCATTATCCTTCAAAATAAGGTGAGGTTTTTACAGCTGATAAGGCCAAAATAAAGGCTGCATTTATCTGTCCTTTTCCTTTTCAAAGAGAGAAATCTTGCAGACTGCTACACCAACAATCCCAGAGTTTACAGTGCAGCTTTTTATGACAAGGGTGTCAGAATCTAGCACAGGAATTTAAGGAGGGCAGAAGCTATTTTTGTAAAACTGTCATTTGATCTGCTTGGATTATTTCTATCCAAGTACTGTGAGGATACATATAGCAACATATAGCCTTTTTGAAAAGAGCTCCCCTGCTTCCTGTGTTGAAAATTGCTGGTGGTTTTGGCTGAACAAAGAATCAAGGAATGGACTTAATACAGCTTTGCTGTTGTTGTTGACATTTAAATAAATGAATAAAACAAACAAGAGCAACAACAGCTACCAAAAAAAAAATTACCTACCAGTGATGGCTTTCCAGCTTTTGCAGCTCTCGTTTCTACTGTGGTTGCCTCCTCCACGTATTCTTAAAATCCATATACATGTGCATATTGGACCAGATAGGCTCCTACTTGTGATCTCTGGAGATTTCAGCTCTGTGGAAGTTCAAAAACGTTACTGCTTCTGCTCACCTCCTGTTATCTTGGCACACTGAATCACACCAGAACTGTGTTTGTCACCTAAATTTCTGCTATTTTAACATTTGTATCTAGCAAAGCAATGAGTGACAATGTACAATAGTTAATGGTCATCTTCTAAATTTCAAAGTTTATTCTTAATATTCCTACCTCCCTATCTATACGTGAACCTCCCCATTGCTAAGCAGGCTTCTGCTGCTGGCTGAACTTGATTCACAGTGAAGTTAGGGTGACTTTTGAAAGTGTTCACACAGTGCATGGTAGCAGGCAGCGATGGGCATAGTCAGGCATACAGTTTCCAGTTCTCCCCTGTCCCAAACCTTACATAATTTTATTAAAACCAGCAGCAATCAAATAAAAATTGGACCAAATCAGAATGCCACACCTTTCCAAATGCTTTATCCTGGTGCAAGTGACTGCATAATATGCCACTCAATGGGAAATCAGCTTTACATTTTTACAGTTTAAGAGGAGATTTAAGAAATCCTCTGGGCTCCTGTTGAAATGGCCCACATAGGAGTAGAGAAGGAGAATGAAACTTTCTGCCTGTGATTCAGCGCTTGCTATATATATATATCTTTTTTTTTTTTTCAGCCTTCACTGGTATTCTCTATCCAGAAAGTTCAGGAGCCATCAGAAAAAATTAACCCATGGCCAGTGACAGTTCTGCTTGTTGGGGAGAAGCTGGAGTAGGAGAGAAGGTCATGGGATGCTGCCAAGTATGTTCAAGCTGTACTCAACAATTCTGTGACACAAACGTCATCCTGTGCCCTTGTCAGACAGCATTCCTACCTGCACAAACAGATGTAGGAGCTCTGCTCTTGGGCTCTGTGCAATCAAGCATCCTAATCCCAAACAGGTGCCCGACATGCCATCATTTCTCATCGTCCTACAGTCTTTAAAAGTGTCTCTATCAATTTAGTCTCCAGCATGTTTTGCTGGCAATAACAAATCAAGGAATTAACTTGTTTGGAAACTGCCTTTCTCTTTAAGGACTAGGTAGGTGCAAGAAGTCCAGTAGTCAGGGGAGGAAATCAGAACTCCTTATCCATAGGCCAAACTTACATTCTAACCCCTTACAGTTCCAATGCCACACCCAATAAAAAAAGCCTAGGAAGGATCCCTGCTTTGCTACTGTCTGTATGCTATGTCTTCTACAGATAAAAGAGTCAAATTTCCATATATTCCTCAAATTCAGGAGAACTAAGCTTTTATTCACACACACACAAAAAAAAAAAAAAAAAGGCAGTGTGAAAAACTAGTCAGGGGAGACTCAGAATCGTGCACACAACAAATACAGTATTCCAGCCCCTGACCCAGAATGTGTTTCTTTCCTATACCACATTCACTTACTACCTTTTATATACACATATTTAAATTTATATATTTACATATGAATGGGTGCATGCATATATGTGTACTTATATATGAATATATTTCTTCCAAAAGAAATAGCACAATATAAGAAGTCAATATTACCTGCAACTGGGAGAGATCAGAGTTTTTTCTGTGGAAGATGGAAGAGCCTGCATGCAAATGAAAGTAGTTGAGACCTTGCTTACCAGCTGAGACACATAAACCACAAAAACAAGTGTGCTGTGAGCCACATCAAGAGATGAGACCTTCTGCCTCACGGCTCAGATGAAAAGCATGCATGCAATCAGTTTAAAAGACCAGCTTTACTCTGCAACTGGTCAGCAACTGAATGTGCCCAATTACCACACATCAGAGGAGAAGAAATAAATTGAGAAGCACAGGTCACTCAGTCACCTTTGCCCACTCATTCATAGGCTAAATGAAGGAGCTGACCATGCTTGCTACCAACCTCCTTTCCTAAAATGGCCGGCTATGAAAAAAAATGGGTAATCAGATGCAATGGTTAGCTTGCTTATTTATAGACCCAAGCATGTCTCATTTAACTCTTAGCCTTAGCAGGTATGTCAGAGAGGGTGAGACATGGTCAATGGCAGTTCTGGCAAAACCTGAAGCGTGCTGCTAGACAAGATGATTTCTATAGTGAAAAAGTGAATAATAACTGATAAAGCTAAAAGTGGTCAAAGTTCATTTTGCGTTTTATTGGTATGGTACCTGTGTGATGATTTTTCCAAGCCCTTTACTGAACAAAGCTCTATGGGAAGCAAGATCGGGAGTTACCAGGTGTGTGGCATGCTGTGTAACGAGGCTAAAATACTGGGCTGAAAATAGCTGGGAGGTCCCTACTTTCTCCCTCCGTGCAGGTGCAGTTGAATGCCAATGCAGAGGTCATGTAGGGGATCCTTGAAATCACCTAAGGAGCTGGTAAAAGAAAGTGGGACTTGTTTAATGAGCTATTAAATAAGGTAAAGGCTTCTATTGCATATTGATCTGACAAGGTGGCTCCAGTTACTAGGAAGATGTGCACACAGGCTGCTAAAGTGAGTCTATCTGAGTCTAGCTATAGACCTTCTTTGCCATTTAGGTGGTATTTGAAGTGAGACAGGAATAAAAGCAGTTTCTGAGCCATTTGAAAGCATATTTCTGACACCTCAGGTCAACTGTCATTTTATTTCCAGGGCAGACATATAACTACTCTACGTGGAATTTATTTAGTAAAAAGCAAGTCCCGGACAGGGTATCTGTGCTTGGGTTCTCATACAGCCTCCAACAGAATAGCAATGCCATTTTCAAGCCACACAGATAATTTCTTACCTGTGGTCTGGCCTCAGCTGCCTGAACTCCACTGGGAAGACAAAAAGCAGGGAACAAATTAACTGCCAATTATCTCTGAAGCTAGCTGCAGTACTTTTATGATGAATGTATTTTTTCTTGGCCCTGAACACTTGAAATTAGCAGTTTTTCCTTTTCAGTTTACGGCATAGAAAAGCAAGGTTGTTCTTGGGGGAATGTTAAACTTCCTTATGTATTCCAGCAAGGTCTCCAAAGGAGCATCCAAAACCTACAGCAAAACCTGGAGCTGAAGTCCTGTTCTCTGAAACTTCATCCAACTTCAACAGCATGCAACAACAAAAGCCTACCAAATCTCTTTAGGAAATTATGGTGTATAGATCCTATTTCTTTTTCCTTTATTTCTCATGGCTATTTTTTCCAGGCCTTCACAACACTGAGACCATCAGCAAATTTTGAGAGAGGAGCACAGGCAATAACATATTACTTACTGGTCCACTGTTTCAATAAGAACATAAA
The DNA here is from genome assembly GCA_013397975.1 of Machaerirhynchus nigripectus. Taxonomy (NCBI): domain Eukaryota; kingdom Metazoa; phylum Chordata; class Aves; order Passeriformes; family Dicruridae; genus Machaerirhynchus; species Machaerirhynchus nigripectus. Next base: position 1,186,256 of record VZRQ01003569.1, on the reverse strand, counting down.
TTATTTCTCAGGAAGACCACCATGTCAAATATTATTTACATCTCCAGGAGAATACCTCCCCATTTCTTTGGTTCACTGAATGAAAGAAGGGACAGAAGATGTAGTATGAATATTAGAAGAAGCCCAGCTGTCTATTATGCTGTGAAATAAATTCCCTGGGAGAATATTACAGTTCTCTCACTGGAACATCTAAGGTGTAGCAGGGAATGCATTAACAGAGGTGCAGCAGACAAATTTCTTAATCTCACAGATGGGCCAGATGACCTAAAAAGGTTTTATCCTCTAATACATAGGAGTCTGTGTTATATGTTTTTTCCCCTCAGTATTTGTCTTCTCTGCCTGGTTGCAAATCCCATTCAAATACACATTTCTCCTGCATAATGCAACCTATAAAATGGCACTCACCAATTATCTGAGCCATTTAATACCTACAGAGTCTATCCTTTTGGAATGGTATAAGCCTATTTTTTCCCTGGATATGTCATTAGAATGGAAGTGTCACTATGCTTCTGATGACTTGCGCAAAATAAGAAGACAGGACTGATTGGAAATGTGTTAATTATATTTTAACTTTCCAATGCAAGTCAGAAAATATTAATAAGACTGAAATTTCAATTATTAAATACATACCAAGTAACACAATGCAGTTTTACAGCCTAATTCAGACACATTCCTGAATAATTTAATTCTGAAAATGGTGTGGCACAAAGGGCTTGGATCAGAGTGAAATCAAGCAGCAGTGGGAATGTAATACTCTAAGGGCTAAGAAATCAAAATAATTTTCTCTCCCTCACCTCCCAATTCAAATACTCTTCAATGATAAAAATTATATTGGAAAAAATAATCTCAGCATGATATCAAAGAACAGGGCACCAACCATTCATATCATATCATACATTAATATCAACGGCAAAAACCTGCGCTCCAAAAATGTGCAGTTTCAAGTGTTTGACTAATGACGTTTGTTTCCTGATTATTCATCATGGGTTTTAGCTGCTCACTGCTAAATCTTTCTTCACAATACCTATTTGTAAATTGACATATTTATTATTAGGGTATAAGATAGTTTGCAGGGCTATGATATAAATGGTAGAATACGGAAAGTCAAGGTTTTTCTACTGTGATGAAGTGAAAAAAAGACATATTTCAAAAATATTTGTGAGCAAAATTGTTTCCCATTCCTTCCTCCCCACCCCCCCAGTCCAAATGCACATATGCCTAGATTTTACTGAACGTCTGACAGACAAAGGATTTGAAGGAAACACTCCCATGCCTGAAAAAAATCACATGCTGGCTACTGCAAGGTGAAGGAATGTGATCTCCTGACACCAGCCCCTCTTGTCTGTCACCCTTTAATCTCTCTGTCTACCCCCTCATCAGGCTCCTTTCACTGCCCTCTGCAGCTTAAAACACCTTGCCAACGAAGGGCTGAACTGCACTTCTGCAAAACCTTACAGTTTTGGCAAACTGGCATTTTCTGACAGCAGTGAGCACCCACGTAGCTTTTCGTTCTACACCCTGTCAGGGGCTGGGAGGATGCTAGAGGTGGAAGGGTGCAGGAAGCCTAACCAGGGAACATTTTGATAGGGCTTCTTATCAATTTTCGGTGGGCTGCCACATCCTTGCAAGCACGTCTCAAGGCAAGGAGCTAACAAGTGACCCCGGTGCCACCCACACATCAGAGAATAAAACAGACGGAAAAAGTGGTGACCATTATTTTTTTTTGTTGTTGAAATCTATCCTGGATTCACACTGCCATGAGAAGGAGTATAGATACAGGAGCCAGATGGAGCAAGTGCTGGTGTCTTTCAAATGTCACTACCACAGGGAAAGGCGTGCATGCACTCACACACACAAATAAAGGGAGGGAGCACCAGCCTGAAGTGAGAAGAAATAAGGTTGCTGTGGGCAGGAGGGCTGGGGAAGGGAACAGATTGCTGCTCTGCTTCTTGCACCTGAGCGCCCTGCCAAATTGTCACTCAGGCCAGAAGTGGCAGCATAGCTGCAGCCAGTTAATCCCTGCCAAGCCGTCCCCAGCCAGCCTGAAGGGAGCCAACATGACCTCCCGCTCACCCCGTATGCCGGCCAGCTTCCAGGTAGCCAATGTCATCAGGAAAGGGTGGCTTCTCTGCATGTGCTTTTGTCTTTCTGGCTGAAATATGCCTCTCCCTGTGTCAGTGACGCGAGCTGAGCCATGGGGATACAAATACTGGTACTGCAGGTTTTTCAGCTGTTGTTGTTGCTGACTGCAAAAAATAAAACTCACTCCTTTTAAAGGATAAAATAAGTTTTCCAGTGCTGGTGAGAAATCTTGCAATGCACACTGAATGAATACTTAGAACATGTGTGGTGTTATTTCTTTAGCCAGATAACTGTGTTCTCTTCAGCTCCTTCCTACCTGCACACTTCCACACTGCATAAAGAAATGCTCATTCTCAAACTCTGACGGAGAAGAAGCCACGAGTCGTGGCGCAAATATCCGCCCCCATGAGTGTCTGCTGACAAAGCCATCTCTGTGAAAGTGCATTCTGGGTGCAAGCTACAGACGCCGACAGAATGCAGTGTGGAGCCATCTAGTCACACGCACCAAGTTGTTCATTATGGTTAATTTTATGGTTATGAGGTTTTTTAATGCTAATTATGCTTATTTAGGCAAAGCTAAGTGCTCAGCTTGGAAAGCACACACTGAGTTTGAGATTGCATTGTGTAAGATGAACATATCTTCTTACTCCCTTGTGAAACACCTCTAGATTCATGCACGATAAACAGCAACAGAAATGACTACATGGAAAAATGGAAGATTCCTGCAACAGCAATACTGAAAGCAGGATATGCCTGTGTTTATGCTTGTGGAAAATAAATTTCATTGAAACAATTTGCACCTCCCTTGGCTCTGTTGCTTACATGGCCTAAAAACCCTCCTTCTGCACCTCCTTCTCTTCCCCTTCGTTTTGCTCTGTAACTTGATAAAAGCAGCACTTATTCAGTTGGTATTTCTTTGACACCATATGTGCAATTTGCACCAAAAAAGGTTTTGGCTAAAAAGAGAGACATTTACTTCATACTTCTTTTAAAGACAGAAGCATAGACTTAGATTTCTTCAAAAAAATAAAAATCCCAAGACTATGTATCTTCAAAAAAATAAAAATCCCAAGACTATGTATCTTCCTTTCCCAGCATGAATCCTATAGATAATTTTTCTTTTAAATCTTTAGCTTCCACTAAACTCTATCTTGGTAATGCCACATATAATGGCATTCTAAAGCAAATGTTTTCTTGCTTCACAGTGCCTTTTAAAAAATGATAATTTGATGCACAGAGACAAAACTGGGGTGGGGTGGGGAGAGAGATTGCTGGCTCAAGTTTTATAGAGTTAGAAAAATTCCAGCATTGCCAAGCAAAAGAGTGAGAGGAGAGGATTCATGCCAAATGTAGAGGACAATCTTTCAGAACCATGAGCACAGCTCTGGTGACTGCAAAGCAAGCCTGCATTGTTCTACAAAAACGCATTAGACACAAAGGAAATTTTCTCCTAACAGAGCAGCACACATTCTTTTTCTTACTCTTCCCCTCCTCTCCCTTTTTTAAAGGACCTTGTTTTGAATGTCGTTAAATACCAGGCAATGGCAGATTTCCTTGGTCAACAGCTATGCAAGTGAAAAACTACTATAGCTGTATTAGTTTGCAGTATTATATAGAAATATAAGAAAAGCTGTGTTATCAAGTGTTGTACAATGAACACATTTCTTCAAACCCACAAAATTAATAATGGGCCCAGCTGAGTAGAAACATACCTTCTTATAAAAAAAAAGCTTTCTACAGAGGTTTGGCAAAGCATATTTCAGTAAGTTTATTACTGCAAACCAAACCAGCATTAAGATTTTTCATGTCATTTAGGGGACCTCAGTACTGAGTGCTTGTGCTGCAAGCAGTTTTCCTCCAGACATCACTAGACTCAGTGCAGTCTAAGCCGATAATAGGATTTCATAGAATTAACCACAGAATCATTCATAGAATGGCTTGTGTTGGAAGGGTCCTTAAAGGTCATCTAGATCCCACTGCCCTGCCATGGGTAGGGACACCTTTCAGTAGACCACGTTGCTCAAAGCTCCATTCAGCCTGACTCTGAACACTGTAAAAAATGGGGCAAAAAACTACTATCTGGAGCAAAAACTACAGATATTGCCTTTGTTTACAAAGCTTAAGAAAAAGGATGTAGTGATTTTTCCAGTGACAACATAAAGCTATTCACAAGGTAGGAGCAATGTTCAGATTAAGAGGGGATCCAGAAAATGCTGCATTTGCTTTAATTTATATATGGATATCAACTGAAAACTAAGCATTTCCCAACAATAATGTAATTATTTTCAATTCCAGGTGTGCCATATCTGTGCATTAACTAATTCTATGATACAGCAATCCAAGTGAACATTCAGTTTTGAAGGACTGCATCATATTTCTTTTTGCAACTTAACGAGTTGTTGTGGACTGTAAGCGAAAAGGTGGCTATTCATCCTCCTTTCCTGACATGCAGAAACCAAAGAGTTCTCTAGGAATCAGCTCACAATATCAGTTTTTATGGCTATTATTCTGTCAACAGTTGTATATTTGTGCCTTAATAAGTGATATTCATTCAGGGGATGAAGCAACACCACAGTGCGAGGACATAACCTCATGTCATTGAAGACAGTGAGATCTCTGTAAGGCAGTGAAACTGTTCTTAACTGGTGGGTGAACACATGAAAGACAGGAACCTGAAGCCATTGTTTGAAGGAGGAGCCGAACTGTTTTGCTTAACAGAGTGGGTGAAGAGGAACATTTTGTCCCTTCAGAGAAAAAGGCTTCACTTAGTTAAGATCTCATTGAGTTTACAGGCATCTTGTATCACCATGCAAAAATATCCTTATTGCTGAAGTCTTTGTCCACACCTCAGTTAGTCCAATATGGTCCTCCCTAGATAACCTACTTCTCAGAAACTCTTCCCTCAACTCCTAGTTCTCACTTTCACCCACAGACATCCTGCAAATCTAGAGCTGGGCAAGAATTGGAAATCGTAGCTTGAGGGAAAACATTTCTTTCCAAAAATACTGTTGTATCATCTGAAACTGCAATTCAGAGATGTAAGAGCTTGCACACAAGGGAAGTCTATATAAATATATATATATATATATATGCATACACACGTGTATATATATGCACATATATACATAAATATACATTTAATAATTATTCTAGAAGATAAGAAATTGAATCCTTCAAAACAATCTTCCAAAATCCTCTGCTTCACAGTTCTCCAAGTGACCTCAGGCCTGCTAACAAAACAGTAAGTTTTACTCAGTACAGTAAACACTCTCTGGAAATCTGCTAACATGTATGCACTCCTTCATCAAAACTCTGACAGTTTTGAAACAGCAAATTGCTAACAAGGACTACACCTGCAGAAAAGGAAAGCCTCCATTTCAATCCAAGACCATATTTAATTCATCAGCCCATTTATATCCATCTCATTCTTTATTTCGTCCTCCTCCTGTGTGATTCAGAAAATAGGATACTGACAGCTGTGTCAGCGGTTTGACTCTTATTAGTTTTACTGCTGAGTAAAACAGCAGTTGTGATCCCTTCATGATCCCATCCCTGGCTCACCTTGGCCTAGTTTAGCTTGCCAGCATTAAGCCTGGTGTAAGCCCCAGCAAGGTAATTAACTTCACACTCGCTGCACGCTTTATACCGCAGCTCTTCCAGGATAATGTTCCGAAGCTGGGTGCCGTATTATGTCCTTACGTGTCCCCGGGTGAAAAGTGGGCAAGGCAAAAAAGTGACCCGAGGACACGCAAGTCCCCGTTTTGCCTGCCACAGAGCAATGCTCATACAAAACTGAGCGGCTGCATGGTAACTCACATACCAGTGTGTCAAAGGCTGCTCAGAGAGAGAGATTCAGTAATCACACTGACGTATAATTAGCGAGCTTAACACTGTTATATATTGCATCTTTCTTTTATCTTTGACAGGCTATAAATTCATATGCCGCGGGACTAATGCTCACTTCCCAACCCACACTTCCCAGGAGACCAAGATATGCTATGAAACAACTTCCCCAAGACACATTTTTCCTCCCCCTCGGTGAAATTCCATATTCTGCTCCCACGAAGATACAAATCTAGTCATGCACCAGGCTGATATCTTGCAAGCCCCTGGGCTGGACCCTCTGCCCTCTGTTCAGGCAGAACGGGGGCGGCCACAGCTTCCCAGTGGGAGTCAAACAGTAGTTACATCTGAAGTTATTCACAAAATAAACTCATATTCGGTTGCATTGAGAAATCCTCAGTGAGGGAGGTGTTTATTCATGAGCAGCAGAAAGGAATGCAGGAAGCAATATCAGTAATATTACATCTGTTTGTACACACTACAGCTGTAAAAAAATCCTTGAGCCCAGAGATTTTAAGGCTAGATGGGACTACTGAGAGCCACTTGTATGACCTCCTGCATCACACTGATTTTCACCCAGTAATTCCTGAAATCAAGCCCGGTGCTTCATGGTTATAGCAGAAAAATTATAAAAGTCTGTAACTTGGATGAAACTTTTTCTAAAGTATGCATTTCTTGGTAATCTATACCCCTGAAAAATCACCTTTGGTGTTCTCTTTTTTCCTGCTTTACCTACTACTGTATTTTTGGTGCTCCTTTTGTAGATAGGGATAGACTGAAATTTGAGTTGGACTTTTTAACCTGGCTTTGAACAACAGGAACAATTTCACAGATGCTATACGACAAAGGGAATATCAGCTCCATAGTCCTGTTCATGACTCTAATTCTCAGCAGATAAAGGACTATACACACATTTTATACGTAGACTGAATATGTGGGGCAGAAGGATGTGTTGCTAGCATATATACATTATGAGAGGCACTATCACAGACCACCCAAACCATTATTAAATCTAATCTTTCTGCATATGGTGTTACACTGTGCTTCATGTGCATCTCTTTGCTCGCAGTCAGAGCTTTTTGCATTTCACAGATTTGGTTCAGTACATATGGTCTGCATGTGTTTGTTCCTAACTTTGTGGTCTTTCAGCTGGCTACATTAAAAAACACAGTATTTGATTGGAACCACATGACTCAAGTATTCTAGATTTTTCATATGTATGTCATATAGCTAAACCCTTCAAACACTGCAAACCTGCCTATTACAAGCCTAGAGGTCATAGCAGATTTGCCAGCTTTTGTAGGTTTTGGGTTTTAGGAAATTGGAATAATCTTGAGAAAAATTTCAATCAGCTCCTTCTTGACTTATGCTGGTTGTGGAAATTCTGCAATACTAGTGATTGTACAAATTATTTGCTCTGGGACCAAGCAAAATAAAAATACTTAGAGCCTCATTTTTTATTTAAAACTATTCAAAGATAAAGCTGCCTGAATATATCAATTTGGGTTAAATTCTCTCCTGTGCTCCACTGCGAGGTTAAATGTGTTTAAAAGTATAACTGAAAACTGACACAAGCACTGCAATATACAGCACTGCCTGAGAGCTGTGCAGCCACTTATGGGACCTCAGAGCTCTGACAGCCATTTCATGACATTTAGAAAAAGCATTTTGCCACACACGCAGTGTTTTGGGAATGCCAGTACACTCAAAAAGATTAGGTGGTCCTTTGTATTTCACGTCAGTACTCATGCTCCACAAACCTTACTGCCATTGAACCTCACAGGTGAAAGCTGATGAGGAAAGAAAGTGCTCTTTAGGAGGCTGTCCCTTCTGCCATGGGTGAATCTGGATAAAGTGCACACAAATACACGCTTGGAATATGTAAGAGGTCAAACTGCCTAGAGGTGCCAGGGAAAAAACCTCCCTCATCTTTCACTGTTAAAGATGAGCTTGGTTCACATCATCCTACTATGAATTAAAAAACCCCAATTTCCTACTATCCTTACCCTAAAGAATTAGAAAATATTTTAATTTTTCTTTGTGCTGCCTGTATACTCAAAAGAGTTTGTAGGCAACTGTCAGTCAAGTGGGTATTGTTCCCTGGCTATCCACTCTTTTGCTGATCTCATTAGTCAGTTTGATTGACAAGATAGTACACTCTGTTTATGGCTATTATGGAGATCTGTAATTGCTATTAAAATTCCAAAGACAAAGTTCATCTTTTTCCCTAATGTCCCTGAGACATTTAAACAATAGCAGCGATTAATTTAAACTAAAAAATACATTGTGGTTCCTTGTAAATCCAAATGTCCCTTTCTCCCATTTAAAGCCATTAATTATCTTAGTGACTTCTGAATTCCTTGCTGAGCCTGGACTATTATGATCAACCTGTTGCTATTGAGAAAAGTTGTTTGTTTTTCCAGCCATTTCCTTGGGTCAAATTCAGCTCACACTGATTGCAGCACAGACCACGCCCCTTGGCCAAGGAAAACCTCCTTTCATTCTTCAGCAGTCAGCATATCCCACAGATCAATAGATTTTCAAATTCTGCTATATATAACTATTTACAAATCAGTCATTATTCCTACTCACTTCCCATGCATCAGGACCAGTTATTTGCAAGTGTATGTCCTACTTGCATATACTCACATAGAGAGGCCACTAGAAGGATGAATTTTTATCCAGGGAGAAGAAAGTGTGAGTTGTTCCAGCATCTATCTCCTTGTGATTTCTAACACCACTCATCAGGTTGATGACATCTGCGCGTTGTTCAATGCATCCATCTCTTAGAAGTAAAAATAATAATAAAAAACCTCAACTGATTGTAAGTCCAAGTGAACTACAAGAAAGAAAACCTGTTAGAAATACAACGTTCAAAAGGTGGTGCTGGTGGTGTTCTGTGATACAAATTTCAAAAGTGCCGCACTTCATTCTAATATATTGAAAAAAAGGTAGTTTGCTTAAGGCAGATTAAATTGATCAGTCAAAGACAAAAAGATTATACAAGGATAAGAGACGTGAAACAAAAGTTATTTTCAAATGGAGATCGTATTACGCTTTTAGCTACATTCCTCAGGTGGACAAGAAGTGCAATGGCATCCTGGCTCATATCAGAAATAGTGGCCAGCAGTGCTAGGGCAGGGATTGTCCCGCTGTATTCGGCACTGGTGAGACCACACCTCAAGTGCTGTGTTCAGTTTGAGCCCCTCTCTACAAGAAAGACATTGAAGTGCTGGACTGTGTCCAGAGAAGGACAACAAAGCTGGTTAAGGGCCTGGAGCACAAGTCCTAAGAGGAGTGACAGAGAGAGTGGCAAGAGAGAGGCTTAGAGAAGACCTTATCGCTCTCTGTAACAACCTAAAAGACAGAAGTAGCGAGGTGAGTGTCAGTCTCTTACATAACAAGTAACAGAACAAGAGGAAATGGCTTTAAGTTGCACCAGAGGAGGTTTAGATTAGATATTAGGAAAAATTCCTTCATTTCAAGGGTTGTTAAGCATTGGAACAGGCTTCATAGGAAAGTGGTAGAATCACCATCGTTGGAAGTATTCAAAAAAATGTATAGATGTGGCACTTGGGGATATAGTTTAGAGGTGAATATGAATGATTCCATGGTTCTGTATAAAGGAAACACATTTATACACCTTGCAGACTGGTAGGAAGTCTCCAGGAAACTGTAGACTGATGGAAAATCTTCTCCCCACACTGGAGGAAGTGCAGTCATTCAGTGTGGAAAATTTTATCATGTGTTTATCTTAGTGATATTGTTCCACTTCTGTGGCTAGAGTTGAAGTAAAGGACTGGAATAGTTAAATTCCCTGGAAAGAAATTACAAATTAGAATAAAAAGGCAAAGATAAAACAGCTCAGGTGAACAGCTTCAAGGATTTATCTTCAAAGGATTTGTCTGGGCCACTTGTTTGGAAAAATCTGTCTACCTAGATATGAAAATGGTTTTCTATTATTAAGCACAGTATGAGAAGTTATTTAACAGTTACGGAGCCTCAGGCCAGAGAAGAGAGTAAGTTACCAACAAGAACGTCAATTGACAACAGTGAGTCATGCTGTAAGAGATGGGAAAAAGAGAGAAAAGGAAGGTTCAGCAAGGAATTCTATTCAGTTCATCCAAGAGATGGAGACAAGCAGGCTATATATTGCACCAAACCTTTCAGGATAAGAATAGAAAGGCTTTTATTATTAAAACTTCATAATAGATGTGCTTCCTAACGCTAGATAAATGAAAATATACTACGCTAATTCTAAGAAGCCTGTTTTGCACCTAGTCTCTCTACCTGCTAACCCTACCTCGTCCAGAGAGCAAGGATTTTCAGGCTCCATATGCATCTATAACTGCTGCAGGCAGATATATTGGAGGGTGGAGAACACCACCATCTGCCTCGCCCTCAAGAAATCTATCCTAGCGTACTTGAACCAAGGGTTTCACCAAGAGTGATGAAAAGAAATTCAGGGCTATGTCCAAAGTGCATATTCAGGAATAGTTACAAGAGGTGTAATATTGGTGGTTTGCTTTCTGAATGTGACACCACGACAGTAAGTGTTAAGGCAGAAATTATGTTATACATTGCCTCTCAACATCCAGAGAGAGTTCTTTCCTCCCCACATCAGAAGTCTAACTCAATGAAAAATGTGAGAAAACTGTGTGAGGTGTGAGGCCTGAAACCTGCTTGCAAGTCCTATTCGTCCTAATTCATGCGCGTCTGCGAGGACACTGTTTTGTAGGTGTCTACAACACATCTCTTGTAGGCATCTTCTCGTTGAATTAGATGGTCAACATAAGCAAGGCAAGCTGTCAGGCATGTGCTTGCCTAATTTTTTTAAGCTGATGCAAGTCTAATAAAAGTCATACCCCACCCATGGGCCTTTTCTTCCTTATTTGTCCTTAAAAGGCATTGTTGGCCTTCCTGCTTTGTGGTGATGCCATAAGGAAGCTGCACAAAGCTGTTGGAATCAGGGAATCTGCCTAGAGGGAAAATAGTTCCTCTTTGAGACACTAAGGCTGCCATTAAAGCAGGACCATAAACCATTACAGAATGCCCGAACCTTATGAAAGGGGAAGGCTATGTAAAGTGGGGCAGGTATATAGATTTTCGCTCCTTAAAGCGCAGCAGTGGATTAAATTCTGCTTACTAATATTTGTAAGACAACTATATAAAACCTTTTTTTACCAAGATGAATGACAAAAACTAAATTCCTTAGAGTCATTCATTACCCACCGTGCCATGCGAGTGCACGTGCTGGAGGCATGAGCATGCTTTCATACCTGTTTTGCCATGATGCTCAAGATATTCTTCAGAGAGACTTTTACAGTTACAGAAATATGTCAATAAACCATGCAGCCCCAAACCTTCATTTGCCTCCGAAATTTTCCCATTAGAGATCAAATGGGATTAAAAAAAATAAGAAAAGCTCTCAGTGTTTGCCATGTCCACTGACCATGCATTCCCGTAAGGAATGAAAGATGAGGAAAGCTCATCTTTCATCAGTTTCAATAACTGGATGGTAGCACTGGCCACAACACCCAGATTAGAGGATATTGACTGTCAGTTTTCATTGCATTAGCCAGGCAGTCACTAATATGGAGGATGATGTCCACGTCTTCCAGCATCCTCACAAATGTGTGTTTTTGTTTACCCTGGTTACGTCAACTCCACATTCTGAATGAGCTATCGCTCTCTTAAATCAACAAATTATATACACACCCTGTGAGATGGAAAAAAAGAAATTATACTGAACGGGAAGCGATAAAAAAGAATATATCAGAGATTACTTCAACGTGGGTGTAGGAGTATAGCTAGCGGACAAAAGCTACACGTGAAGTAAGCAAAATGCTGAGGGTTTGGGCCTGGAGCCAGAAAAAGCCTTGCTGGATGTATCTTTTTTCAATAATGAACTCCCACCAGAGCCTACACTTTATGAGCCTGACACATCTAAATTACGTTCAGCAACGTTTAAATGCTGAAATAATAGGATAAATTCAAACCAATTAGAGAGCATATGGAATATTGCCTTCCTAATGGTATGCATAAGCATCTCCTGTCAGATTTATCAGATTAAAGACTCCAACTGCTGGCAGTGATCAGATCCACGGTGATAAACTGGCACAAGGGTATGAGCAGAGTTGCATGTGATTTTGAGGTGGGTCTAATGTGGGAGAAGGAATCTGCATTGCAGTTGGAGGCTTCTCCCTTTGTTTCAAGGAAGCAGGGAAATCACACTGAATTCTCAGCCCAATCAAAGGCCACTGTTTTGCTAGGTCAGTGCCTTGGATGAAACACATTTTTCTTTTGTCATCTGGGCATTGCTGTCCCAAGACGAATGCCCCAAAGAACACCCCCATTGACCTTCAAATGACAGTGAAAGGCTTTCCTTCGATTCTTTCAGCACAAAATAGTAACAGTCCAAATAAATTTGAACTTTAAGCAGAAACATAAATGTTAAAGCCTGATAATGAAAAGAAGTACATAAAGCTCCTTTAAATATCATAAAGCAGAAAGAAATGCACCAGCAAAATCATCAAATCATCAGCTTAAGGCAGACATAAAGCATGAAAAATGTTCGCCCAACTTGCTGAAGTTTGGTAAAATTAAAAGCAAATTACAAGAAACTGAAAAAAGGGATGTGTTGCCACCTTTGTGTTTGATAATGATAGATTTAAAATAAACTATGTCAGGTGTAGAAGTCCTTTGTGCACTTTGATTGGTTCTCCAGGAATTTATTGCTAATTTTTTTGTGTACGTTAAGTCAACGCAAGGCTTCTAAGACTCTTAAATATGAAGTTTGAGATGGTCAGTTTGGAGTTTCAGCCCGAAGGATGGCAGTGAAATTAAGTTAGACAGGTCAGCCTGTAGATGCCCAGCTGAGGATCTGCTACGTGCAACTGTTTTAGCCAGATGAAAATGCCCTACACATCTACAGCTTTCATTTAAGATGCACTGTGCCAAATGAAATGCTTCCAGGTGTTCTCTGAGTCTGTCCTGTTACCTGCCTGCTGAGACACTCAGCAGCACCCTGAGCTGCTGGCCTACATATGGTCTCGGCATTATCTCAGACCCAAAGCCCATCTGGTGAAAAGGTGCACCCCAGAGAAAAGGCTCTTTTTCTCTGGAAACCCTTAGCTGGTGGAACACCCCCTCATACTCGCGAAATCCTCTTTCTCATGTTGGTCCAGCCCTGGGGAAGCTGAACAGCCTCCAGCAGCATGGACTGAAAAGTATTCCAAGTTAGGCATGCAGACCTGTCAAGAAACCAGGCATCCTTTCCCCAATAGTGGCATTAGCAGAGCAACTGCTAACAGATATTTAGGATCCTGGCACAGGATATGACACAAGACTATTTAATCTGCCCACAAATCACTTAAAAGGCAGCCAGTAATAAAAATGCAACTCCCCTGGTAATCCTTAGTTTCCTTTTACAATATGCTTTCCACCTGTGTACCTTCAACCATCTTTGTACTTCTCATCGCTTTCAGAAAGTACTGTCTCCAAAAGGCAATTCAACACCAGGGATTTAAGCAAATTCAGGATGGAGACTCTCAGAACAAAAGTTTTTTCACTTGTCACACCAGACTTGGCATTTTCTTTTTGTTCCTGGAGGCATCAGATTAAATGATCCATTCAAACACATTCACCTAACCAATTTGTGAAAATCTTATGAGTGGCAGGACTATGACTTTTCAACATCCATGATCACCATTTTTCTACACTATTACCTGGGGTCAAAATGAAAAGTGAGGAATAACTAATGAAACTTTTTTTTCCTGCAGCCTATACACTTAGAAAGTGTCATTACATCTGTTTCAAGTTCTGAGAAACAACAATACAGGGTGATTCGGTACTGGCCCATTTCAGTCCCTGACTGACACAAAATCCGTCTTCTATTTACATATTTCATATGGCTTCCTCACTTGATCAAAGAATAAGTGTACAATCACCCATGTAACTTTCCTTCATGTTGTTTTGCCAATACCCCACTATTTCATGCAACACACACAAGAGCAATCTTCCATAATCACCAAAGCTTCACTCCCACTTATGGCAATAGGGTCTAAGCACAAAGTTGAGACACAGAATTTCTCCAGCAAGCAAAGCAGCTAGATTCCTAAAATACCACTGAACTGATGCCACCATGCTCTGCCTTTAATATTCTTTTTCCTAACATTAGAAGCTGATGATTAAATTCCCTGATGACTGGTCATAACACAATGTAATGCAAGCAATAAAGTAGTTTCTGTTCCTAGCTTTAATTTCAATACCCAACAAAAAAGTTTGATGAGTCAAGAAATTATAAGCAAAGCTTATTTCTTTTGATCAAATTGTAGTACTGCTCTCATAAAGACTATGATGTTAGAGTGACCCATCTCTTCCTTCCTCAGGTATTCATACGAATTCAAAATTATGTCACTTGCATTTATTTTGTACTTTGGTTGGAGGAACAGTACAGGGATTTCCAACCTCAAAATATATCTATCAGATGAATATAAGATAAAAAGAAAAATGTCTCTTTGCAGGAAAATGAGGAATGGGGACAGATGAAAAATGTGTAGATTCACTTAAAAGAGCAAAATTAATAATTATCACACTATTTCCTTTAATCTCTCCATGTTGAAAAGCAAACAGAGCATGTTATTTTCACACATCAGAATTTGTTTTTACTGCAACTACCAACAACAGTTGTTGATGGAAAAGGGGGCAAAATAAGGTGACTTTAAAAGCATTCCTTCCTAAAGAACCATGCAAAAGTTCCCAGGGCATAAAACTGAAATAATGGCCTGCCATAAACTCTACCTCCAGACTTGATAGTAAAACTTGATGAGAGTAATACATCTGCATCCTAAAGCAGCAGAGTTCAGTCCCTTTGTTTTCACTCACTCAGAAAAAAAGAAAACAAACCCATAACTTTGCTGTGCTGGTACCTTCTGCCATATGAAAGTGAAATTTCAGAAAATCAGGATGGCTGTATAGCCACATAGGCAACAAATAGCCAACAAAATCACTAACTTCTTTACATCTGTTGCCCAAATACCAAGACAGTAAATTAAAGTTATATTTCTTCTTCCTTTCATTCAAATTTCATGGCCACTGTGGAGTCTCACCAGTCTCTCTTCATGTTTGCATCAGCAAAAGCTACTGCCACAGAAATATGGTGCAAGCACACACCTCCTCAGATACTCTTGTTTTGCCCTGAGACACGCTATTCTGCCAAAAGGCAATCACAAACATAGTCTCATGCCAGCCAGCACCGAGCACAGCTGGCATGGAGCACCGGACAGATAGCCAGCCTCAGAGAGCAGAGCAGCAGATCCACAGTGTCAGCATGGTTGAATTGTTGTCCCTGCCCTTAAATTGCACTCTCTTTGCACTGGTGTGTCCCAACCCCCCTGCAACCCTGCAGGAAGTAGGATGTGTGGAACCCATAGATGCACATGTTTTTTCAGCACCTTATATCAGAATGCCAGGAACCACACTGTTAGAAGTGGAGCAGCTAAAGCAAACATAAATAAAGTAAGATGCAGAATTGTTAGTGGGAAACAAAGCAGTCCCCAAAGTCAGGGGTTTGACCCCAGAAAACTGTAGCTGTGTTTTCACTTTTGCATTACCCTACATTTTGAGCACTCGCTCAGGGCAGCTGTCCGGTGTGAGAGGTAACAGCGGGGTGGCCAGGGTGTCACACAGCCTGTTGGATGTCTGCTCCTCCAGACCCCTGGGATCAACGCAGCACAAGTGCGTGCACAGAGGCATAGTTCTCTACAGAGCATTTGGGACGACCACGCTTGATATTCAACACGTGGCTGGGAGATCTGAGGCATACATCTTGGGGAATACACGCAGAAGATCCTTTCAGAAAGCCGTGGCCCAGTGAATAAAGGAGATTTAATCATCCAGCTGCTCCCTGTTTGACTCTTCTCACTTTTAGCTGGCTGCTACACAGTGCCCCAAGGCCGTCCTCTCCCCTGCCGTTCCAGCACCTGAGATCCGCACTTGCCAGGGAAAGGGGGCCCTAGAGACTTGACCCCTCCTGACACGGAAAGGAGCTGGGCCACTGTGCAGGTTGCCTGCTCCACCTCCATCCCTGTGGAGGCAGCGACAGCATTTGCACCATTTTGCAAAGCTGTTACACTGTGTTGTTACATTACAATGTGCAATCATCAAACAGTTTGCTCAATTCCTTCTTGATTAAATTCAGCTTCATTAAACCTAAGTAATGTCTCTGTTTAGTTTTAATAGCAACCATATTTCCATTCTAAGTGTCTTTCTGAATATCTTCTTCCCCTTTTAGACCTTTCTGTGACCTCTGAGTGTATTCATGTCCCATTCCATTTTTTATTTCCTTTCTCAGTCTTTTTTTTTCCATGCAGGCAGCTTCCTCCCTATGAACTTTGTTGAAGCATCTCTCTGGTTCCTGCCTTTCAGTATCTCCAGGGGTCTGATTGTGCATGCAGCCCTTGAAGCTGAATCAAACAGGCACCTTTGTCCTGAGACGATGGAAAGTTAGCTGCTTTGATTCCTGTTGCTATTGCATGCAGCGGATAAAAGTGGCAATGCTTAGACAAATCAGGCATTTTCCTGGTGATTGTATAACTCTGCTCAGGTTCCATTTTTACACAAACATAATCTTTCTGCACAGACTACCTACATAACCTAATTATCATTCCTTCAATACATTAATTTGCATTTAACATACAGTGTGCACACTAACAAGCTACAGTGCAAATGAGAGGGAAGGGATGCCGAAATAAAAACCTACAGGTACCTGAAATAGGCAGAGGAAGCCAGAGTAAATGCAGCTTCAGCTCTCCTCACCAAGTCGACAGGCTGAGCACAAAGGGGTACAGGCAGCGGTACCTGCCTAATTGCTCCTCAGAGATTACTGCACCCTCCCCATGCACCTCACCCCTGTAACCTGGGCAAGCCTTCAGAGGCACCCCATATGAGAAATGGCTGCTTTTAAATAGCTGGAGGCTTTAGTAAGGAAACATATTTTCTGTGAAAAGACTGCTGCCAGAACAGGAAAGAATATTGGAGTAAATGAAAAACAAAGGCACAGTGGAATATGGCGTGCTGGGTATGCAGGTACATGGGGACTGAAGCAGGGAGCTCTGCCCTCTTTTTCACTCATCAGCACATCTTTCCTTTCCATCTCTCTTAGAGAATGTCCTTGAATTCTCCTTACAGGTACGTTCGTATCACGGGAGAACAAGGAAGTTTACTTTAAAGCTGTTTTAAAAGCTTTTATTTTAATGACACTTTGAGCCAATAGGGATCTGCTTTCTGCTTTGGGTTGCATGTATAATCTGAAGGGGATTAATGTGGTGCTGATTGCTAGGCTAAACTGGATCAAAAAAATGTTAAAGCATAATGTAACCTCTCTAATGTTTAATAACAGCTGTAGTCGTTGGTACCCCTGTCATTTTAGACTTTCTATTCATTTTGGTAGCAATAGAATCATTCCCAGTTACAATTGTCCCTACATTACCTTGGATGACTTTTGGAAAACCAGGAGTTTTTATAACAATATGTTGTCAGTCTCCAAAGTGAGAAACTGGAAATATTTAAAGCAAATTTTGAGCAGAGCTGAGAGGGCTGCTACTCTGTACAATTTCCTTACACTGGAATTTCATAAACTAGAATAATTTTGTTGTGGGCATTGAGGGCTGTATTTGTAGGTGAAAAAAGAAAATCACTTTGTTTGGTGAACAGTTATTACAGAATCTGCAGAGAAACCAGACGGAAGATTTTTTTTTTTTTTNTATATTAGCAAAGAGACAGGGAGAGCAATCTGGGAGGGGCTGGGGGGGGGGAAGTCTATCAACCAGTGAGTGAGTGGGTGGGAACTTCTTAAACTCAAATTGCACTTGATCAAAAAATGTCTTGCAGTTACCCCAGAGATGAGTATAACTGATACAGCTGAGAAGCTAGGAAGCACAAGTCAAAATGAGGGGGAATCTAAACATTTTTTTTAATCATGCCTGATCAAATAGCTTTAATCATTATGTTTCAGCCTGACATGATAGCAAAGAGAACAGACCTCAAATCTGAAGAGCAAGTATTTACCATTGAAAAGTCAATTCCTCTGTCACTAGCTCTGGCAATAGTATCACTATAATTATGAGTTTAATATCTGAAATTCGTTGATTTCATATTTGCATGCATGTATGCTAACTAAAATTAATTAATTTTAATTGCATACACCAATTACAACATCAGGCTCATTTTCCAACATATTATTCCTCGCTGATTACATATCCTCTAAGATTGCTTTAATTTTTCATTTTGTGCTTTAAAGTCAAAGAATAATATGTATTTCTAATTAAGCTCACTTACATATCTCACTGCTGATTAAATCACTATTTAATATTTTATAACACAAGCCACCTTTAATTTCCCCCACTGAGAGCAAAAGCCTTGCAAACTCTTTTCTTTTTCTCTCTGTTTCACCGACCTTGCCAGTGCTGTGTCGCTACAGGCAGATTTCTTCCATCTTCACAGCAGAATGCCAATGAACCACCCTGTTGACAGACATTCATCCTTGGAGGGGGAGGCAAGCACCTTTCTGACCACAGGACCTGCTCTGAAGAGATCAGCAGCCTGCCACCATCACCGGCAGAAAAGAAACAGACACTCAGGAGAGATTTTTAGCAGTGTCTTAGGGGATTGCAGGTCTTGCTGAAAGTCTCTGGAGCTGACACATTTCAAACCTTTTAGGGGAACATAGAAGTCCCCTGTTGGAGCCTACCAAAGGCTGAATGTTGAAAAATGAAGAGGAAAAGGGGATTCTTCTCTCTTTCCCAACCAGCACTCCTGAATGAATCTTGCCAGTCAGTCCTGAGCCATGACAGTGTTAAATCCAAAGTCTTAACAGAAACTGGCAGAAAATATTAAGAAGTCCCCAAATTACTTCTATATGCCCATGGGTATAAGGCATGCAATTTGGGCTGTACTAGCTAAACAGTCTCATTTCTACCATATCATTCTTGGGGTAGCAGAGAAGAAGAAGCTAAACCAGATTAAATCCTTAACAAATTTGACTTTTTAAAAACCAAAAGAGGAAATGAACTCAGACTTGACCCAAGCGTCACTGAAATTAACGGGAAACTGCTGATCATGTTGTTAGAAGTATGATTAATTCCATGCACAATGGATTTATGTCAGCAGCATAGATTTAGGAAGACCTGTGTTGACTTGGGCTCTGAATGAAAACAGAGCATTCCCAATATCTGTGTTTTTATGCATGGCACTTCCCTGCTGCTGCCCCCTCCCAAGTTATTCAAAAAAGGTAATCTTCACCTGAAATACTTGTTAAATTATACCTTTGCAGAAGTCAACTCTTTGTTAGCATCTGTTTAATTGGCTAGAGACTCATTGGCCCCGATTCGTCACACCTCACTCCTGGCATGTCAGCAAAGCTTTGGATCCCTCCCATGGGGAGGTAGAAGGAGAGCAGAGTCTTCAGAGCGTGGCTGATCCTTTATAAGCTCTATGTTCTGCTCTCCACTGACTGCAAGAGCTTTAGCTGATTCTCTACCATCTAAAACTAGTTAAGGGTCCCATTGTGATAATGTCAGGTCAGCAAAGAAAGACAAATCAGGGTGGGATGCTGCCAGTGAGAAAGTTTCTCTTAAAACAACTGATCAACTGGCAGAAAAATCACCACCAGAATACTCAGCACACTAATTTTCTTACTGAATTAAACTAAAAAGTAGATAGTGGTGCAAATATTTGACAGTGTCAAAACAGGAAGAAAAAAATCAAAGGAAAAATACACTGTCCAACCCTTAAAATATTATGTTTGGGGGAAAAAAGAAGGCACAAGGAAGAAAAACTTGGACAGAAATAAGAAGAGAGGGAAACTTCTCACCCCAAAAAATCCAGGAGGAAAGAACAATACATTTTTTAAAACATCTGTCTCACATCTCTCAAAAGTAAAGAAGTCATTTATATCCTCTTTTCTTCTCAGAACTGGATGATTATTCAGGTTACATTGAAGATGTAGGTAAATGCTGCTGCTGTGTCCAATAGGATAGTGCAATTCTTCCAAGGAAAAAATGCTCTCTCTCTCTCTAAACTAAGACTGATGAGCCAGCTGACTTTCTCAAACAATAAATAGGGAAGAAAAAAAAAAAAAAAGAAGAGTGGATCTAGTGTGTGAAGCTGTTTTGTGGGAAGTTAGCTCAAGTCCCTACTATAAGTCCTTCTAAATTTATTCAGTTTGTTGTCATCTAAAAATAGTGAAATCAAATCACAAAGGAGCCTAAATTCAGGCATTAGTTGGCCTGTCACACTTTGTCACCTGTGAAATGGGGATCATATTCCTTTACTTCCTTCAGACTAAAATCATATATATTAAATATATGTGTCATCTCAAATAACATAGTAGAGGAGACAACATTGCATTTAAAGTAGAGAGAAATAATAGAACAAATCATTCAGATTATTTCCTTAGGATTCACTTCCTTCTAGATATTGTCAGGAGACAGATAGATAGATAGATAGATAGATAGATAGATAGATAGATAGATATCATACTTGTATGTTCATCTTTACGTGCCAGAGTCAATACAATCTGTATGTTTTGGCATACCATTCTTTTAAGTGTATGGTTTAATTCTGAGCTTTTTGTTTTGCTTTAGCATTAATTACACCTTGCAGGTTGCCTAGGCCTGTCTACTCTCTCAGAAGACAGTGTTAAGTAGGATGGACTTAATCTTTCTTCAGTCTAAAAAGTAAGCCCCTACACATAGCTAGCTGACCAGACTGCTTATGTTGGCAATGGGACCTGATGCTCAAGAGGACAATTTATCTTCTGTATCTCAGATAAATATCTACAAATGCCTGTTGAGAGGCCTCCTCCATGGACTACAGTAAGTCCAGATAGCCATTTTTGACTAAACACCTATGGTTTCAATGCTAAAGTTAGGCAAAATGAACCCCATGATTCTGGGAAAAGAAAATGACCAGGTTATCTAGAGTGCAACCTTGAGGAGACACGAGAGGAATATTTCATGGAAGAGACAACATCCAAGCAGAATACAGAGACATGTTAAGATGCTGATGACTGAGCATTTCCAGGGTAATGGCAATGCCCATGGCTGGATTTTTTAATCTGAAAAATAAAATTCTTCCCAATGAACTGAAGAGAGACCCTTGAAAATGATCCACATTAATTTATAGCAGGAGACAGCAAACAGTTTGGGTGAGGCAGAAGATGGCTTCTGCTGTTTATATTTCTGTATCATGCATAGAGTCAATATTAGAGCTGGGAACATCACAGCTGATCCTGTGATCGTATCCCATATGCAAGGGAGGCTCACAGCAACAAAAGGACTGTTAATAACCAATATTGATTCACCTTTCCCTAATGCATGGACAAAAATATCATCAACAAGCTGGTCAACAGCCTGAAGCCATGAGCCCTATAATAGCCTACTAAGCAAAGAATAACACAGCATTCATTTATTTATTCAAACGTCACATCAATTGCATGCAATCCCCTGAGAGACGAATGGATTTACAGCAAGAGATTTACAGGATGGCTTCTTTTGTGGGTGTCACACACGTGTTGTGCCCCAACATTGTGCTGGCTTTACCTGATTCTCCACCTCCACCCATCTTTGCTGTTCTGTTATCTGTTCAGTCACAAGAGCTAGCATTTCAGTTTTACTCTTTCTGTTTTACCAGGCTATTAAAAGCAGTGTATCGCAGCAATTATGAAAGGTTTTTTGGTTTTGCTGCATTGAGGACAATACAAATGTAGAAAAGTATTTTGAGATAGCAACAATTCACCTAAGAGCCTTTCCCACCATGTTTATTTCTCTCATTAAAATAAGTGATCATCCAGGGAGTGATTTAGAGCTACCCACAAAAGCCTATAGATCTCTCCTAGGTGAAAACTTTACTAAGAGCAACTAGATAACACTTTTAAATTAAATGGTGCATAAAGGCAAAGCAAGCAGAAAATATGAAAATCCTGTAATAACTCATTTCTAAAACTACATTCTACTGAATAATAACATGTCATAAGTCTAATCCTATGGACCTTCCAATGTAATTGCTATTTGTTTTAATCTACCAAAGAATCCAAATGTACTACATTGGGAGGTTGATGGGCTTTGGGGAAGAGGTGAAATGTTTTTTTCCTTTTTTTCCTTATTTTAATCCCATTATAGGTTTTCCCTTCTGTCTATATATTTGTGCAATATTCATTACCATAGTTTCTAAGCTTGTGAGCATCACAAGAATGTTTTTATGATTAAATGTTTTTGATTTTTTCCTAGTGCGAAATTTATGTTGTATTGAAGCCGGGAAATTTGAATAGAGAGCAAGCATCCAAATATCAGCCCATGGTAAATTACAGAATTTTAGTTACTCCCCATGAGAAAACTTGAGGGCTTTGATATAACTTGGATCTAAGGGGAAGAAAAGCTTGTGTTTTGAACCCCTCACATCCATGTCAAATAAAGAGCAGTTTTTTAGAGCTGTTTTTTTCTCCTTAAAACTTCAGACATCAATGAAGGTGACAGAGAAATGTCCATTTCATGGAACATGCATGGCTGTATAAATAATAAATATAAGTACTCAGCAGTGTGGCATACATGAGTCATACCCACAAAGAAGTCTCACTAGCAAGCTAAAAATAACATTCTGGAAAAGTTCTGAACAGAAATTTGAATGAAAGGATTGTTAAACATTTCTCAGGTACACAAGGCCAAAAAAACCCAAATCAACAAACTTTAAAATGACCTCACTGTCATAGAATCATAGAATCATTTAGGTTGGAAAAGAACTTTAAGATCATGGAGTCCAATCATTAACCCAGCACTACCAGCACTAAACCATGTCCTCAGGTGCCACACCTACATATCTTTTAAATACCTCCAGGGATTGTGACTCCATTGCTTCCTGGGCAGCCTGTTCCAGTGTTTGACAACCCTTTTCATAAAGAAATTTTTCCTAATATCCAATCTTAACCTCCTCCGGTGCAACTTTCCTCTGACCAAGAGGTCATTTCCACTTGTCCTGTCACTTGTTACTAGGAAGAAGAGACCAACCCCCACCTGGCTACAACCTCCTTTCAGGAAATTGCAGGGAGCTGAGCCTCCTTTTCTGCCAAGTGCCCAATACCAGCTCCTGCAGCCACTCCTCGTCAGACTTGTGCTCTGGACCCTTCACCCACTTCCTTGTCCTTCTTTGGACTCAATCTCTTTCCACTGTTGGTAATCCAAAGATTTATTCTAAGAAAAGCAGGCCAGTAAAAATGGCAGCATGGAGTTCAGAAGTTAATGTCTCTCCAAATTTCAGATCAAATCTGTTTTAGAGACAGGCTATTAGCTTCCCTGTTCCTCTCCCAGTAATAATTCTAAAAAAAATACTGTGCATTTTAAGTCATCCTGGATCCTCCCTCTCTGCTACATGACCACAAGTAAATAATTTATGTGCAGAACTAATTAGATCTGTAATCACTTCTTAGTAATTCCCCTTCTATCTATGTATATATTGAACTAGCAGAACATCACTGGGTCGGATACAGTCTCTTGAGGCTATCTGATGTATCCTTTAATTAAAACTCAGAAAGCTCTTCTAATGATAAGTATACCCAGAAAGGAGCAGAATCAAGATCTCTTCATGGAGCTGTGCCACTTCTGGAGGATGAACGTGAGTAAAACAAGCACGAGAGACATCTTTTTGCCACAGAAGTCAGCAGATAAAACTCTGAATTCGTATGGAGCAGATCTGATAAGTTAAAAGGTGACACTTTAGTATTGTCACTTTTCAGAATGGAATCAAACTTTCAGAGCATATGTCCTAAGTTGTTTTCAAGAAATATTCTGGAGTGGTTAACAAATTAATTTCATATTAGAAATGTCCAGCAAGGGCTGTAGGATAGACAGGATTACTTACATGGTTTTGAAAGTATTCTTTTTTCATTGTTTACCACTTAAATAGGAAAGAGAGAAAAGGAAACCATTACATTCTATACTCTGGCAAATGAATGGAGTCAGTCTCTTCTTTTACAGTCTTGTTAAATTTTTGTCACAACTACCAAAGAGGTCAAACAAAAATGGCATCTACAAAGATATGTGCTTCAGTAGAAACACACAGAAATGCCAATTAATTGTAAAAGATCCTCAGAACCCCTTGAAAACTGGAGGATCCATAGACATACAGTTTTCTATTCCTTTTGTCTAGTCTTACAGTTTCTACCAGTGGGATATTAAAAAGCATATCTTTTTGTTCCTTTCTGTTATGACAGAGGTGTCTGTGTTAAATAAAAATAAAAATTCAGAATCATGTTTTGATTTCAACCAAAACTATAACATGAGACTAGCCATACTCAGTCAGATGAAAGTTCTGTCTTGATCATTCTCTGACATCGGATAGTAGTGCATGAGCAGGTGAAAATATAGAAAGCAATACAATTATGGAATGATATTTTCCTAGCATAATCACAAAACAATAATTGTGTTTAGCATCTTAACCTCTGGAGATGGGATATGAAAGCAACATACACTAATACAGCAATATTAGTGGAAAATTGAATAAGTCAATTGATTTTGTGGGGTTTTTTTCTGTTTCTGGGAAATTCAGAGACTGCAAATATGTCAAGTATATTCCAAAATACGCCAAAAGCTCCCTCCCCTTGGCAACACACCAAAGGTCTTTCCTTTTCCACCCTGCTTTCCTTCCAGACATACACAGACTTTTTGTTAGCTGCCACCAGTAAGACTACTTGCTTAGAAGCAAGGTTTAGTTCTCTCAACAACAACAACAAGATATAACCACCACAGCAGTTATTGAACTGAAGCCTTAGTGAAAATTCCCAGAGGAGACATTGCAAAGAAGAGAGGCAGGTAAGCCTTATATTTAGTGATGGACAGTTTGATTAACTGAGTTTTCACATGGCACTACTCCTTTTCATTATTCTAAGAGACTATTTCAACATTGCACTCAAATGCCACTTTTCTTTTCCAAGAATACCTTTGCCCAGCATTCTTCATCCTCTCTGATCACCCTCCGAGTCCCAAGGTATTACTATTTAACATATAACCTCTCATGTAGATTGCCATAAGCAAGTACATGAGCACAAGCAGAGGCTACGTGAATCCCTTTTTCTCTCTTTGGATTGAGACCATCACAATTAAACGAGTTCACCAACTCCAGTCCAACTGATCTGTGCCTGAGACTCTTAAAGGCATTTGTAAAAATATGTGCAGAGTTACCACTCAAAAGAGAAAGAAATTTACTTGGAGATTTCCAAAACATTCTCCTTTTCAACACAGAAGAGGCCAGAGATTGTGGTTACGAAGAGATGTTACTGGATTTTTGGAAAAGACCTATTCAATCTGAACACCTTTGACCTGTTACAATAATAGTTTACCCATTGAACTACATACAAATGTCAGTGTATAACACATTTACCTTTAAACCAGATATTCTCAGTTGTGACATTCACTTCCTGAAGCATTTTCAAAATCATTACCAATTCCTCCCACAAGAACCTTTTTAAAATACTAGGAGAAAGTCAGAGAGATTTGTCCTTGATGAAAATATAGCTGAATTTTGTTTTTTAGGTATCTCCATATCACAGCTTATTATTGTATAGAGTGGGTTCTCTAGAAAGATATTTGGTCTATAAAATGCAGCTTACAGTTTCTACTCTTTTTATCTCTTTCAAGGGACAAGTTTATTTCCTGATATATTTTTCAAAACACGCATTAAGGGGAGCTCTGTGGGGCTCAGAATGGTGTTTCTAAAACTTCAAGCAACAAGAAAAGATTTTTTCCTGTTGTTTTTATAATTTTAATAATTTAAGAAAAAGAATGAAAGAAGCTGAGGCTTCATATTTACAATACAGGGATTAGATAATTATGTCCCATCAGATCCTACACATTAATGTTGTAAGGGGGGGTCCTAACACAGCATTTGGCAGGAGCAATGCAAGTCATCTTAGAACTCAGTAATTATATTTTCTTTGAAACTACTGCCTCAGAAACAACAGGGGATAACTAAAGTCTTGTAGACTTCTTTTGGATAAATGAGGAAATTTAATGTCTGGCAAGGAAAGGGACACTTGCCATTTTCTGTGAAAGTGGAGTATGTGAAGAGTAGCTTCAAAATTTAGCATTTTTTTCCTTCCTATGAAGTATTAAGCAATTAATTCCACAAGCTTTATTTAAGTGTAATACTGTAGTACCTACCTAGTAGGTTCCCCTTCCCTGGAAATCAATTTATCATTGTAGCTACCATAAGAGAATCCATTAGAACAAACACAAAGGAAATGCTCTTGTATGAAAATTAATCAACAGTGGTAAAACAAAAGGGCTTTTGTTTGCTTGTTTTGAAAACTAAAAAAAAAAAGTATTGAGATGTCTCTACTTATGAGAAAAGGAAAAAATTATCCTCGTATTTGAACTCTGCTAGCGTTTAAGTATCCTTCTTATCCAAGGTCTTTGGATCAGGCTATATACAAACACCCAGAACTAGGAGGATGGAGATGTCTGGACACTTTGCTGTATTGCCCAGAAGCTGCCCAGCCAAAATTGACCAAACTGCAAAAAAGCAGTTGCTCCACATGCATCCTTTGTGCATGTAAGTGCTGCCTTTGTCTGGACTGCTCTGCTCACTGCTAGCATGACAAAATGGGAGGCAACGGGATAAAATTTAATTCATTCTCAGAACCCATATCTAGTACTTTGCATAATACACAGTTCTGAAATAAGCCAGGATAGGCAAGAAGCCACACTAAAAAAAAATAGCAAAAGACACACTTTTCGAAGCAGGAAATGGAAATGCCAAATACAGATATGAAAACTATTTCTACTTCCTAGTTGAAGGTGTTCAATGCACACAATTGCCTGCCTAAATGAAGAATGTATTATAGCAGCCTGATGTGGAAAACTTGTAAGACTTGGGGTTTGGTTTGGACATTTTCAAATCACTCAGACTAAAGATTTACTCTTTTTGCTTCAAAATACAGACTGGACTGGAAATCTTATAAGGGAGGCTTTTAACTTTATGAGTCTTCTACTGCCAGTCTCAATTGAAACAAGGAAAACAAAGCTGAGGGGGAAATACATGAGGGAAAAACATGCAAAAGGAATATTTTACAATCTGAATAATACACGGTCCAAGCTTCTTTTGAAAAAAAAAATCAGGGATCATACAGGTAAAATATTTTTTTCCCAGCTCCAATACTACATAGAGACAACTTAGGAAGAGATCATATTTTAGTTAAAAAAACAAAGCTACTGAAATGAAGGGTGCATAATACAATTTAAAATGACAGCGCATTCCTTCAAAGGGATACTATTGAGCCATACAAAATCCTGATGGGAAAAATTCAGATCCTTTGTAAATTCATAAACTACCTGCAAATAACAAAAACAAACGGGTTTTGATAAGTTAGCATCAGGATCAATACGTAGTCCTTTAACAGGGAAAAATACCACAGCTATGATATGGAAATTATTGAAGAACTACTAGAATCTGCTTGAAGAAGGAGTGCGTACCACAGCCCAGCTGCAAGGCAATAAAGAGAAAATGTCACCAGCTTCCTTAACTTGACAAAACCATTTACTAAATGTTGCCCAATAAATACATGCAGTTGTTCATCACAGTTTCTTTCTTTTCAGTGTATGACTTTGTTCCCTGGACCACATGTCACCATGTTCATATAAAATAACATGAGTTGTTAGTCCCCTAATCAATGATGAGGTTTAAGCAGTCTTCTGGAAGTAAGGAAAGCAACATCAGATGTCTAGAAAGTGAACCCCAAAGTTACTGAAAAGGATTGGTACCCTTCCAATCAGTATCTTCTTTCACCAACACCCTGTCTCGGGTAAAAGGAGGCTGTATCTGAAGGTTTCGGTGCATTTCACTCAATTGTGTTTGGAGCAGGAAAAATGAAATGTGAGAGAGAACCTCAGCACTACTTACAGAATCACAAAGCATGCTGAGCTGGAAGGGACCCTCAAAGATGATCAAGTCCAGCTCTTATCCCTGCACAGGACATCCCCAACAACCACACCATGTGCCTGAGAGCATTGTCCAAATTCTCTTGAGCTCTTTCAGGCTTGGTGTTGTGATTGGGGAGCCTGTTCCAGTGCCCAACTACCCTCTGGTAAAGAACTTTTTCCTGATACCCAACATAAACCTCCCCTGACTCAGCTTCATGCCATTCCCTCAGGTCCTGTCACCAGTGACAAGGTGTGAAGAGATCAGTGTGTACTCCTTTTCCCCTCATGAGGATATGGAAGACTGCAATGGGTCCCTTCAGACTCCTCCAGGTTGAACAGACCAAGTGACCTCAGCTGCTCCTATACAGCTTCCCCTCAAGGCTCTTCATCACCTTTGTTGCCCTCCTTTGGATCCTCCTTAATGTCTTTCTTATATGGCAGTGACCAAAACTGCACACAGTATTCAAGGTGAGAATTCAAGGTAATTCTCCATCTGCAAAATCCTTCAGCTGAAGGGCATGGATTACAAAAAGATAAGATGGATAAAATATCCTTTTTTTTCTATTTTATCATTTGAACGAGACCCCATTAGAGCAGGGGCTGAGTGAATGGCACAAATTACCATAACCTTAAAGAAAGAGCTTATCTTTGGTTCAGCATTTAAGGATGCAGACCAGTCTTTTATGTACAGATAATCCCTCATGCTTAATAATTTATGTGATGAGATCGTTAACTTTAATGTCCACAGCATTAATGTTTGGAAGTGGTAAACTTTCAGTTAAGCATGGTGGGGAAACAAAATAGTATCCTAAATAGCTCTAAGGGTTAAAACTGGAGTGTTTTAATAAATTCATATAAGGCCATGCTGTCTCTTGAGAGATATTTTGGTGCCTGGACAGCCTAAAACACTAAGCAATTTAAAGTGATCCAGGTGTTGGATGACTCAGGGATACAAAACTTTCTCTGGATTCATAACTTTCTGAGAAAGGTGGGCAGCAGTCTCACATGTATTTTACTGTGTGTCTGATTTAAATAGTGATGCACCAGACCTAACCTTACTTTAAAAATTGCCCCGACACTGACATATGTTCTCACTGTCATATGTTCTCACTGTCATGTCATCTGAAGAGTTGAACAACATGGAGTGAATGGGTTAATGCTGCTCTGCCATCCTAATTGTTGATTTATTTCTGTATAAAAAGTTATTGTTATCCAGAATAAGACTGAGCATCATGATCTGGAAAGGCTGCAAACAAAAATGGTTTTGTCTAAAATTACTTTTTAATGACCTAGTAAAATCAACTGAGTACCATACACGTCAGCATTACACGATTTGGCATTAATGTTAAATGTGAGTAAAAAAATCCCAGGGAAACAAGAATCAAAGTTGTTTTGCAAGCAATGCATTTTTCTTACTGAAGCCATAATAGCTACCCTTAGGGTTTGGATATTTTAGTTGATTTAGAAAAGGAAAAGCAAAAAGAATAAAGAGAGAGAGAGAGTCACTTATGCTTTGACCTTAAAGAACAAGATTAATGAGGTGCAGTGAACAATGAAATGAAAACATTCCATTTGGTCCAAGAAGCTAGCAGAGTTAGGCAAAGGTGTGATAATTTGTAAGATTTCTAAGAGGATGAAGACTGAAGGTATCCAATATTTTTAATTTTTTTCCTTTTTTTTTGGAATGACTAAGCCGTTTTATTTTGTTACTTTCGCATGTTTACATGAGAACCTGCTCAGCTTTATTGTAAGATAATTTTAAAAAGAAAAGTTTTCACAGATTCCTACTTCTTTCTTTCCATAGACCTGTGAATTCCTTTTCAATTTTTAAAATATAAGGTGAGACGCTTCAGCTATCTAAAAACAACATTTTTTTTCTTAAAATAGCAAGGAAATTTTTGTAGAAGAGTTACTCATTTTTAAAGTTGAGCTGCAAGAAAATAATTTTTAAGTAGAAAAACTGTAGCTGAAGAGTTTCTGAGGAACTTTTTAGCAGATCATGAGCCGCATACCTTCCCAATAATTTATATCACGTTTACTACATAAAAACATTCTAAATAATACATTGAGGCACTATTAATACTGTATCATGTAATGCCTCATTAAAAAAAATATTGCCACCTATTGTTTGGATTCATTGCAGTCTTTTGCAAATTCACGTGCATTACACTATTTTTTACCTATTCTCCCTCTTCTCCACCAGCATTCTTGTGAAGAGAAGAAAGAAAGCTTGTCTGACCTAATTTATATTTTCCATGCTTTCCACTTAGAGAGGACAAATATTTGAATCCTGTCAGTACAACAAATATTCTCTTTGCAATTTGTGGGTGTACTGCCGCCTATTAGTAAAGCAGTTATTTTTTGAGAAGGAAAAAGAACAACAAACTTCGTAAAGTTGCTTCACTGAGTTGAAAACCATTCATAGGAGGATTTTCATTCTGAAGGGGAACTTAAGACTGACAAGAACATTGTAAATATCTTGGTATATGCTTTCAATTCAAGATAAGAGGGCATCTAGATTAACAACAGCTGTAGGGAACGGGCCAAGGATGAGTCTTCAATCATGTTCTTCCAAAAAGCAGATGCCCAAGAAAGACTATAAAGCACAGAGCACCTAGAATCGTAGAATGGTTTGGGTTGGAGGGGACCTTAAATATCATCTAGTTCCAACCCCCTGTCATGGACAGGGATGCCTTGCACTAGACCGGGCTGCTCAGAGCTCCATCCAGCCCAGTTTTGAACACTGCCAGGGATGGGGCAGTCACAGGTTCCTGGGCAATCTATTCCAGCCTCATCACCCCCACAGTAAAGAATTTCTTCCTAATATCTGATCTAAACCTACTGTCTATCAGTTTGAATCCACTCCCCCTTGTCCTGTCACTACATGCACTTGGAAAATGTCTCTCTCCACCTCTCTTGTGGGCTCCCATTCAGGTATTGAAAGGCCACAGTTAGGTTTCCCTGGAGCTGTCTCTTTTTCAGACTGAACAATCCCAACTCTCTCAAGCTTTCCTAATAGGGGAGGTCTTCCATTCCTCTAATCATCTTGCTAGCCCTCCCCTGAAATTGCTCCAACAGGTCCATGTCTATAGGTGAAACACTCCCTGAATACTCTTTCAGCTTTGAGTCATTTAAAGATTGTAATTTCTGTTTTTTCTCTGTTTAGTTTTTTAACCCTTACCTGACCTGATCCTAAAATTTCACACTGATCTCTAAAGATCATCTCAGAACAAGTCATTTATATGTAAAGTTTGAAATCTGTTTCCTCCATACATCACTTTACACTTACACTGAATTTCACCTGCCATTTAAACCCAGTCACACAGCCGAATAAGGCTCTCCTGCAATTTTCTCAATAAGCTTTCTTTTTTTTGTTGCCTTGTTTACTTTAGATTAATTAGAAAAATTGATCATAGCATAGTTCAGCACATTTTCTGGGTCATTTATATGTGTGCTCAATAGCACAGTTCCCTACAGAACATCATCAGTAACCTCTCTGCGACAAGAAGCAGTGATTGACACCTATTCTCTTTCCTAAATTTTGGCAATTTATATAAAGACATTCAATGTTAAAGCTTCTTAATTTCCTTTTTTTTTTTTTTTTGATGATGGACCTCACAAACTGCCTTAGGAATGCCAGTGTTGTGTTACAAGTGGAGTTTATCAACTGGAACTCCCTGTCTACATGGCTGTTGACATGAAAGTTTGTGAGGCGGACCTTTTTTTAATTATTTGTATTTTAAGGAAAAGCCAAGTTAATGGCTCCCAAGTGAGCCATGGATCTCTTAATTCTATAAGTTTCCTATTCTCTTTCCTTTTCTGTTGACTGGTATAGACAGAGTTACATTTATCTCTCATGATTAACACCCTGTAGTTCAGATGATCTCTTCCGGAACCCTTCAAAAGTCCTTAAAAACTCTTAAAAGCCTGGTGTCGCATTTGCCACCTTCCAGGCTTCCAGCAGTTTTAGACAAGAGCCTACATACCACAGCTCCCAATTCTCACAAGTCTGCTATTTTATCCCTGATTTCTATTACAGTGTTAGGTCACCACTTACTCCAACAATTTGTTCCATAACCTCTTCTTATAGACATTTCAATTCCGTAAAACAATCCCTGACCAAGATGAGTTGGACTCTGAACTCTCTGCCACCCCCCACCACGCTGGAGGTAAATGCATTTTTTTTAGCCTGCTTATGTCTTTAAAAGATAGTTTCCTAGCGATCTGTGTAAGCTGAAAAAGATCCCATTGAAATCAGGGAAAGCTTATATAAAGCTATAAACCCGCACACCAAGACCCAGTTTTCCCCCTAGAACTCTGGTGTTTGCTGCTCACAAGATAAATAGGGTTGCTACACCGCAGGAGTTAGTGTCCATACAGACCACACCATGACTCCCACAGCACTGACCCCACCTGCTTCAGGTGTAACATGATCTAAATGGAGCAGAGGGGCAGAGAAAGGGAGAGAAGACAAAGAGGCATAATCACCCAGACTGTGTAACTCCAGGTATTTTTAGCTGCTATACAGATATCCAAATCCCTTTTGAAACTTTCTGAGCTCTTGACCTCCTTGACTTGCAGTGCCAATGAATTCTTCAGATCACGTCTTGAATGAAAATGTGACTGGTGGCCAGAAGTGTTACTAAGAAGAACAGTCCCATCAGTTATAATTCAATAGGTACAATCCTGCTGCTTAACCATTGACATTTCTATTTCTTTTATACAGGTATGTGGCAGCAACATTTCTCTGGAGCAAGGCTAAAATACAAAAGACAGGCTTTTGAACATGACTTCATAGAGTATTTAGATGGAAATCCCTGGTTCCTTATGGCACCTGCAGATCTCAACGTTCCTTTTTACTTTCAGGTTTTTTCCTAAATCCAACTTTGCCTTCCCACAGGTGAAACATTTCATCTTGGGTTTATTCATTCTTCGTTTTTACAATCCATTAGCTTGCTTTCTGTCAATTATCAACAGGGTTTTTACATCTCTTAGTGCACAAATCAGTGCAGAGAAAATGTTACCAAAATTTCTAGAACAGGGAGACATCTAAAGGAATGAACAGACTCTCTAAGGGAAAGAGCCATTTGAGGAATGTTTTTAGAAGAACCAGAATTTGGCCAGGCTGATAATATAATATAGGTACAGCTGCTATCTTGTGACTTTTAATACAGAAATGAGAACATGAATTAATTTCCTTGATCATACTATTTCAATCTAAGGAAATCTGCAATAATTTACATAATTCCCATCTCCTCTCTTTCTGTAGGCAATTTAGGACAATGTGTAATGCTTTTAATCAGTCTTTTATTAGTATCCTAAAAATGAAATCTTCCAAAAACAGGTTGTGAAGCAATATAAACTCATGTACAATTAGCTCAGTTTAAAAATGTTTTCTCCTAATGGGATTATGTTCTGTAAATGATCTTGTTGCTATGGCAACTGCCACAAAAACCACACTGTGTTTGCAGTTCAATAGCAACTATTGCACCTGTGTACCAACCTTTCTTTCTGTCGTTTATGTTTTTGCTTCTCAGACAGTGGTGTGGAAGCAAAAAAAAAAAACTGTGACCTAGAAAAGTTCAGGCATTGTTCCAGCTGTGCTTGCAGGTACTATTGTTAACGGTATTTCTCTCATATTTTCTTCAAATTAAGTTCAAATTATCTGTATTCACCAAGCTGAAAAAAGCACCCCAAAACTATTGATGGAGGTATGTGTGCATGTGTCTGCAGGGAAATAGAAAAGCACACTACTTAGTTTGCATGGCACCCTAGAAAAATGGGCATATAAATTGCATAACAATAAAAAATTATCTTAGGAGGCTGTGACCAGTATCAGTAAAAGCCAGCGATGAACAATTCTGTGTGGCCACATAGCTGTCTATAAAAACAGTCATATGAAAAGCCTTTTTCAAGCTTCTCCTTTCCACTCAAGTCAAGGAGGCATCAAAGAGGCATCATTTCCATATATTCTCTTGAGAGTTGATGCTGGAAACACAAGAGAATGGGAAATTATTTTTAATATTATCTAAAGTAAGGTGAGGTAAAAGTAGCTCCTTTTTATTTATAAATGTGTGGCTGAGTCTCATTTGGAGTCAGTTGCACTGACTTAAGTGACAGAATTGAATGTCAAGCTCAAGAAAGAAACATCAGTGAGGAGAAAAAAGAAGTTACCTGGCAAAAGTGGAATTTACCTCTAGAAAAGATTATGTAGGAACCCCCAGGAAAGTGTAAGTCCAATTCCCCCTAACCTTTTCATTATACTCTCTCTGAAAAATAAAAAGCATCAAACAACTTCAATTCCCTCCTGAAGGAAGAGATGATGCTGCACTTATAATTTTGAGGGGCAGTCAGACACAGCAGTGATGGATGCTGAGTTTGAACACAAATAAGATTGTACTCTGTCCCTCTAACACCCATTACCATTTCTGCCTTACCAAAAGCTTATTATTCCTATACTGTCTCAACAGGAAAATTACGCCCTTTGGTTTTGCAGAAAAGTAAACATAAATCAAGATGCTATTTACAAACTGAAATCCCTAAACAAGGTGTACAACAATTTCTTCAAAAGGCATCCTAGGCAAAAGAAGGTCAAAACCAGCCAGCTTTGCTGGGAATAGAAGAATGACTACCCTGTTCAGAGAAGAATGGGGAAGAAGGAATTACCAGCTGTTCCTCAGTGGAATACTGCATGATCCACTGTATTGAAGAGAACAGATAGATTCAACGTAGCTAAAAGAGACATTTTATCCAGCAATCTTGAGAGCCTGAAAGTAAAATTCTGTTACCAGTGTGGCCTCTCAGCAATAGCTACACCTCAACAAAATGCCTTCTTATTCCTTTCTTCATACACAATATACTCCTTGCCCCATCCCCACAGTCATCACTGAGGCACCAGGAGTGTGTGGAATTTGTTCTGTTGCATGAAGATACAAACACCACCACAAACACTTTCTAATATATAATTCAGATTCTTCTGCTTTGCTGCACAGAATACATTCCCTGTGTCATAGACTGAGACGCAAATTGGGTTTACCACTTTCACTCAAGTAACAAGCCACAGGACAAAAGTCCTGTGTATTCAACCTGAGTACAGAGAATTAAGCCCTACCACCAAAAAGGAAGAGAAAAGTAGGGATACAAGCATAACTACTTTTTTTTGGTTCATTTCTGTTCTCCTAAAGCTAATGCAAAAGATTCTTCCTGTTACCTGGACTACTATCTATTTTTTCTAACTATATGTCAAAAGTAAAATATAGAATGGTCCTAAATGAAAATCTCAGATTTGAATAACCTAAGCTCACCACAGTTTTTCATCTGCTGACTGAGGCCCAGTGTTAAATTGCTAAAAAATGAATGATTATTATGAAATATATTATACAGGTATAACGTATGCAAGTAGCCACGTGCTTTGGCATACTAGTCAGAAGCAGGCGAAGTTTCCAAAGGACACTATAAGGGGGGGATCAGCTTTATTCACATACATGAATCATATTGATTAACCTACACTAATAGAAAACAACTGCATGAGAGAGCAAATTATTCTGGCAGACAACCCACTAATATAGGAGCAATGGTCATCATCTCTACGGTGACATTCATTAAGACAGAAAATGATTTGCTGCCAGGGATTACTCCTCAGCCATTCCCAATATTTTTAGACAATGGCAAAAGGGGGACATTTTTAAACTGTCAACTTTTGCCCAAGAAATGAAAGAGAAAAAAAGACAAAGATCAGTTCAGGACAAACTGAAATTCTACATCCTGGGGTCATTAAGTTTTCATCCTATGCATTAAATATTAATGAATAAACTAGAATGTAAACAGTGAGGAATAGAAGAAAAACTGTTTTGTTTTAACCATTTTTATTTAATTCTCAGACAGGACATTTTATTTCTGAAATATTTAATTTAGAAGTTCCTGATAGTCTCTTCAGTTATAAAATACCAAACTGCAATTAGATCATGAGACTTAGCTAGCTGGACTGAAATGCCAAAGAAATAAAGGTTATTTAATCATCAAAGTAATAACAGTTACACTCTGAAGAGAGCTCTTGTATAGTTTGCTCAAGCTAAATCATACTACAGTGATTCTTCAATACAAAACACTGCAGGATCAATATTCACAGTCATGCAAGTATCAGAAAACCTGGGCTTTACTCAAAGAATTTTCCAGGACATATGAGAAAGCCCTGAGTTCATTTCTCAGTTCTGATCTGCTCCCATTTTTGTATGTGTTAAGGAGCATACATTGGACTTCAAACCTCTCCATGGAAGAGATGGTCTTTCAGTATCCCACAGCCAGTGCTGTCACTGCTGCCTCCCAGAAAACTGCCCACAGCCTGCTTGTGACCAGGAGCTGCAGACAGCACCATGCTTACACAGAAAGCTGTCCTTGGAAATAAATTACTTATGGCACAACACAATTGGATCTGTTTCTGAGGTTAATCCATAATGACACAAATGGCTGGTTTTGCCTGTGAACTCACTGTGTTCGGCAAGTGCTGATCTTTCTGGGAGAGGGAAGTAATCCTGCTGACTCACCAGTGCAAGCGAGGGGTTGGAAGGAAGATTGGGAATGACCCTGAAAAATGAAAGCCTAGGCAGAACAGCCCTCAAGGATGCAAACTCAGGGACAAATCTGGAGGCAAAATTTGGTTCATAATAATTATAAATGCTTTTGTAAGTGAAAACTCACTCCATAATAAGATTAGTTCTGACAGTCTGAAAAACATGTTGGCTATATTAATAGCAGTCTGAGAAAACTCCCAGGCAGGTGTCTATGAGCCATCAGTATCTATCTAGAAGTCACTGATAACTGAAAATGAGTACAGAAGGTAACAATATCATTTGGAGACTGCAGAGAACTAGAGAAGGTAGCATAGAAGAGTGAGAAATAGGCTTCATAAGCCTTACAAGTTCTGCACTGACTCCTCTTTGATAGCTATTCATCCAGTTTGATCTAAATTCAAATCATTGAATATTACATATCCAAATATATATTATAATTATTTATACATTAAGCTTCCATTAGAGAAAATGTAATTAAGCTTCTATCAGAGAAGAGGTATTCTTACGTCCCAGTCATATGAAAAAAACCTAAAAAACCTGTAAGATGTTCCAAAAAGATAAGCTGGACCTACATGAAGCATTTCTTCTACAGGAACTACATCACGTGCAATCTAATCAGAAAACTAAGATCCTGATGTTATTGTGCACTGTTTTAATTGACGCCAGCTGAATGCTCTTTTGATCACATAAAAACAATAAGAAAGTGAACCTAGTGTTTCCATGTGTATTTTCATTTCAGAAGCACCAGAATGTAAGGACAGTCTTCTCTGTAGACAGACCAATACATTGCCACTTTTCTACACTGTGACCTTCCTATTTTATATTAGGACCAAATCTAAACTCCTCTTTTTAGACAAAGTTACTATGATCTTTGTTAAAATAAAAAAGGACAACTGAAATTTTGAAAACAATAATTTAAAAAAATGTTCTCATAGTGCCTCAGAGAAATCATAAAAATCTTACATAGTTTGTCTCAAAAAGCAGAGGCAAATGTAGGCATACACCTGCGCTCTGCTTTTCTAGTGAACAGCTGGAAGTCTGAACTTCAAAATCCATCACAAAACCAAACACCAGGCTGTTGACAGATCTGTGACTGATCTGTCAGTCTTGCCTCTGTAGAAAACATTGAATATTTATACCCAGTGGAACAGATTATTCCAAAGTCCAGTGGTGGTGGCTCTGGCCTGGGACATAGGAAAGTGTTTCTAATCCTCTGTCCTAATGATAGCATAGTTCTTTACACGAAGTAGAAAAGGTTGCCGACTATTCTGTACATGCCTGTGGCCTCTCCTTTCTTTCCCATCTACCCGCCTTCAGTCAAAACTTTCCTGTCTCCTTACTTTTGTCTGGAAGAAACTCCTTAGAAACAATTGTAAGGACATCCCTATTTAAAAAAAAATCAATTTAATGATCTGGTTTTCCACTGGGAGCCCGTGTTGTCAGAAAAATCTTTACCATCTATAAAAATGGTCCCCTGACACCTAGTTACAATTCTCCCAGGAGAGAATCATCAGAATGAGCAAAATCTCAGCTCTGTCCAGCCCTGACTTCTGAGAAACGTGGACTCTGGATCTTCTCAAGCGATGCATTGTAAGCAGATACAAACAACTGACAGGCACACATTCCCTCAAAAAAAGGAAGAAAACCTCAAAAAGTTTATTTATCTTCCTGCGTCTCTGAATCCTAACAATAGTACCTGCATGTGCTACACACTGCCACTCCACCACCTCTGCAATGTGTCACGGAGGACTTGAATCATCTCTGATGGACGTCGGCACACATCCCGCCAAGCATCTGACAGAACGATCTGCATGAGCTGCTCGTGATTGACGCCAACCTGTTTCAAATCATTTGTCTCCAACAAACTGTTCTTAACAGTTTGTTTGATGTATTTGATAGGAACTGGGAGGGGAAAATAATAATTTAATAATGCAACATGTCAGAGCAAACTTTTTTTACTCATTAGGAAAACTGTGGTTTTGTTATATATGTCGCTGGATTAAGCTAAAACAGACAATGCTCAGGTCTAGAGTGATGTTTCAGAAATGGATTAAGTGGCTCCAGTTGTACTGAGAAGGGCAAACACAAACAATTATTTATTTTGCTGCCTTAGTCTAAGACCAACCTGTCCTTCCCATCATGTTGATGCACTGGCAAGCACGGCAGTGCCTCGTGCAGGACAGCTGCTCCCAGTACTGGCTGAAATCCTGCCAGGGCAGTGCAGAAGGCCATTTGCCCAGTGGAAATTTCATCACAGCTAACGCACTGCAGGAGCCAGGAGCCCCTGCTTGGGTAGAAGTTCTTTATGCAACTGATGAGAGGCACAGTGGTCAGTGCCAGGCTGTGTGCTGCCAGCACCTTATGGAGTGGTGCTTCCTTGCTTGCTCTGACCTTCTCCATGAAGGGAAAATGCCCCACTGCCCACCTTGGCATCTTGTTTGGCATGAAAAAGAGTGAGGAGCTGGTGAAGGAGGCCACAGCCCACCACCTGAAGCCATCCACCACCCTCTCAGCTGCTGCTGCTGTCTGTCCATCTAGCAAAAGGAAACCAAAACCAAACAAGATCCAAGAGAGAAGGGATTGTTTGTAAGCTTCACTGATGGAAAGGTCTGACCATATTTTTAACACGTTTTAGAAGTTAAAAAAACCCACAAAACCCAACAAGTACAATATTTGAAAATAACACAGGATATTAAAGTATTTTTGCCTTTTGAAAGTCATAATCCCTACTGAGGTGATGGACATCCACATTCAGGTGGATCAAACACCTGTTTGATCCTGGTAGCTCAAATTCCATTAAAATGTAAAATTTTAATGGATAGACTTATGAAGGTCCTCCACCTGAGTACCTCTGTCATTTTGTCTTGGGGAGGAGAAGGAACCAAAACCCAAATGCTGAAGAACCCCTTCACAGTTACCATCCTGCCAATGAACAGCACAGATGTTAAACTGTCACCAAGTGATAAGAACTGTAATGCCACAGCCACAGCTTCTCAGACAATTGTACTGTGGTTAAGAAGCTGATTTTTCCCAGTCTTACACAACAAACTCAGCTTTACCCATGCTGCAACATAAGTGAGTCCACCATGGGCTGCAGAAACCACTCAAAAGAGAAAATACGTAAAATTTTTATATAGATATAGATAGAACTGAGGAAATATATCAATTATTGTCTGCAACCTGTTCTGCACTGCTGCAGCTCCACTGACATCAACTCTTTTGGTAGCTTATTTAAAGCTAGTTTAAACCAATAATTCATTTCAAGGTCTCCATCTTACTGCCTTTTCATATCTCTTTTGGTTTTTAGCCATTTAATCTTTCCAAACACCTTTCTCCTGTTTTGGGAAGATCTTTTTTTCAGAAGGAATTTTTTTTTTTTTTTAAGATCCATTGTCATTTGTGGCAGTTAATTTGTCATCTTACTTCTCTGGGTTGGTAACTGTGGTGTAAGTGACACTCAGGAAAAGAAAGGTGTTCAGTTCAATGTTCCCAGGCTGAGAATGCCTCGGCTCCTCCAGATAAAGAAAGCTTTTTCTGGAGATGAAGCATTTAATGGGCCATTATCTGAAATTATTAACCACCAACAAATACCACCTCATTCTCCCCCGGCTTTTAAAGTTATAATCTAGTACTGTCAGGGACTGAAAGTTAGATAACTTTGCTGAAAATTTGTACAGCAAAAGAAATAGTATATGACAGGCAATTGTGAATTCTAACGCTGTAATCACACTTAGGAGGCCTCAGCAATATCTCATGAGAATGAATCTCAAGTAGCTATTATTTAAAGCATCTTTTATTTTCTGAATGCCACTGAAGCAAGGATTTTCAAAATAGCAATAGATACAGGGTGAATTTTTCTGTGGGGTAGAACAGAATGACCTACATTAAATTCCAGTAAAAACAGGGAAATGTAGCTGCTTTGAGAGACATCACCATGAGAAACTCAGTGTCATGACACAAGATCAGTAAATACCAACGTATCTGGGGTCTGGCTATATTTGCTACAATGCCTAGCTGAGCCACACATGTTCAGTCAGTCAGTAAATCCAGAACAGTTTTCCCAGGAAATATTAAGGAAGTTTCTTATGAAATGAAACCCTAGCTGTGCGAGATCATATGCTAAGCTAGAACAGCTAGTGTTTTTGTAGACATTTTCAAAACGGCAACTTGTGGCCACAGGTGATGTTTATCCTTCTGTTTCATGTAAGGATCAACTGTCTCTTGCACCTGT
Source organism: Machaerirhynchus nigripectus (assembly GCA_013397975.1). Lineage (NCBI taxonomy): Eukaryota > Metazoa > Chordata > Aves > Passeriformes > Dicruridae > Machaerirhynchus > Machaerirhynchus nigripectus. The sequence continues at coordinate 1,145,562 of VZRQ01003569.1, read as the reverse complement.
GTAGGCTTTTACTCATAACCAAACTGAGTTTGGCAGGCTCAAGAAATGCCACATTTCTTTTTGGCACTTTTACACTGGAATATTTTAATCCACTTTACTCTGCCCTTCTTTCTGGCCTACCAGAAAAAAAAAAACCAAAAAAACAAAACAAAACAAAACAAAACANAAAAAAAAAAAACCCACAACAACAAAACCCAAAAAAACAAAAAAAAAACCAAAAACCCAAACAAACAGCCAAACAAAAAAACCACCCTAGTATTCATACAGGTACAGAACATGTCCTGTGACCATCTCAGAGTTAAGGAGCTACTTGAATTTAGCCAGGCAGGATCCTCCTACTGTCATAAGGAAGAAAGAGGTACATAAGACCATTCCTTCCTCCTTAAGACAATGTGAAACATAACTGGGCTGAAGATAACTTTCCTCTCACAAGTACTATGGACTGTATTTTTCTGTCCAGAGAAAATAAGTAATGCTGAGTCTTTAGTATGCAAGACTACTAATTTCAAGGTTCTCCTCACTTTGCTGAATAAGTTGTTCTGATTTATCTAGCTGCCACAAGTTCCTGCTGTTGTAATGCAAGCTGCCCTCCAGGTCTTTAATACATCATAGCCCATGCAGTTCTAACAGCCAAAAAAAGCACTGCTTTCAACTATTTCCCTACTAAATTATGCATTTATTGTAAATGCCTATAACTTTTGGGGAACTTGACAAAATACTGTGGGTTTTCTCTATCACTGAGGCAAGGTTATATCTATCAATTATTATATAAGAAAAATTAAAACTTTCAAATCCTGTGTGTCTGTCAGACTCAAATTAAAAAGCTATCTCTTGACTATTACACCTGCTGGCATTTCATATACTCAGGCATACTTAGAGAAGCACCTGAAAGAAATCCTTTCAGTGGTAATCTTCTTTTCTGAGTGTAAAAGGGCTGTCTCTCGAGAAAGTACTCCTATATTCCCAGACTACTTATTTCACAGGAAATAAAAAATGTAAAGTTCCAATCCCTTCCACTTAACAGCACATTTGTCTTACAAGAATCACACTCAAGGTAAACAGCTTCTAACAAGAATAGTTCCAACTCCTCCCTAGAGAAGGAGGATGAAATAGGACAAGACGCTGAAGATCAACATGAGGCTCAAGAACTGGCACTAGGAAAAAGATTTCAGATATCCAATCCCTAGAAAGTATTCATAGGCACAGGACCCTTCTTGACAGGTGGATAAATCCCTGAGTATGTGGCATATCTGACCTTTAGGAATCAAGCCTGGTGTGACTGATAAGACAAGTGTGAGGCTTAGAGGAAGGGTGACAAGAACAAAAGATATTTGACTTGTAATCTTTGTGGCTAGTTTAAGGGTATGGAAAAGGAATAAGATAAACAAGGCTACAGCAATACAAGACCATCAGACAGCAAAAAGAGGAAAATTAAGGAAAATGAAAACTCTATAGGCATAGAAATTATTCAAACAGCGTATTAGAAAATGCAGTTAAAACTGGACAGAGCGACCAAATAATTGCCTAGAAATTAGTAACCTAAATTATAGATCCAGCAGCAAATATTTTATGTCTTCTGGGTTTGTGATAGTAGATGGAAACCAAAAAATTTAGACTTTTTAAGCTAATAAATGAAAAGTTGTTTTGGCCCTTTAGTCTGCCTGGAAAGATAGAAGAGACTGAAACAAATTCTGAAGATAAAAAACAAAATATATGCTAAATGAAAAAAGAAATGTAGCAGTGTATACCGCATCCAACTATTACCACTTTTGCTAATGAATCTGATTTTTTAAATGAAGGAAATGCTATAGGTCTCATTTATCTGGACTTAATTAAAGCATCTTGCAGGGACATAAGGGGAAATTATTAAACTAGAGAAAATTTATAGTACTAAAAATATTATAACGCCTATAAAAATGGTTTATAGAGAAGACAAGAATACCAGTAAGGGAAAATGGATGTTTGGCAACTATATTTCACATTTTCATTAACAACTCAGCCATAATAGGTAGGAGCACACTGGAGAAATCCAGTAATGGTGTAATGCTGAGAAGTATCTCAAAGTGGCAAGGACTCTAGCATTGTCCTGGAAGAGCTGCAAGACTGAGAAATAGGTGTAAGTATGTGCTGAAAATAACTACTTTTAAGTACCAAGCCACAGCTTTCAGGACAAGTATCAGTAATTTCAGCTAAGGATAGGGAGTTCATCCTAAAAGATGAAAAAGAAAGAAAGAAACACAGCACTTTATTTCAGGATGATCTAAAAGCCACCAATGTACTGTTGTTGAGAGAAATGCAATCCTAAGTAAGATGGCTGACACAAGGCACTTCCTTGGGAGTTAAGGAAATAATAACAGTTGTGCTGAAACACCATGTGAAATACAGCTCTGACCAAGCATATTTAAGAAGTCAATTCAAACTGGAATGTGCATGAGGAAGAATGACTAGAAAGGTCATCATAGGAATGAAAAATTTCACTTCTGAGAAGTGAAAATTTGGCTCATTCAGAGTAATGTGTTTTACACCGTGGTGGGGCGAGTACAGGAAGTGAGGAAGAGACAAGGCAAACTATACAAAGTTGTCACAAGCACAGACAGGTAGCCTGCAAGGCTGGCATGATTAATACAGGTTCTGTTATCAGACAGCACAGGGTCTGTCATCTATTTGATTACCTGTGGGTTCCCAGCACAGATTATCAGGTGTTTGTAAGGAAGGAGCAGCTTCTCTCAAAGTGAGAAAGAATATCGTGCTATTGCAGTGACACACAATTTCCCACTCTCCTACTAGAGTCCACCTAAGCACAAAACTGCCTCCACAGCAGCTTCATGATGACATTTATATTCAGAAACCTATTCTCTCTCCAACTGTTCCCCCTCTTGTCCATAGCCTCCAGCTGCTACTTGTAAATCCAGTAAGGATTATTAAAAAGGTATCAAGATAAGAAAACCAAATTTTAATACTTAAGGTTTTAATACTTAATCCTTAAGGTTTACAAATAAGTAAAACTAAAAAACTTCTCTGTTTTCTGACACGGGTAGATCTTGTTGGATTTTGTCCTGAAATAAGTGAATATATTCAATATATTATGAGAAGCAGGTTAACCCAAAGAATGGCCCAAGAGGAATCAGCCTCATCATTATACCTCATTCATGTTGTGCCTTTGCTTTACTATTTATAATCTTGCATTCTCTTAGGTGGCAGCTGTCAAAAAGAAACCAAAACAATCATATGCCTGTGCACAATAGGCAAGTAAAAGAAAATACTCAGCTCTGTGTGGCATTACTTCTGGTTAGATTCCACTAGAACATGCCACACACTGTAAAACCTTATAATTACTAATTAGACAATCAAGAAGATGACTGAGAGTGCCATTCTCCAACCCAGATTACCAGGAAATAAACACCAGAACAGGAATAAAATGACACTTATCTCCAGAAACTGTGAATACAGCCTAACAACACATATAAAGGAAAACACAGACCCTCAGGGAGCATTCTTAGGCTCTAGGCTGAGATCCAAAACTGCCCTTCAGGAATGACAGTGGCAGGAATCAGAGCGACTTTGGCATATTTGACCCAGTTTGGTGACCCTCTCACTCGACCCTTTGCTGCTGCTGCTGCTGCTGCTTTTGTAGTGCAATCCATTCAGTGCATTGGTGGGGGAGTAAAATAACATCGGCCCACATTCCAGCAGACTACAGGGAAATTAAGGAACTAATTTTGAATCACCATGTTTACAAACAGTGGCCCAGTTTACAGAGCTCTTCAGGGAGTTGAACTTTTAACGACAGTTTTAAATACAGTGAAATAGGTTTCAGAAGGAAAAGCAGTAGTTGTCCAGAGACTGTACGGTGTGGGTGGGAGCAAATGGCACTCCCATAAAGAATGGAGCAGCTGCTGCCAGTTTGGCATAGTTATGCAGTATTTAGCATATTTCACCCTTGAGGATGATTATCTTTCTGTCATGAGCATAAAACACAGATAACTCATGAGCCAGTTGAATCTCTTTCTCATAAGTGGTAGGGAGGTAATGCACTGATAACTCTTTGGAGGTTAAACATATTTATTCTACTGGAACAAGCTTTTATTATTATGGCATTTGAAAGGGACAGATATTGTCTGAAATCCTGATTTTTCATTTCTCTGTCTGTTTGGGTTAAGCTTTTTATTATATCTGCATTATGCTTGCCACAGTAGAATAAAGAAGCAATCCAGAAAAGGCAGTGAAAAGAAACATTGGATATATATTTCTTCATTAGTCTTTATGCTGCGAGTACATGCACCTGTTTTCTTTGGATACCTGTGGATGAAAACCTGCCCAAAAAGGAGATCAGTAATACAGACCATTATTAAGAGCTCTGTGTTTTGTTCCTGTGGTAAAATGACAACAAGTAAGAAATTCTGAGGTGGAAGCCCTGAAATGGTGTAGTTTCTCTAAATCCCTCAAAATTCTCATTCTCCTTCTCCCCCCCACTCATAGCAATGGAGATTTCTAAAAGGAGCAACAGAGACAGTTTACACAGTCATGAGACCCTGACCATCCCACACGGAGCAACACTAACAGCCCAGCAGGACCACATTTAGGGTATGTAATTTCCTCTGGAGATACTTGATTTAGAAGATACTTGATTATTTAATGGAATTCTCAGAAGACCTCGCCCTGAGTGATTTTTTTTCCTGTGAAATATGTGCAACTCTGAGCCGACCCTTCATTTGTTAAGCTAAAGCAGCTTCTTTCAACAGAGGACTGGCAAGGTGCATCATCAGGGAATTAGGCTGTATCAGGGATGCTGGAGCCTTCATTTCAGACTCTTTGGCATATTCACATGGTTACGTTTAAAACAAATTCCAAGAGAAGCACCTGTGCACTGCAACACTGCAGCTAAGAAAGACAGCTACAAGCACCAGTGGGACACTTTTCTGTTTAGGGGTGATCCAGTTTGGCTCCTACTTTGAATGGACTGCTCCCTTTCTCTTTAAGGAGTGCAGGGGATTTTAGACTCCTAAAGTGGGCATCTGAGTTGGATGGTAAAGGTTAAAAAGGAATGTAGCTGTAACCTTCCTGTTCAGAAATGTAGTCTTTGTGTCATCATAAGAAGGACCTATCTATTAATTATTCACCATTCTTGGTTGTCAGCTTAATCTAAAAATGCATTTTGAAAGAATAAAATAGAAATACAGAGGTCCTTTACTCATTGTATCTTCCATAACCTTCATAAGCTAAGTTGATTTGGTACTTAATACAACCAACAAGTTGAAAAAAAAATTTTTAAAAATCACCAGAACTATTTTTCACAGAAATTGCCTGACAGCTGCTTTTGGGTAGAGGGCAAAGAGATTAGAGAGAGAGAACTCCACCTTCACTTCTTTCCTTGTGCATTATAAATGTCTTTATATAGAGCAACACTCTAAAATTTTTACAAGTGGATTGCTTGTATGTTGAGCTGAAAAAACCCTGCTTAAAATTCTGATAGAGACTGATTATTCTAACTGCTGAACAGCTTTTCCAACTACAAGGCTCAGAAAGATTCATCCATACAATGCAGCACTGTCACTCAATCAAGTAAGTTTTATAATCCACTTTTGAAAGCAATAATTTCCTAAATTCTGTGAAAAAATCAATCTCTTTCCTCTCAGAGTTTATAAATTATCCCTATTACAGCTTTTTTTTTTTTTTTTTTTACTGCTAAAAGACAGTTAACTTTATTATTGGGGAAGCAGGTTGAATGGTACCAGAGAAGGCAAGTAAAACAGAAGGCATCAGAGATGTTCTGAACGGCTTGCTGCAGCAGCGGGGGTAAGGCACCTTCTCACCACCCACAGGCAGGCACCACCTGAGAGGATATTCTCCAGAGAACCAGGATAATTTGCAATTTGGCACTCAGATAGCTTTCATGAGCAAGTACACGTGCCTTTCCCTAATCCACTGAAGGTTTCCCCTGTTTTGTGATGCATAGTCTAGTACAGTTACAGCTGATAATAGACCAGGTCTGTATTTGGGAAATGGGGCTAATAATCTTTCCTTTTTCTGCTTTTAGCCTGGTATTTGATGGCAAAGCACTCAAGGAAAAGGGTGTTTCTTACTATTTATGTACAAAGTAGTTGGGCATTTTTCTCATCTTAATGCTCTGTTCCTCTCTGACATTTCAGAGAACTCTGATACCCAAAGCTCTGCGCCTTTCCTTTTTTTTTCTCCTTCCAGAGAGAATTTGTCAAGGCTCTTCATGACAAGACATTAATTTTTTTTTTATGAAGCTGCCAAAAGTAGAAAGAACAAAACCGACCCCTGAACTTCCTCACGAAACCATGCATTCAAAATCAGTTGAAAGAAGAAAATCTACAGAAATTTACTTTCAATTATTTTAGGCAACGTATCTCCTTGTTTTCAGTAGCTGGACCCCACCAGTGTAAGATCAGGAGGTGAGTAGGGCTACTTTATAACACTTATCTAGGCTAGGCACATGATGCTTGCAAGACTCTTCAAGGCATGAGTCAGAGGAAAAGAGGGTGGATTAGAGGGATAATAGGGGCAAGAATGGGGCAAGAAGCAGCACTGAAAAGGGGAAATGTGCAACAGCTTAAAGTTTCTACCTGTCTAAGGTGACAAGAAAATTGTCTAATTTCTAATGTAGCAGAGACATTTAAAGATATCTATCACATTCATGGTACCACTCCTGGGAGTCATGAGGCTTGAACACAGTTTTAAACCTGATACAGAAAGATTTTCTATTCAAGCAGATGCTTAAGATAAGCTTAACTAGACAGAAAATTCCTATTAAAAAAAAAAAAAGGAAAAAAAATGTTTGCAGTTTTTAATTTCCATTTTCTCCAGGAAATATTTTCTTTGGCTGAAATATTTTGATTTATTAATCAAATATTTAAATATCAAAGCAAATTGACGTGAGATGTCACAAAGTCTCAAGGTTCTTTCCTTTTCCATAGTCCAGACTCACTGGTCAGATCACTTTGCTGTAGCCAAGATAATGAGGTGTTTCACAAAAAGTGTTCAGCCACAATCACAGATAAGAAAGATGTAATCTAGCAATGGAGCTTCATCCTGAGATAGGAAACAGCATTTGCAGGAGGCAGGATGATAACTCACCTCACAAGGTTCAAGGCTGAATTCAGTGTCGAATGCTAATGTGTTAAATGAAACATTTCTAAACATTTTGTGCAACACTTATTTCAGTGCTGTTTAAGTTTCTTAAAAACTTATACAGCATATTAAAAAAACCAAAAAAACCCCAACAAAACCTTGCCTACAGACCAAGCATTCTAATATATAGTGGCCTTTTCACTTAATAAAATTCCTTGCCTCTCAGCTTCTGAGGATTTTAACACATTTTGAGGCTGGTTTAAGTCAGAAAATTGTCCTCCTAATTGTCTGCAGATTGTGTATTATTCCACTCCCTGTGAGATGGAAACCATTATCAAATCCTATTTTTTTCATTTACTTACGGCAGTATAGCTTTCCTATATTCTACTGCACTGGCTGAATCAGGTTAACAGACACCAGAGAAAATTTTTTACTTAACCTCTGAATTTTTGTACTTCTGGATATTTACTTTGCTCTTACTCAAACTATTTTGAACTTTCTCAACACACAAAACTCATAAAGAAATTAGGATAGACTTTTAGAACCCCTAATGTTTTTTTTAATATTTACAACTTATTCTGTTACAAAAATTTTAAGTGAGCCACTTTTTCTATATCAATTCCTGCTGTTACCAGGGCAAAAGTAGAGGTGGATAAATAAATTGAGCCATTTGAAAAAACTGAAAGATTTTTCTCATTTTAACTGAAGAAATTACGTCTGATAAAATAATGCTGATGAATCATAGAAAGGTGGGATTATACCTTGGTAGGGTCAAACAATACTTATGCTATTCCCCAAAACCATTCCCTAGCATTTTCAGAGCATTTCAGTGATAAATATTTCAGAAACTCTTAAGCACTAAATCACCACACCATCCCCTACATATTTAGAGCGTCCTTCACATTCAGCAGTACTTATGCATCAAATTAGATTAGCAGCAAACTATCCATTTCACTACCATCTTCTGCATTCAGCCCTGTTTGGGACAGCTGGGTTTTTCTTTGTGATCTGATGCACTGGAAAGGATTGTGAGAACGGGAGGACTCTATTGGTTTTGGTGGGTCCAGACAAAAGAAGCACAGTCAGCAACTGCCAGACAAGTAAAATTTTTTACTTTGACCCAGAGTTAATTTCCTGAACCATAATCCTCCTTACTTTCAACCTCCAAAGCTGGTACCAAGAAGATGGAAGTTCAGCTGCAAAAAATACAATAAATTGTTCCTCATCTAATTCTAGACAAGCTGATGTTCCTCAGCAGTAGCACTCCCTCTTCCTCTCTCTCCCTCTTTCTCTCACATAAAGACTATGGGCTGTCTACATAGGGACCATACTGAACATGAATATAAAGTGCTGTTAGATCAGAATAGTTTCTCTGATTTGGAAGTGAATCAAACAAAAGCAAATTAAGGCAGTTTTCTTTTCTTTTTTTCCAAAATGAGAAAGGCTTTGCATGACTTTAATGTGGTTTAATTAATCCAATTTACATCAATTAGCTTGGATTAATTTCCCAGAGAAGACAAGTACAAAATTCAGGTTTCACTGAATCAGCATTTGTACTAGCACAATAAAAGTAGTTGATTTTAAGTATTTAGACTATGATGGTAATCCCAGTAACATTCATTATGACTGCTCACATACCTGAAGAAAGACACAATTTTAAGTGCTAACATAAAGCAAAAGCACGAGGGGATAAAAAAAAGGATTTTCAAAATGGGTAGTCTAAAGGAGCATAAAATAGAATTGCCATCAGACAAATGAAATATCAATATTGCTTTGTAAAGTAAGCGTTTCTTTATGGTAAGATGGATCAGTTCCATTAACATATGAATAGGTTTTCATAACATTACACCGTTTAAATAGAAACAGTCAAACCACTAGAACTTATGCTCTCTCTCCTTTAAAGCTGATCCACATTGCTTCATTTTGTATCATCTGTCAGCTCATGTGCAGATGTTCCCTTTCATACCCAAGCTGGCTGGTCAGAGCAGTACTTGTTCCAGTTGGAGGTTACCTTCTCCCAGAGAGTGTGGGACATCTGACAGAAATTGGGGGGGGGGTGTCTGCTTTAAAAATGCTTAGTCTGTTTGAGGCAAATTTGGCCTTTAACTGAAACCCTTAAATTACCCAGCTAGTGCAAATCATTTTGCCCAAAAGCAGATTAGGGCACATTTCCACAAACCTCCTACTAGGAAAGAGATAAAAGAATCTCTGGGCAGAAACCTTTTTACTATCCACATGGGACCCAGAAAACCGCACAGTGAGACAGGGCTAAACAAGTGTATGGAATGAAAACCAGATTGAGGCTTCTGAGACAGTGGATGATAAAGGGCAAGAAGCAGCAAGTCAAGAATGATGCTGACATTATTTTTGCTGTGTCTCATCCTAGCTGTGCTCAGAAAGATCACAGCTCCCTCCTACTACTGGATGGCCTTATCACTGACCTGTGTTAGAGAACAGAACATTTTCCCAGACCTACCAGTCTATGGCATAATAGCCTTTTCCAGTCCAGGTCATCCTGACTGAATCAAATTACACCAACAGAGCTCAGCAGTAACTGGAGGTTAATCAGTAGAGCCTGGAGGGAATAATGTCTTCACGTGGCCAGCGCCAATGAAACAGGATGCCAGACCACAGCCTAGCCAAGAAAGGGTAAGCCAGAAATCGACATAAAATCAGACAAAGGGTCGCACAAGTGTTTCTGGTTTGTCCTAGAAACATCCACAGAAACTACCTGATTATGAACAAAGCATGCAACACACACCTATTTACAAAGGCATAGTTCAAGATTATGAATGTTTTAGTAAACCTAGACAGATCTCCCTCCAACTGCTTCTCTCCTTCTGTCTTTTTGTCTCCCACAGTGTGGTCAAGAGCTTCTGCCAGCTTTTTCTCTGGTGGCCAAAAAACATCTGCCTTTTTGTCCCCTCACCCTTTCACTTGGCCTGACTCTGAGGCAAATAGCACTAGTACTAACTAAAGCCAGAAATAGTTCCTTCTGTGTTTTTCCTCCTGGGGTTTTCCCAAAACAGAACAGCAACTCCATAAGAAGATAAGCAGTGAGAAGGGCAGCACTTTAAGCAAAGGGAAACACTCTTCCAGCTTGTAATACTTGACGAGTTTCTGCTAGTACAAAGGATTTTTCTTTCCCATATCAGTCCCCTTTAACCACAAGGCAAATATCATCAACCAGTGACAAAATGAGAGAAAGAGCAGGCTGAAGATGTTAAAGAGTCTGTGGAGAGAGGAAAGACAAACTCCTGAGAGCTGAGGACAGCAGTTCCAGCATGATTAATACATGCATGGTCTTGAATGTAAGCACTAATGGCACGCAATGAAATTGAGCTGTCTAGGGAAATCAAGCAGGACACACTTTGCAACACCACAGCCTTCCTCCAGAGTTTAATTTTCGTTTTTACCCCTAACAAAATCCTTTCTCCCGGTCTCAGCACTTTCCCTTGGTTTTCTCACACAGTTACTCCTGCAGCTCAGGTGAGACAAATCATTTTGAAATTTATCCAGGGACCTGCTTACTGAATGTGGGTGTTGCTCTGCAGAAACCACAGTTACTTCAGCTTTCACAAACAGTACCTGATAGAAGAGAAGTTAGAAACAAGCATCTTTTACTGTTTTGCCAAGCCATGCAAATATGGGCTGTGCTTTCTTCCTGCCTGACCGCTGCAGTTCAGCTCTTGGGAAAAGCAGAAATTTCAGAAAAGCATTGTGGTTTATGTAGCATTCCTTCATGACTCAAACTTTAGTATAACAACAAAATTACACATTTGAATAATGATGATTAAAAATTGTAGGAGTCTTAGTGATCAGTTGTTTGCAGGTAGAAGCTTTAAATTTTCCACATTTATTCATGAGGGGGAGGTTGTCATTCCAAAAGACACAAAGCTCCCTCCCCTCAAATAAACAAAAACCAGACTTTTTTTTTTTGCTATAAAGTAGCAAAACCACCTAGCGGAACACACACTTAAACCTCTTAAGGTATCACCATTTACACACAGTTCCAATTTATTTCCTTTGTGAGCTAGTTTATGCTTAATAGAATTTGACACTCCTAAATGCTCTGCTGAAACACTATCAAGGTACAGAACTAATAAAGATAATTAGCCTTGCTGAGTGGAAAGTACTTCTGAATGGACTCATTGAACCAGACTATATCTGATGCAGAAGACTTTTTTGAAACACAAACAAAATTGTGGCAGAATACAGGCTATTATAAAAAAACTACAGTATAATCCCTCGCAATTTACACCTTCCACATCATAATCAGGAGGTGAAAATGCAGTATTGAGTATGATTCAAATAGTTAAAAAGTTTAAATATAACAGGCCATGTATCTCTACATAGGAAAAGAAATGAGGGAAAAAAAGAGTGCATCAACTTGCTTTCTAAACAACTCTAAATGAGAGAAAAGTACCTATCAGTGTCTTGTATGTCGTCCTGGCATATCAGAGAAAACTGCCATGGGCTGATTTGCAAGCTATTAAAAATGACCTTTGTTAGTCACATAATGCAAAGAGATGCCATCACCTGCCCACAAATTCCTGTCAGGGTTGAACTCATTCGTTCCTCCTACCTCCCTGACAGGTTGTGTTTTTCTTCTAATAGCAACCACTAAACACAACGGATGTCCTCACCCTCCTTGCTTTGTCACTCATCCTCTGCCTGAACTGGTTTGCCACATGGGAGGAGCAAGCCCAGCCTCATGACTGGCACATTTAATATATGTGGTGGTCAAAAGATCTGCAGCTGGTATGAGCTGCTTTAACCTCACAAAGTTAATGGAACTAAAACATTTTCAATGCCAGCTGACAAGTGACCCATCTTCTCTGTAATTATTCAAAGCAGCCAGATTTGTAAAGAGAGGTAAACTATTTTGCTGTACCAGCTGACTGAGTTGGACAAATTGGACAAGTTTTAAGGCTTCTTCAGGTTTCTGTCTGACTACTGCTGTGCCCCACCCCAAACTGAGGTGACTGCAGTCACATCTCTTTTACTTGTCCTCAGTGAATTCCAGCCCACCCAGCTGTAAATACGACTTGCACCTCAGTTATGGATGACTTCTGGGTAAACAGATCAGATAATTTTCTGACCCTGAAAGTACATCTGGTTTTCCCAGTTATATATACCACTCAAAAATAAGTCTGTTCTTAAAACGATTGTCTTTTTACCAGCGTTTAGCTGTCACATTATTACCAGGAGAGAAAATTTCTGTTTATGCTCTTACCATGTTAACTAATTTATGTTTCAGGCTGCAGATCCAGCTTTGGCAAGGAAAGGAGGAGAATGACCCTGCAATTAACAAACTAGTGTTTCTCTGAAATATGAGAGGTATTGAGAATATAAAATAATTCTCTTAAAAAAAAAACAAAATCAAAAAAAACCCCAAAACTTAAAACACTCCCCAAAAATTGTTTATATTTAACAAGATGTGATTTTGAACTGCACTGGTCTATTTTGATATCCAAATTGACTTAGGTAGCCCTTGTGGATGAGGTTTAGACAACCTCTGTTAGGGTACCTAACTTGCACCTGTATTGAGCAGAATCACTTCCCCCAGACCTGCTGTCTGCACTCTTGCCAGGGCCCTGTTGGCTTCAAGGGATTCACTGCTGGCTTGTGCTCAACTCTCCCACCAGAAATCCATTTTCCTTCAAAGCTTCTTCCTGTTGCAGCTGGCTCATGGCCTCTGCTGTAACATGGGATTATTTTGTCCTAGGTCAGGATTTTCTTGTCTTGAACTTCATGGGGTTTCTGTCATCTCATTTCTCCAACTTACCCATTTCTCCTGAATAGCAACTCTCCCTGCCAAAATACTGACTCCTCCCACCAGCCTGGTATTCTCCACAAACTTGAGGGAAGTCTACTCTCTCCCATCATCCAGATTATTAATAGAAACACTCAATAATATTGGCCCCAATACTGATCTTTGAGGGACAGCACTGGCAACAAGCTGCCAGCTGGGTCTTTGTGTTGCTGCTGATAGTTCAGCCAGTTTTCCACCCACCTTATTATCTGCTTATCTACTCTACATATCATCAGTTTGGCTGTTTGGAGATTAGCAGGCCACATTAAAAGACCTTCTAAAATCAAGGTGTACAGCATCCATGGATCTTGTCTTATCTACAGAGCCATTCCTTCATCACAGAAGGCTGCCAGTTGGGTCCTGCATAATTCGTACTTGTAAATCCATTCTTCCCATCCTCAGTCAGCTTTCTCCCTTTCATACAGCTGGAATTGGCTTCCAGTAAGGATTTGCTCCATGACTGTCACAGGACTAAGACAAAGCTGACTGGCCTTTAGTTTGCTCCATCTTGTCCCTTGTCCTTCTTGAAGACAAGTGTGATGCCTGTTGTTAGGTGTTTTTTTAAAACCCTTTTTAGTTGCCATCTCCTTTTAAAGGTGTTAGAGAGTGGCCTTAAAATTACATTGGTGAGCTCCCCAAATGCATTTTATCTGGTCCCACAGACTTGTTTACACTCAATAACTTGAAGCACTCCTTACTTTGCCTTCTTGTAGTGTGGATAAAGCTTCACTTAGGCCCTGCTAATAAAAACAGAAACCTTAAAGGCCAGTGGACAGAACTTAGGAGTGAAAAAAAAATCAGGTCAAGGATTGAGCATCTTTTGCCTGTCTTTTGTCATTATGTGTCCTGGTCAACTGAGTAGCAGGTTCACACTTTTCTTAACTTTTTTTTTGGTACAAAAGTACTGGAGAATTTTTTGTCAGCCTTCACAATACTTGCTAGTTTCACCTCCAGCAAATCTTATTCTATCAGAATACATTGGGGATTTCTTGTATTTTGAGATTAAAGGATACATGAGCACGCATGTGTGTTTGAATCAGTGTGTGAGTTCTGTTAGTTCAAGAAAGGAAAGATATTCTTTATTTTTCATACACAGTTAAGGAAAGCTCTTCCACCTGCCCACTCATATTAGACCTTGTTGGTTCTCTCTGTGGTTGTTCAGCTTTCTCTTTGGGCAACCCAGTAGAAAGATGAAAATGGAAAGAAAAACTCCCTCAAGAGATATAAAAAGGGTGACTCCCTCCAAATAAAGTATATCACCACCATGTACAATAGAGAATCAACTACCACTTATTTCTTCATTTAAATGGTCTGTTCACTTATCTTAATATTGATTTTTCTCTTTTGCAGTAGGAAAAATCTGAAGAAATAAGATGATAATGCAGTGTGCGCCTGCTATACACACATACACTTCACATCAATGCTTGAAGTCCTGCATTATCCAAAGCTATTAAGTAGAAGCCTGAAACTGTAGTCAGTCTTGCATAAAGAGTTAGAAATGCTGTACTCTTTTAAAAATCAATTTACCACTGTGCTCACCATGGTCTCTGGAGAGAAACATCAGGCAAGCCTCAGAAAAGGTTATTGAATCATTGTTTCTCCAACAATGGTTTTCAATTACAAACAAAGTGAGGGCTCCATTTTGCAAATCCTTACTTGTGGCCTGTACACACATGCACTACTACACAGAAAGGGTGAATGGAAGGGATTACCAAATAATGCATGAGGTCCTGTTGACTTCACAGGGGTCAGGCACTTGACTTAACTTTCAGGTTTCCAGGCTATGACCTTCAGCAATCAGGAGGAAAAGACCTAGAATTTGATCAGTGTGACTAAAATAAAGCAACGAATGAGTCAAATTGTATTGGAGTCTTCAGAGTGTTTAGGAAAGAACACTTCACACTGTACAACAGATTTGCTTAGAGGGGTTGCATCACTGGCTTTATCGAAAATGGAGAGTAACCGTGTGGTTTGTATAGCTGGGGGTGAAAAGACCCGTTTGACAGCAGAAGCATAGTCTCACGTTCATTATTATTGTATCATATTCTTCTAGTGCCTGGAAGGTGCCTGGCCCTTTACAAAGAAGTGAAAACAATGATGAAAGATGCGGAGGGTCTAAATTAAACTTCCACAATGGAGAGGAGCACAAAAAAATCTATTGCAAATACCTTTATTTAGGCAGGTTTGTGTGCCTCAGAAAGTAATAAAGGGGAATAAGCACAGTCCTGATCTGTTTGCCAGGGATATCTGTACAAGAAATAGGCAAGGAACAGTCTGTGGAAAAAAGACCTGGGGGACAAGGGGCAATTCATGACAGATAATATATAGCAGCAGGGTAAGAGTGTCCTTGCCCATGGTAGCGGGGTTGAAACTTCATGATCTTTAAGGTCACTTCCAAACTATTCTATGGTAACTCTTTTGATGAGGCATTTGCATATAAGGAGTGTTAAGGAAACTTCCCTCTCTCCCCATTCAGGAGGCACTCCGGCAGTCACACTCCCACCACGGGATACTTCGACTACTAAGACTGAAACCCCTTTGCAGTGGCTCCAGTGAGCTGATGGGTGCCCAGCTTGACTCCCTACACACTCCACTCTCACGCGGTCAGACCAGGCTTCCTTACTGGTTTGACCCCAGGCTTCCCAGAGCAGAGCCAAAAACCCTTGGATCCATAAAGCAGTTTATTCATGGCCCAGTAAGACAGTAGCAGCTCTAGCTGTCTATCGATGCAAAATCTGAGGTATTCCTGCTGAGCCAGAGGCTCCTGCCATGTCTCTGACTGTCATGTCCCCTGGCAGGTGACACAGTCCCCATGCCATTTGTTGTGCAAAGAGATGGCAGCTCAGTCTGCAGCTTGGACACCTACCTGCCTGCACTCAGGAGAAAAGTCAAAGCAGGAACTACCAGCAAAGGAGTTTTAGCAAGGTATTACAGAAGTGACAGGACTGGAGGGTAGGGGGAGACACTAAAGATCAGGTAACAGCACTAAAGGACCATGGGAACAAGAAGGAAAACCTTCAGGACCTTATCTCTACCAGGGTTTATAATATTAGTAAAGGTTTGTTGGGCAAGACCCTTCCTTTTACACAAAAAAAGAGCTACACAGCACAGGAACACTCATCCCATGACAGACAGCAGAGGCAACAAGCAGGGAGGCAGGTCTGGAGGACTCCTGAAGCCTTTAACCCAAATAATGGAATATATCAGCTGAAAGGGGACAGGTGTGCAGCACTATTCCTTTGCTGAGTGCACAGCAGGTATTGAAAACAAGCCTAAGAAGGGAGTGTCACACTGAGGGCAATCACAGAGAGGAGTTTTGTTCCTTCAAAAGGCAGAGGAACTATAGTACAGATGAGACACTTAGTCTGACAGAAGTTCCCCTCAAACAAAAAATACCACACAAATTGTGTTCTCAGTCTCACATACCGCAAGGGTAGATATGTAAAAAGAAGGAAAAGAAAGGACAGTGACTGGGAGATAAGGTGGACTTTTGAAGTATTTGACTTTTGGACAGAAGTGCAAAAAATATGGGATGTCATGACTCCTGTGGTCATGAATATGTTGTAAGGGGGACACTTTCATTAGAGGAAATCAAATCTAGGGCTTTCCTCAGAGACTGGTTAGATGGAATTAAAAAAAATGTCATAAAGTACTTTAATAAACAAACTCATAGTGAAATTATATTGTTCCTTCCCTCTATGGAGAGTATTAATATCAAGCCCATTCTAGAGACAATGGGAAGGTTCACTTCAACATCTCATCAGTCTCACAGAATAACAAAATAAGTCCAAAAACTTCCACTGGTAATTAAAACAGAAGGTAGAGGGGGAAGGAAGGAAAGGAAAAAAAAAACCAAAAAAAAAAAAAAAAAAAAAAAAAAAAAAAAAAAAAAAACCCAAAAAAAAAAAAAAAAACCACCAAAAACAAACAAAAGAAAAAAAACAAAGGAGTTTTTTCCTCTCTGGAGGACAGAGAGTCTTGAAACTGTAAGATGTTAAACAAATAGATGCATGCTACATGCTGCTAGGATTCTACTGGATGTTGTCTGTATGGTTTAATTGTTTAATTAACAATAACTGTCCACCCCCTGTTTTGCTGCTAATGTAATCTCAAAAGCTCTACACTAATTCCACTTGCAGATTTCACTGTAACATTTAAATTAAAATACTCTGAGTACACTTAACTACACATTCAATGCAGATTTCATAAGGTATGCTTATAGGTTCATTAAGTAGCAATTGATTATTAACTCTTTGATGGCCTACAGATGTGAATATTTGGTAAAGAATGGTGTATTCTAGAAAACGCAATCTGCCCAATAAGCTAACTTCTTTTCTGGCTCCCTAACTCATCAGGCTAAACCATTTTGTGCATTTAGTAGCGAACACAGGGTCGAAGCTGTGGTAAAATGCCCATCATCTTCACTATGAGCAACATGTTTTATAATGTGATGGCTTTTATTAGTGGCAAGTGGATTTGTCCTGACTAGGAAAACAGTTGCTATATTAAAATATATTGGTAGTACTAAAATTACATTTTCTTCTATTTTATTGATGTTGTGAACATAGCTGGAAAGACCCTCTTTAACGCGTGTGCTTCAAAAAGTGGTTCAGGGAGCATAAATCTGATGGAAAGCCAATAGAACATGTCTAATAGCACAACTCAGCCCCCAGCACACAAAAGCAGTGCTCTACCCCCACTCATCTGCTCAGCTCAGGGTAGGTTCCACACTTAGTGACAAATGACAGGGGGAGCACTTAAGGTCAGGATGATACTAAGGTACACTCAGAAGTGGGGCCTGTTATGCAAAGTGTATGACTGCCCATCAACTTCTCATGTTATCTGCAGTTCAAAATAGCCCAAAAACCTGCTCACTTTCTCCTTAATTCTTAAAAATCCTACTTTACATGTCTTTGGACTTCTTTACTATTGCCACTGAACTGGAAAACACTTCTTAAAATGTCTGTTCTTAGTATTTTTCATGAAGAGGGTTTGGAGAATTCATTATTTCATTATTCAGATTCAACAACACTTTCAGGTAACTTCTTCACTATTGTGTGATACCAAAGTTTACCAGGCTCCAAGGCTGATTAAACCAATTTTAACCCAAACTGGAAAAATTTTAAGAGCATTACTCAGATAAAAAAAAAAAAGCATTCATCAGTAACCTGACCTTTTAACAAGTGTTACCAACCAAGATATTTACATAGCAAGTAGGTGGTACTCTTTAGCATTTCACCTTACAGATAACACTGCATGCTTGAAAGCAGCTTATTACCAGTGTTCACTGCGCTCTGCAGCTATATAGATAATACCATTTTTTGAATCTTGCTTCAAGAACTGAATAAATATGAAGAAGAAAACAAACAAAAGCCATTTGCACTGAAAAGAACATGCAATAACTCCCAAACCCTGCTATATATTCCCCAGGCCAGACACGTTCAGAGACAGCTGAGGCGGATGTAGAGTTTCTACCAAGTAATTGAATGGCTCTCCTCTAAATTTCCTAAGAACAAACTCTATTGATTACTGGTTTAGCCAGCACAGAACCAATTTATTTTGTCCCATTTCATAAAAACAGAAACAAAATCTTCCTCTTACCCAGGTGAAAAGGTGCACAGGACAGGAGCTTCACAGCTTCATCCTCATAACCTGCTTGCTCCAGTCCACAGATCTGAACTCAGGCTATATCGCGCTACTAATGGAATAATCAGGCCCCTCACACCTAATAAAGTACAACTTTATTAACTTAATTCAAGTAATTCCCTTGTGCATGTGCAATTCTTGAGCTCAGTTATAATGACTTTAATGAAGAAAGCAAATCTTTTGCTAGTTAAATGCCAAACGTGCTTTTTCCTTGAAGTTTTTCTTCTACTTTCATTAACAAGCTCCCTTTCCAAATAGCTGTGTGCATGTAAACAGTGAACTCGGATCCACATATCCAATTAAACCACCTCATACAATCACAGCATGCCTTGGGATCAGCAGTTCAGACGTGCTTTTTGAGATTACTGGTATAAAGCCTAGTTTCTTCCTCCAAAATTGAAAAAAAGATCATTTTACATTCCAGATAAATTAACTCATTGCCAGCATATCCTTCTTAATTGTTCCAATGATAACAAGCAGGACAGACAATCTAATGTGCTAAGAGACTCTGTAAAAATATAACCCATTCTTTGCATCATACTTACTAGGCTTGCTAAATTATAGAACACTTGTTAGCTCCTAAATATTAATTGGAGGAAAAGCTCTGGAAGTAATAGTGAAATTTGGGATCTCAATCCAGACCTAAGTTTCATGGCTAGTTCCAGTTAAAACTGTGGGTTGAACTAAAAGTGTCCTCCCCTGCTTTAATGGTCAGTAGGTTTTCTGTACCCCAATGAAAGCAAATATTATAAAAAATAATTTTTAAAAAGCCTTGTTTATTAACAGAAAAAAAGACACCCAAACACAACAACAAAGAAAAGAAACAACCAGCCACCATTTCAAACATATTTTATCGAAATGGATGTCCTAAATTTAACCATGCTTGATGAAAGAAGCCATTATTCTTTTAGTATCCTTTTGTCTTGGAAATAAAATCTGTTTTCTAGCTGACCTAAAAAAGAAAGAAGACTGAAAACACTCTTATTTTGTTCCTGGCTTTATTTCATGCTTTGTGGATACACCGTTAACACCCCAAAAACTTCTTTGCGTCACACTTCAATAAACTTGACATCTGTAACAAAGCTTAAATTATACTTTATTCGGTTAAAACATTTTTCTCCTCTCTGGATCACATCAGCCAAACTCATAGATTAGCATAGCCAATATGTCTACTCTGCTATATACACTAAAGGGAATTGATAAACACTCACCTGTCATATTTGTACATTTCTGCTAATGTCAAGACACACACTGCTTACTGAGTATTTCAAAGAAAAGGACTTAAACACATAAAGAAACCTCCTCTTTATTGGCTTTAGGCATTAGCTTAACTGAAAATCCTTCAGAAATCACTTTTTGGCCTGATATTCTACAGTAGCTCCTCTAAACTCCAGAGGCCACGTCCTCAGCTCACATGAATCACCACTGTTTCTCTGACATCAGCTGAACTTAACAAACATGCAGAAGTTGAGGGGCTCACCCATGGGGCTGCTGTGCTGTCAATTAGGGTGCATATTAGCAATGTGAAATAAGAATAGGAGGGCTTGACCTCACTTTTCTCCATATTCGTCTCAAAGTTGAAAAGGTGTTTGAAAGGCCTCATCTTGTTAATGAGCAGATTTGATTAGAATCATAAAATGGCTTGGATTGAAAAGGACCTTAAAGATCTACTTCTAATCCCCCTGGCCTATTCTCTAATATCTAATCTAAACCTACCCACTTTCAGTTTGAATCCATTCTTCCTTGTCCTGTCTTTACACGCTCTGGTAAAAAGTCCCTCTTTATCTTTCCTGTAGGTTCCCTTCAGGTGCTGGAAGGCTGCAGTTAGGTCACCCCTTAGCCTTTTTTTTTTCCAGGCATAACAAACCCAATTCCCTCAGCCTTTCCTTGTAAGAGAGAGCTCATCCCTCTAATCATCTTGATGGCCCGACTCTGGACTCATTCCAACAGGCCAAAGTTCCTTCTGGGCTGGGGTCCCCAGAACTGGATGCAGGTGGCAAAGCTGCCCACGCTGCTTTGGATGCAGCCCAGGACACATTTGACTTTCTGGGCTGTGAGTGCACATTGCTGGGTCATGTCCAGCCTCTCATCCACCAGCACCTCCAAGTCCTTCTTTGCAGTTTCACGACTTCTTTAACCACTGGGTGCCCTTGAGTGGTATGAATGACCTTCCATTTAAATTGAGTGTAATAAATAAGCATTGACAATTTTCTTTAAAAAACACCACCTTTCCTTTTGATTAGAGTGAATGTTTTTTCTTCCCTCCACACAGGATTTCTTCCCTTCTGTACCATCAACAAGTTTAGAATTTAGTCTTCCACAAACTCACCATGGTAAAACTGGGATTTCAGTACCAAAGTGTTTCAGTGGGACTGACAAAATGAGTGACATCCATCAGAGAGGGGTGTGTAAAGGTATGGTGGTGAGTGTTAAAGATTCCATTGACATCCATTTGGATGATCTGCCTAATTTTGTAAATAGGCTCATCACTCACAAGTAAAGCAAATGTTCCAACTGCATGACAGCATTTGCACAGCACTGCCTCAGCCTACAGCACTTTACATGATGCTGAAAGAAATATGTTGTGTCTGCAAAACACAGCAATCAAAAATGCAAGATTTAACTTAGCTCCCTAGTGTGCATGTGCTGTGACATAGCTTTTATGTACCTGATTCCCCTCTCCTGAAACTCTTCACTCAGAAGGCATAGTAGGGAATTCATTAAGGGAACAACACGTGAGTAAGAGGGTCCCTAACTTGTTTTATTCAGAAGCTGGATATGCCTAGGGCAACTGTTCTGCACCAAAAGTTCATATGCAGTAGGAACAGTTCTAATGATCATTTCTAATACAAAAACTATTTGCATTGTTTTAAGGAAATGGACAAAATGTGATAGTGAGAGAGCTTTCCAACAGAAATGGTGAACATGATTGCACAGAGAACCAATGAAACCTGAAGTTCTGCATACTTCCTTGATCGCCCAAACTCAGAAAGATGAGTCTGTTACCAGAACAGCTGCAGTGAAAGTCTTCTAGTATAATCAGAGGAACAAGGAATGACTTTTTTACATAAGAAAACTAAAAAACTTGGCCAACCTAGGCTGAGTGGCATACGATTGCCGCCTATAAATATATCAGGGAGTGAGAGAAAGAATAGTGGAGAATGAAAAGAATTAATCCAAATAAGTACCTTTGTACAAGAACTAATAGGTATAAAATTGCCAAAATAGTTTTAGACTGGAGACTCTAAGAATTTGTCCAGCCTTCTGAGCTATGAGATTTTTAAATAGCAACAAAGGCAGAATAATGAACAACTTTCTAAAATGGAGCTTGAGAGGTTTCTGTGTAATGTTAGACTGCAGAGCAGACTGTGAGGCTCTAAAAATCACCACTTGGGCACCTAATGGGATTGCTCATAGTCATAGAAGGTGTCTGGGGGTAGCTGAAAAGTCAGCTTCTTTTCCTCACTCATCTTAGAGATCTCTTCCTCTTTTACTCTCAGATTGCTCTGTGTTCCTAACGTGCAAGAAACAGACAAAGTTGCACAATAGTGGCACACCCGTATTTGTGTGCTCTTGAACCGAGAATAATACAAGAACAGGTGAAGATGCAAATGCAAAAGATAGTCAGAGATCACAGACAAAGAAAGCTTGCTGACACTGCAACATTCAGAATTCAAGAATGGATCAAAGTCATCAGCCTCTGGAAGGAAATCATACTGCTAATGTTCCCATTCAATCAGACAATGGATACTCTTCTAGCTCAATTTGTTAAGTTTGAGTAAGAAGAAAAATAACAAGGACTAATGTTCCTGAACCAGGGAAATTATGCCTAAACTTCTCTGCAGAGGCATACTGTGGGGAAAAAAAACACAAGACTTGCTCAGAATGCTGCATTCCAGCCAGCCTTACAAAGAATTCACATTTCTCCTGACCTTAAAAGAAACATTTTCCTTGGGAGAAAGGAGCAGATGGAGTCAGGCTTTCTACAGCAATGGGTTCTACCAAAAAAAACAGTGGGCAGAAGGCCCTCAGGGGAAGCCCTCTGCAAGCATGAAGCAACATCCTCCCTGTTGGGACAAGGAAGCCCCGGAATTTTCTATAGCATGGCTTAGGCCCCAGGAATATTCTATAGCATGGTTTAATTGTTGTGTTGCTTCATAAGTACAACAGCCACTTGATGTAAGCTATAGCTTCTCCTAGATATTTGAATTGAGAGAATGTTGCATATGGATGACGGTACCACAAGCACTGTGGGGAACAGGGCAGAAGGGGGCTCTCTGTGCCACGCAGTTATCTTGGACGCAGAGCCATTCACTTTTGGTACATTTAGAGGAAGACAGATACAGAAAGGTTAAAACAGAGCAGTGGGAAACAATCCTTGTGGTTCTTTCCTCTTTGTTGCCAAAAGTTAGTCTTGTACTTGCATGCACAAGTCTGCAGATGTTGCTGTGGTACACACCTCCGCCTCTGCCCTTACACTGCATATTACCAGCTGAGTGAATCCAAAACCTGAAATTAGAAGTTTACAAAACAGAATAAATGTTAGAGCTAAGAAGTAACCTTATGTGCCTCCTAACCTACAGACTGCTGAGCAGGCACAGCTGATGCTAAAATGTTTATTAACGTGCTCTGCCAGGATATCAAGTAGGAATCTTCTCTATTCCTGAGGTCACATTCTTTTTGACTGTGCTGTCAGACAACAAGATTAGCTGAAAAGCCTGTACGTATCATGTCTGAATTCATAGGCTCAAATATCTTGCAGATGAGGATTTCAAGAGCAGGTGGTCAGCTCATTAAATTCTGATTCACGTCAGCCGGCCCTCTCCTCATTTGAGATGTTTCTGCCCCTTCTCTCCTCTCCAGCTCTCTGGGCTGGGGATGAGTGTGCCTAGCCCTTTGAAAGCATACCAACTACACTCTTCAATGTGTTTGGTCCAGTCTTTCAGCACAAAAATCTGCAGCTGTTCCAGAGATGACAAGGCAGGCTTAGGGCAGGGACTAGCCAAATCTGAAATTGTTGGCATCTTAATTTACAGGACCTTAATCATCTACATGCAAAC
This sequence comes from Machaerirhynchus nigripectus, assembly GCA_013397975.1. NCBI lineage: Eukaryota > Metazoa > Chordata > Aves > Passeriformes > Dicruridae > Machaerirhynchus > Machaerirhynchus nigripectus. The sequence goes on along the minus strand of VZRQ01003569.1, from coordinate 1,121,946 downwards.
CTGAAGGAATACAGGTAGAAGACTTTAAAAATTAAAAAAGCAGAGGAGAAGTGGCATCAAAACCCCCAGTATTTTCTCCGTCATTTTTTAATTTGATGTTTTTCTCAAAATGTTCACAATTGGCCAACGTAACTGATGTTGATCTACGAATAAGACTGTGCTGAAATTACAATGGTTGGCCCTTTTAGATAGCAATTAACAGAAAATTGTCATTACAGAGCCCTCTGTGACAGAACTTTGTGTAAGTGGCCAAAACCACAGGATACATTTCATAATGATCCCAGCCATTATATGAAAATGGCTTTGGCATTGAAAACATGGACAAATAGGAAAAAAATATAGTAACTCTGCTTCTTAAATGTTTTGTAGGTTTTGGTTGGTTGTGTTTGGTCTTGTTTACTCCATCCCTCTCCCCCCAAGCGAGGTAGCATTTTATTTATGAGGCTGAATTTCCACTATTTTTTAAATGGTCTGCTTTAAATTCAAGTTTGAAAGTAACACAACTCTATTTCTTTTCTAAGCCTGCAAACCTTTCTCTCTCACCTCTTCTTCCATTCCTGAGGGAGAGAAAGCAGCACAGAGAAAGTTTGCTTCCTTCCTGATCCGCCTATAGGGTCACATAGCCCTTGCCAACAGCTTATTGTTAAAAAGCCTTTGCTCCCTCTGCTGGCTATTCTATCCTGATATAGCATCAAAATTAAGAGTATCTGTGATTTCAATAACAAAGTTTCAACGAATCAAACATAGATAAATACAAAACCCACAGTCATCCTCTACATAGCCCTTCAGTAAATCAAATTTGTGCTTAAATAATATGGCAGAATCACCTTATTCTCATTAACTTTGCTGGATATGCCTTTGTCTCTAAAAAGATGTAGTGACAATGTCACTTCATATTTAAAATTCACTCTGTTAATTCGCTTTGCTTTTGATACTTACACCTGGAAACTAGTCCTGGGCATGTCCAGTTGGAACACCTGTATGTACTTGTCCAGAGGATGCATTGAGCACAGATGAATATGGCCTGTGGTAAGTGTCAAGGACCCACCACGGAGCCCAGCCACCAGTTCAACTGTTTCGCCACAAAATAAACCTGGAGAAGTTTTCTCTGCTTATGGCAAGAATTGTAGTTGCTCTATCAACTAAAGTTTAGAGGGAGAATTTGGCTGGCAGTAATAGAGAGGATTTGCAACAAAGACATTCTTTTGGCTTTTATCAGGCATAAGGAAAAAAGTAATTGCAGTGGCATCCCATGGAAAAAAATAATAACAGCAGAACTGTTCATAAATGTTCTGCTACAAGATGTAAATGTGTTGATGGGGTTTTTTTTCCAGAACTGTATTAAACTCCTCTTTATATCGTGATGTGTGCTGCTTTTGTTTTTACCCTGGTTTCAGGCAGTTTCACTTGGCATCTCAAATTTTTGAACCCATTGGTTATTTCTCTTATTCAAGAAGATAATAAGAACCTGCATCCAGCAACAACATTTTTGGTCTGAGGCCAGCATGACTTTGGAACCTGCTTATATATTCCCCAATGAATCCACATCCCTTTAACCACAGAAGTTGCACGAGGGGAAGTGTCAGAAGTCGTACAGGTTTCTGGATGATGCCAGTGTGGGGGGAATAAGGCAGACAGAGCAGAGCGGCCTCACAGCAAAACATTTCATTGCCTTCCATGGGCAAATTCATCTACTTAGGACTCAACACAGTGTAGATTAAGCCTTGACAACCTTCTGTTCTGGAGAGGGAAAAAAAAACCCCTTCATCTACTAGGACACAAAGTATTAATAGAGTTCCTCTTGATCTGACAACTATTGCTAGAAGGAAGTGTCAGCACCAGTTCAACATCACAGATTTATGTTTCTGAGTCTAGAATAATCACTGTTCAAGCACCACTAGTCTTCCTTCCTCCTTCTCATTTGGTAAATGGACAGGTTGAAAATATACTTGGCTTTTGTCCACAGACCCATCTATTGTACTGGTAAGAGATTCAAGTACAAACAAAAAACCAGTAAGGCTTTAAATAGATTTTTAAAAACTCCAGCCATCAAAAAAGAACCAAGAAATGCATGCTCACTTTGAAAAAGACAGCCCAGCAGGATTTTCTCCAAGGCACTGACAGGAGTCAAGTTCCTCCTGGTTGCCCATAAAGTCATGGGATATTTCAGCTGAAGATGAAAAAACCCCAGTCACTTCTCCTAGTCTTCCCACAGACCTCTCCCCTCACTGAGGGGGAGCCAAACTGGATTCCACATCACACTGTAGAACTACAGCTGGAGCCACAGCTTGGGCCTGCTTGAGCCCCACTCCAGCACAGAGGAAAAACCAAAGAGAAAGCATTCAGGCTGTTATCTCCTGAGCAGCTCGTTCATTTGAGTGTGTTGTGGTGTGCTGCACTGCTGACAAATGGTGAAGTTGGTCTAACCACAGCCCCTGTGCTATGCCACCTTCCAAACTTTGTAGAACACATGCCTAACAGCACCGCTGTACTACAGGAGCTTTTAAACAAAGGAGATTAGATAGATAGATAGATAGATAGATAGATAGATAGATAGATAGATAGAAAGAAATAGCTGCATACACACACATGTAAAACTCCTAGAAGGTGAGTTTTAATGGTGTGTATTACAAGACTTGCTGGTCCTGAAAGTTGAACAGAAAATATTGAAATAAACCCCAGAAAAGGTAGAGTCTAGAGTCAATAGCAAGAGATAAATGATGCAGTCACAGGATTACAATAGGTCTATTTCTTCTCAGGTACACTTTTTCTCTCATATCGCACCCACATCATAAACAATTTATATGTGTCACAGCTATATAACCTTGTCCATGGCAAAAGAAAACACTGGCATATAATGTGACAGACCAAAAATGAGCCTGAAAAATCCCATACACAACTGAAACAAGATTTTCCCCATGAGAAAGTAGGCAGAACTTTGAAAAGCTTGAGAAATGCAATGACCCAGTTGAGATTTCTCCAGAACTGATGATCTAACACAGTCTGTTTCTACAGGGGGTGAACTGAAATCTTTACTGACTCCATGTCATCAGAGCCATGCTTTTAAAACAACCTGAAGAAATTTAGATCATGCTGTGTTTTAGCAAGATCTGCATTCCCTTCCAACTCTACTAATTCCTGCAGACTGAAGACCAGTGATGTTAAGAAGTCTTTTAGGTATTTCTTATACCTGGATGTCATATCATGTGAAAAGATACTCTATTTAACACAGTATGAATACAAGCACTCCCAAAGATAAAAGCTTTTCCTCCCCTACACTCCTATTTAATCTTGCCATTGCTCATGACAAAAGCTATTAGTTTAGTCTGTTGATGATGATACACAATTCTAACTTATGACTTTACTACTAAACTGTTTCTGAAGACTTTTTTTTTAACACATCACAGGCCAGCCACTGCTCTCTAACGTGTCTGCACATAAACCCTGAGCAATTTTGTTAGCACTAAAGTGTGCAAGGCTGTGGTACGTCAGCAGCCATTAACAGATGCACTGGAGGAGTCACGGGAGGCCATGAAATTCCATCTCAGAGTAAGGAATATGCATGCACAGAGAAAAGCCACATTTTGAAACACATCTCCCTCAAAACAGCACTAAAATCTAAGTCAAATAAAACCATGATCCATGCTCAGAAGTGAATGTAGTGGCTCAGACAGAGATGCCTCCTGTGGATGTAAACATACCATTAGTTTCATTAGCAACAGGATTTAAGCACATGTCCGAGAAGTATTTCTGTATCAGGGTATTATCTATCCACCCACTTGCCAAGTATGCTGCAGGGCCATTTTCTGAATGCGTCCACATCCATATTTTAACAGAGCCAAGCCTGTGGGGCCAACATATATAAACTGACACTATGCCAACTTTTTCTTTTTGTGGAATTACACTGATTCAGAGCAGCTGGAGCTCGGGTCCCTTGACTTTAACTGGAGCTTATACTCACTCTTTGAGTGTTTTGGTCATGCCTTTGGCTGAATGTGGTCTGCACTGACTTGTGCAGCCCAGTGGAGATAACATTACTACTGCAATACTATCTTTTGCATCCCTAGAGTAGTTTTGGTGTTAATATTGCAACTAGCTTGTTGCACTTCTGAATTAAGGGACACATTAATGGGTTAAAAGTCCACACATCCTTATCTGAGCATGTGTAAAATACACTAGAATTAATTAAAATGCTAAAACTGATGTATTTTTAAAAATGTCATTCAAGTAATTGAATAGAAGTCCTCCTGATATCCAGTAATCATGTATGCTCCCTTACTTTACTCCGAAGACATTTCTGCAGAGAAATGCCTGCTAGTTTGCAGTGAGAAGTCATTACCAAAGACATTTCTGCAATGAAATGCCTGGTATTTTTCAGGCAGTTCTCCCCTAACAGGGAGATGCCAGTTAATGCTCAGATGCCTGTTAATACTGCATCAATCCATTGACCAACACTTGCTCAGCGAAGCAGACATCTGGGTGGAAGTCAATATTTCCTTATTACTTCAGTGTTTGAGCCATGTCAGGACATGCACATGTATACACACAGGAAATCACTAGCAAATTTAAGGGCAATTTTCCAAAAGGCTGAAGAAATGGCTTTTGAACTCCCTTACCTGATCAGCAGGTCAGACTCTGAGTCCTCATTACATCCGTACAGGGAAGGGCTGCAGAGTTTGAAAAGAGTTGAGGTCAATATCTCATTCTGCTACAGAACACCTCCAGCTGCCTTAAAAATAATTCAGGTTCTTACCATGCTGGACACAGATGGATCAAATTTTAGATCATAACCCTGGAAAATGTTCTTATAGGAGAACTATAATGACAATGTTTCAGACATTCATGCCAGAAAAAAAAAACAAGAAAACATCCCTCTAGTCCGAAAACTTTCTCCTAATTTTATTTCAAACTTAGTTTTCAGCCTTATAATATCTATATTTAATTAAACTATTGTTTACATTTATATTTCCTTACAGCTTACTTGAACATAAGTTTTGAATTGGAAAAATAATGCTTTGTAATGCAGTCAACCAAAACTTACTTTTTACCTGGTTAGTGCAGTAAACAGGGGAAAGTTCATTTCACCCACAATTTTTTTTAGTTCTTAGAATGATCATGAACTGAAAAATTAATTAGTCCCAGAAATCTGGGCTAAGTGTCACAGAAAGTGGCATACAAGAAAAATCAGTTGCTGCCTAGAACAGTTTGTAATAAATTACAGAACAGGTGGAAGAAAAGAAACACTATTCTCTTGGCATTACAGCTGACTGGAACTAAGCTCAGAATGATTTACTGAGCTGACCAAAGTCACACTGGAAAGCAGTGTTATAGATGAGAACTGAAACCAGTTTTGCATTGTTCCAGACAAAAATATTTACCGCATGCTTTTTGTTCTTTATAACTATCAAGACACTTAGGTTTCGAATTTATAAATATGGGAATATTCTCCATTTTGCACCTTAACAGCAGAGAAACAAATAAACAAATAATCAGGAAAAAAAGCTTGCAGCTGGTCACAGCTTACATCTCAGTTCTGAGCAAGACTTTCTGATTAAGTATTATGTCCTGGAATATTCAGCAACTGCAGCAACATAAGGGCTGCTCCTGCGGAAAGCAGCCTTAGCTCTGGCTGGAGCTGATTAAAAATGAAGAGGAGTTGAAGGAGACATTTTATATTCAGCGGTTCCACAGTTTCTGACAAATGTTTGGATTGCCATGGAAAATTACCAATCGGGAAATTTCTTAGAAAGAATGAAATTTATTTCTACTTAGCAAAGAACGAGTTACAAAAAGAAACATATGGCACAAGGGGTGAGATTTCTGTGAACCTTCTGCACAGCTATTACAGCAAGAAATGGGAGCAGTTTAATATCAACTAAAGCTGTACAAATACCATTGTTTTTCACTTGCTGCCTGAGTTTGGTTTCAGGTTGCCCAAAAGGAAAAAATGTGTGGTTTTCTTGTGAAAATAAAGAGCATTGTTAAGCAAACATTTGTGGTTATGTCAAAATTCTCAAATCACCCCATTATGTTTCTGAGTTAGAGAAGCACTGCTCTTTTCAAAACAAAAACAATTTTATTTAAAATCAAAGTAGAGCTTTAAGGATTTTTTTTTTTTAAGGAAATATTCCAGTTCTTTAATTTTTTTTTTCAGGGTCCATGTTGGGTATGGAATCAAAGTATATTTGGGTTCATAAGTAGATGAAATTAACCCAGATTGGTACTTTTCAATAAATAAAACATTTAACAATAAAACGTGCCCCATTCCTGTGTCTTTCTCATTCCAATAGTTAGCTTCCATGTCTTGCATCCAGAGATATGGGAGAAGTCCCTTCTGTGAAACATCAATAGAAAGGGAACAAGATCACAAAACCTTTCCCTTCTGACTTACAACACAACCAAAATAATGAAGGAGGGAGTAGCACTGAACAGACCAAAGTACAAATTTATCCATTCAAAGATGAATAAATGTAAATGTACTTTGAATGTAAATACTTCAAGATATAAATCTGGGACTGGGCTCATCAGCTGGCGGCTTTAAGGAAATGCCCATCTTTTACTACAGCATTACAGCTGTGAGAAAATTATTGTGGGTTTAGGATATTTTCGTAAAGCAAGATATTTATAAGAACAAAAGCATTTCATGCAGTAAGATTGTGTGAAATAAGAAAGATGTTGCCTTCTTTGGGAGCATTTGCTTGGGACAGCTATGCTTACAAAAGTAACTTACACTAGAGCAGGAAAAGAAAATGCATTACACCCAGTTGTGGGAACAGCCATCAAACTAAAGATCTAATATGACGCAGATTGTCAAATTTATCCAAGGGCTGACATGTTGTGTGCTAATTCCTCAATAATATAACATAAGGGTAAATATGAAAACAGCAGCGAAGTGTAAACCAAAAGACAATAACTAGACTATGATGGAGGTAAATGAATACAGGAAACTTCTAATCATATGGGGAGTGATGAAATTACTAAGAAGAGTCATCAGAAGAAGGAATCAATGCCATTTGAAGACGAGAATTTTCTGAATTTATGAAAGGGACTATTTACAAAATCACAGCAATGAGAAATTAGATTTGTAACTTGAGTTCTTAGTACCTGATGTGCTGATAACTTAAGTGCCTCAGAGGAGATTCAATCATCTTTTGTTTGCATCATTTTTACAAGCAATTATACTTCAACCTTCTACCAATTACCAGGAAAAAAACCCTTCCACAACTAGATTCTGCTGGTTATATTTCACTTCCCACTGCAGCACTGGAGCGTGCCACAGCTAAAACACTGGGCTGTGTAAACTGGCTTGCCAGACACACAAAATCCTTTTAGGCAAACAGTGGCATTCACAAGCTCAGGAAACAGGCAGAAATCAGTTTATGTAAGAATTTTCCCTACAGTCAGATTACGTGGATCAATTATCTCTACCCATAGTAGAAGGGGTTGGAAACTGATGGTCTTTGATGTCCCTTCCAACTCAAACCATTCCATGATTCTATGAATAAGGACTGTTTTCACATCCACTGGGGTACTGTCAGTTTCCTAAAATTATCTGAAAATTTTACCCAGTAGGTGTCCCATGTAGATTCTAGCCCTTGACCATGACCTTGATCTCTTCTGCAGCATATCACATTTGTGGTATTAGTTTGAGAGCTAGGAAGCGTTTGCCATCCACAGTGAGTACAGGATATGGAATGATTCCTCTTTGGTCCCTCTGCAAGCCTTGATTTTCCTGCCCTGTGTTCCCTCCACTCTCCAGCTCACCCTTCATTTTCCTGAAGCATTTTTTTTATATATAAAGCAGTATATAAGAGAGAGTGTTTTTTCTTGAGTCAACCAACTTACTACACACAATAATTTAGGAGTGGACATTTTTCATTACTATGGTAATATGTTTTCTAGTGGTCCTAATACTGTAAAAATGACAAAACTACTTTCTGAGTGATTTTTTTGTGGGGTTTTTTTTCCTTAGGTGAGAAAACTTCTGGCAACAAAACCCTAACATGAGGGCCATTTCACTCCTCTGATCCCTTGCAGAAGCATTGCTGAGTTTGCAGTTCTATAACTCAGGATTCATTTTTCACTCCTATGACAGGTGGCTCAACATACACAGGTGTGCTGGGGATTGTGGAGCAGCCTATCAGCCTGTCAGCTGGTGTAGTTGTCCCACTAATAGACTGCCAGGTCTCCTTTGTTATCCTGGAAATCTATCTTTTTATTTTCCTCTTTGTTTTTTTTCCCCTCTATTTTTTTGATTTTGAGGGATTTTGCTCGTATTGTGAACAAAGCTGTTGAAAGTTAAGTTTCATTATTAATTATTCATAAAGTCTGCATAGGCAGTCCAGTGCGCTTTAAAATATCTGCACCTCACCATAAAATACCCCACAACTCCTGCTTGAACATATGTGACGCCTTACACATGCTCAAAACCCCAGTAACCTCTTGGCTTGCTTAGTGAAATGAATTTTCTCATTGCAGTTTTGGACAATAAAGGTTCTTCATTTCTCTGGAATTTTAAAGCTATTATGCAGAGACAACAGCCTTGTTCTCCAAAGGAAATCACAAGAACAAAAGAAAATGTTAAAGGCAGAGCAAAAAGCCTACGTGTTTTTGTTTTATGTTGCTCTCCGGAGATATGCTTTAGCTACAGGGATTGCATACAGAAAACCTGCATAGGTAAGTTCAGTATATCACCTTAGCCTGGCTTATTTTGATTTGCTGCAACCATGTCAATGACTTGATAAAAACATACCTTGTATTCCAAGGCAGCCTGAGAAAATTAGGCCTGAGCTGACAATTAACAGCGTAACAACAGAGCAAAGGTGTGACCTCAGCCAAGTCCCTGGTCCAGAATTCCTAAAATCATTTACTGTTTAAAACACTGAAAAGCAAAAGTATGATTAATCTAAAAATTACTCTAACCCCAGCTGAGCTTGTTTATCTTTTGCCCCTCTGACACAGTAAGATTTAAGTTAATCTCATAGTTTAATTTATAAAACAACTCCATGACATTAGTTTGTCAATCAGTAGTTCTGTTAGAGTTAACACAGTGCTCCAATATCACTGCAAGGGAAAAAACCAGCAAGTGCTCAGAGCAAAAACCAAAGCCGATTAGCTCCATGGAGACTTGTTTCTACATCAGACTGCATGGCTTATTGCTTCTGAAAAAGACTGCAGTGTCAGGCACGCCAGGCTGGTGACACTGAAATTACACAGACACACACACAAAAATCAATTTGTGAGCAAAACCAGCTGAAGACTGTGTGAAATCTGCCCGAAGCATGGTGGGGGAAAGTGGAGGGGGGCATTTACATTGCTGTGTACTTAACCCTGGCCCCAGGTCTTCGCAAAGCTGACAAAGGTAGACGCTTTTTGGTATCTGTATCTCTGATCACTTTTATTCAAGCAGCTCCCTCTTAAGGTCCTGACTTTATAAACTTCCCCTATTCAGTAGACACTTAAGCATCTCTTTCAACCTGTTCAAGTGGCACATAAGCAGGTTCCAAAGTGCTTTGATGAATAGCATGGATCAAAGTATGTGCTTAAATGTTTTGCTAAATAATTAAAAATTGGCTTGAGAGCTGGCATAAAGGCACTCACTGAAAATTACCAAGCTTTATGAAAATTAAATGAAGCAATTAAGCTTAGCTTTCCTATCTATACTTGCAGAAAGGCCTATTAAGTCCAGCACACAAGCTTTGTTTGTTGGAAGTGTCAGAACCAGTAAGTCTAGGTTTAGTTAAAACAACATTTCCTTTTTATAGAAAGATCTTGATGTGGACAACGTGCTTAGTATATCTCTTACCTCAAGGTAAACCCTGAAGGAAGGCTTTTGACAAACAGCCTAACAAAATAAAAATTATTTATACCTTCATCTTCTTTAGGATTGCATCTTGCAATAGGTGACTACAGCTACAAAAATTATAGACTCCTGTGGAGGCAAGGCTGGCATCCCTACTTTCATTGCACACATTCCCTTTTGCACGCCTTCTTGAAAGTCTCTGAGAATTTCACTTTGCCTGACCCTTCCTACACTTGTGTTGATCCCCAAACCGTAATCTTTCTGAACTTGAACAAAAATGGTTTACCTACGTAGGACTTGTTATTCAGACAGCAAAGCTAAAACTAAAACCAGTTGAATAGGCAAAGTCTACAGGGACAGGAGACAAGTCTGTTCTCCATGCAAGAGCCTGCTAAGCATTACACTGCTTAAAAAGATCTGCAGAAACATTTGAATTCCAGAAAAAAGTTGCCAGCTGAACTGAGAGTTTATATTAACTTGCAAAAAGCTGAGTTCATCTTGCAACTCTTATTTCAGTTTGTTTTTCTCAGTTGTCCTTTACCATCAGCACTAAGCCCCAGAAAAGTTCATGTTTTCCTTGTATAAAACCACATCAAAATCATATAGTAAGAGAGTCCCTCATACTGAAAAAGGAAAACCATACATGGAAGAGACAAACATTAGGAAAGTGTTAATAAATTTTCACGGTATCCCTCGAGGCGAATTAAGAACACATTTGTACTTAAACATAAAAGAAAAATGTAATAAACAATGCATGGATGGAGTCGTACCACACTATGCAGTTCTGATGTGGAGTCTGAAAAGATGTGTTACAAGCAGATGCCTTACATACTCTTGCACCAGCACCAGTCCTGAGAGCTATTGCACTGGGCACCTCATCCCAGCCCCGGCTCTACCGCCCAAGGGTGGTCCCTGACCATCTGCAATCCAGGATGGCCGCAAGACAATACTGAGACTGGTTCTTCTCTCACCACCAAGGGAAATTTCCACTCGTGCAAGGAATCTCTTCTGCCTCTAGCATTCCTGCTTTCAGCCAGTTTAACTCCTTCCTGTAGCCTTCTTGCCCTGTATGCCAGATCATTCCTCAGTCAAGTTACGACTGCCAGTTATGTTCTCCCCTTCATTGGAAATAGATGCCAGCAGACAAGGCTTGCCCAAAATTGTATGCCAAATTAGAAGCAAGATTAAGAGTAATACCAAGGTCTCATCACTGCTAGAATGTCATCTGCTAGACTAGGTGCTAATGACCGCAGGACAGCTCTTGCTTGGAAAAGATATGCACCTTGTTAAGACAGTTATTCATTGTATTACTATTTAAAGAAGATGGAGAAAAAGAGTACATGGAAATATAGAGAAATTGAAGTTATGAACAGAGCAGCATAGAAAAGTCAGGAAAAAGTTTCATCATTGTATAGGATTACACACGAAAGCAGAGGTTAAAATCAAGGCTAGAATATGCCGGCCTAAGTTATCACAAAGACATTCAGAGTGAATCTAATGTTCTGAAGTCTATGGAGTTCACATGAAATGTCCTCTGCAGCTGAGGTTTAAAAAAATCACAGTTTCTTTAAAGTGAGAGAGGCTAGATGAGCATTCAAATGACTGCTGCTGGGCTCCTGAAATTCAACTTTCCGAACCATGCAGTCTTGTAGTATACGTAACTAAAGTTTACCTTCTCAACTTGTCTGGAGTCAGATCTCTGATTGCTTTTGCCAGCAGGGAGTCTGGCCTCTTGAAGCAACACACATCCATATCTGCCAATCCACACCCATGAGGTGATGAACTAAACCCTACAAACTCATTTCTTTTTCTCTCTCTCTCTTTTTTATTTTTAACAAAATGCTCCAGTGAACAAGAAATATTTAATTTTCAGAATTAAAAATGGGCTTTGGGTTTAGTAGATGGCCTCAATCTAGTTAAAGTATCAGCAGTTTTTCCTCTCTAGGGAGTAATTAAGGGAAAGCTCTGACCACAATGCTAAACTGTGATAATGACAGAATTTAAAATCATTTTCATACCACATGCTGCATTGCAGTTCATTTCCATATGCTTTGCCTTCAACGAAGGTGTCAAGCATATAAAGTCTCCTGGGCAAAAGGATGACCAAAGTCGCAATGCCTGGAAGGAAGCTCAGGGGAAAGACACACATTGTCATACTATATGTGATAAGGTCTCCACATTATGAAGTTGGCAGGTGGGAAGTAAGAAGGCCCTGGAGATTTTGACTATATTTGTCTCTGTCACACAGTTGGCACCTGAGATTTGTGATGTTTTTTGGAGATTCACCTGGGCTATAAATTATTTGTTAATAGTGGACATTCAGTACACAGCTACTACACTTGCTCTAAAGCTGCTGAATAGTTATGGTGAAGCAAAATTTCATGGTCCACACTTTGCAACATATTGTAGCTGAGACTATCCCCTCACTGCAATGCCATATAGAGAAAAAAATAGGATTAGAGCCACATTACCTAATAGGTCACTGTTAACTTGGGTGCAGCATTGCCTTGGCAGTTACATTGACTCTAATTCCAGCTCTGCCTTTTTCAGCAGAAATTAGAAGATCCTTAGGGGAAGGTCATTTGCCAGACATCCCATCTTGGGCTGGGAAACAAATCTATTCACAAGACAAATGGGGGCACCAAGAGCAGCCTCGACATAATATTTATATCTGAAAATGATACAACTGAAGAAATACCCTGGGAAAAAAAAAAACAAAAAAACAACCAACCAAATTAAAAAACAAACAAACAACCCAAAACAAACAAAACCCAAAACAAACCAAAAAACCCAAGCAACCAAGCAACCAGCTTCTCAGAGGCAGCAAATAGCTTTGTATAATTCATTTAAGTTTTGTCTCTTATTTTGATCACCTTCAAGTTCGGTCAAATCAGACCCAGCTATGTAAGGTGGTAGATGAATATAAATATTTATCACATACAGAATTGATGATCATTCTTGGAAGATCTTCCTAGAGGAGGTAATAGAATAAGAGCAGAGAAGGAGGTTGACAGGAGAATTGGGAATCAGAAACATGGTTAGTGTGGTACACGGAAGTAGCAAGGGAGGGACACCTCTTACAAGAGGAAAGAGTGGAGAGAAGTGGGAGCAGGAACTTGGTGAAGGGTATGAGGAACACATGGATTGTCAGAAGTGAAACCTCTAGGCTCATAGGATCAAGGCAAGGTTAAAAAGAAAGGTATTAAGCAGTGAAAACCACCCACTGAAGAGATGAAAATGGGTCCACTGTATACAGCTAGGCAAAAAGGATCTTGAGGTGCACCAAAGGAAGCATGACCAGCAGGTCAAAGGTGATTTTCACCTTTTACTTCACTCTCATGAGATGCCACCTGGAGTCCAGCTCTGGGGCCCCCAATGTAAGACAGACATGGACCCTTTGAAGTGAGTCCAGCAGAAGCCATGAAGACGAGCAGAAGGATGGAAAACCTCTTCCGTGAAAACAGGCTGAGAGAGCTGGGGTTGTTCAGCCTGCAGAAGAAAAGGCTTCCGGGACCACATTCTGGTACCTAACAGGGGCCTACGAGAAGGCTGGAGAGGGACTTTTAACAAGGGCATACATTAGATAAGACATTTGGAATAAATTCTTTCCTGACAGGGTGGTGAAGCATTGGAAGAAGTTGCCTAGAGTAGTTGTGTATGCCCCACTCCTGGACACACTCAAGGCCAGGTTAGATGGAGTTTTGAACACCTTCCACCGTTCTAGTGTGGAAGTTGTCCCAGCCCAGAACAAGGGGTTGGAACTAGACGATCTTGAAGGTTCCTTCCAATGCAAATCATTTTATGATAAAGAATAAAAAGGACTCAGACAACCCAGAAGCACAAGGGATTGTGGAGTTATTATCTAGAGAAAATAAGCAGAAGGGCAGATGACACATTCCTCCTCAGCCTGGATCAGAGAAAAAGAGTCCTGAGGCTCACCACTCTAAGTCAGCCACAGATCTCCACAACACGGAAATACTTTCATTCCCTTTTTGGGTGCTTATTCACACAGGGAACAAAGATCTGACACTGCACCACCTTTTTTCTGGTACCAGGCTTTGGAGCCATCAGCCAGAAGAGCCTATCTCTCTTGATGGTTTTTACAGTTGTCTGTACAATGGTACAGCACAAAAACAAAATGAGGGAAGAGAATGGATTGCTGTTCTAAGCAGCTTAAAAACACGTCTTAAGTAACAAGGACTCTACTAAAATAGCATTACTGAGATTAAAAAAGTCAGTCCTCATAACTTAGAAAATCCTTAATTTTGGTAATTTCCAATTCTGAAATGTTCCAATTCTAAATTCTTGTTTTGACGTACCATTATGGTAGCATTATCTGTGTGTGTAACTGTGCATGTTGCTCCTGTGAAATTATATTTCATGCTACTTTACACCTCCTAGGGCAGGAAGAAATGTAGGGGGAAAAAAACCAAACCAAAACAAAACAGCAAAATTTTGAAGAACAATGCTGATGTATATGTATCCCAAAAGCAGGAAGTTTTGAATATACCCATTTTAACTTGGAAAATTAGTCATTCAGTTATACAGGCTCTGATATTTGCTTCCAGGGCAAACCTAATCAGATAGTGTCATTTTTCACCTTGGTGAAAACTTACATCTCACTAGTTCTTTGAGATTCCTCCATTTCATCTCAAATCATTCATCTCTAAAGACAGCAAACACAGCAAAACCTGTCACAAAGGCTTGAAAACTTATTTCCTTTGGGTTTTTGTTTGCTTAACATGGTCTGTCAAGGAATCAATACCTATTCTCATATGCACACAAAGACAAGTAATCTTAAGCATGCATATGAATAAAAGACAAGCAATAGATTTTATGCAATTGGGACACTGCATAATCTAAGTTTGTAAACCCCTTTAAAGACCTTTATAGAACTAATTATAAAGGTAGAAAAAAGATCTATCTCAATTAGGACCATAGCTGCTTATGTAATGTTTTGGTGCAAATATGATGACAAGGTAAATTTTAAATTCTGTGTGAAACCAATGCATCAGGAAGGAAATAAAATGTTCTACGTGCAAAACTTCAGGAAAGGCCTGGCCACTCACGACTGACAAAGTGATTGGCGATTTTTCAAATCCTCTATTTTCTTCTGTTATCCAGAAGGATAGATTAAAATTCCCAGTAGCACTCTGAAGACATTGCACTGATTACAAGAATTCTGATAATATAGTCAGGAAGTGGAAACAACAGTATGTGATTTGTCACTACCCCTAAATGAGAGATCAAATTTCAGTAACTACATTTCAAATACCTACAATCAGCATTACAGAAAAAGACTTCAAACA
>VZRQ01003569.1:1071302-1106791 GCA_013397975.1 Machaerirhynchus nigripectus | reverse complement strand
AAAAAAAAAAAAAGAGCACTTCTATGAATATAAAGGTTACATTTATTGAGCATATTTTTGCATGCTATTATTCACCAAGGCCTACCTTATTTAGTAGAAATGATCCATTTGTATCTTCTTTATAAATTTTGCATTGAAGTCCAAGTTCATGCACATTATGATAACTAATATCTTCTTTCTACTCCTGGAAGAGAGGCCCCATAATTAGATCATTAGCACAGCGAGCAAAGCTCCATTTTTCTCCAAGAGCAATACTGCATACATAAGAGTGAAGTCTGGCTTTACTTCCAGAATCTCAAGAGCGTCTCTGGACAAGAATGACTTCTCACTACACAAATGTGAGAGAGGTAAAGATTATACAGAGATGGTGTGAGCTACACTAAGGTTAGGCTAAATGGTTTCTGGCCAAGAGGGTAGACAAAGAAACAGGAACGAACGGTGAGAATTTTCATCAATAGACTTCGTTGGCTTACACAGGATTTAGGTGTTCTGTACATATAAATTATACCCATTTATTCATGGTGTGTTACCAGTCAACAATTGCATTAATGTTCTCAGCAGAGCTGGGGCCTTCTGCATGTCTTGTTATAATAAATGTGAAGCTTATGAAATGGTTAGATAAGAAATGGAACAAACACTGAATTATTTCTCTCTCAGGGACCAAGAGAAACTCTTGTTTCATTTTGATCTTAACACACAGGGATGACCCCTGTGAATAAAAACAAGAGAAAAAGTTTACATGAAGTGGAGAACCGAGAAGTGCTGATGCTTTGCATAAGTTTTAGCCTCCTTTTTTGTGCTGTGCTCCTTGATAACAAATTTTGATCTGGGGACAGCTTCTGCAGTGGATCAGTGGTTTTGATTGTGAATTACTCTGGTGATCCAGAGGTCAGTAAAAAGCCTTTTTTCTCCATTAGGAATGTTTTACTGAGACATTCAGCACAGTTCCAACAATAAGTAAATAAACCTATAATTCAACTTCCTTCATGAGTTGAATGGTAGATCATGAAGAGGCACGGACCAGGATAAAAGACATCAGACTGGCATTTTAGGTTGTACCCAGATGCAACCACCCCTGAAGTGACAGACACCTGAACCAGATGCCACGTAGACAGCACATAGTGGTATACCACAATTATTAATCAAGGAGGAGACAGAGAGCTAGAGACACAAATGAAAGGATCTAAGTGCACTTATACATCACCAGAAGAATAAAAGGGGAGTGCAGCAGCCCGTTCTCCTAAATTGCCAGTATTTTCATCATTTTACTTGGAAGCAGTGGATTCTGCTGCCAGAGTTTTGATCCAACCTGTTTTGTTGTGTAAAAGAGTGGGAAAGTTATACTGAGTTTTTTGTAGCATAGCACAGAAAGTTAATTTATGGCAAATGGCCTCAGCAAATGCCTTCAATCAATGGCTTGAGTATGGCTCAATGTATTTTCCCTCATCAAGGGTGAGTCCCCAAGCCTGCGTGAATATTTATGTTTGGCAAATACTTCGTTTGGCAATGACAACATTAAATTTTATTATTCCCCTGCCTCTACGGTCTCTCCTTTCCCGTAACTCATTTAAAAAAACCCCAATCAAAGCCACCAACACATTTCCACACAAAATTTTCCAAGAGTCCAGACTCTGAATGAAGGTCATCTTTCACATTTGCAAGGAAGGTTTCAAAGAAAGCTTGCAATCTATACAGTTCTTTTACACCAGGAAAACTTACACTCACTGAAGTTTAAGTCACATAGTCTCCTTCTGTCAATATTGCACGTGCCTTTCAGGTATGTCACAGCTGTCAAACTAGAAATGCATGGCTTGAACCTTGCTGGTCTTTGTGCCAGGTGAGGGTTTTTAGCCTGTGTCCTGCTGAAACTCAGTCTTCTAGTCCCTAAAATCCTCAAAACTATCATCAATAACTTGAATTTTAGCTTGAAAGGCCTATTTTAATTGAACTCCTCATTAGAATTCAAAGCTTTTAATTAAGAAAAAGACAAACAGCTTTTAAGAGTCTATAAGATCGCAAGTGTGTAAGAACCATTAGAGAAACTGCTTTGAAACCATAGATTGAAACTGCTGCTTGAAAGCCATGGTCATTCCTTCTAATTTTTAATATTCAGGAAATATAAGCAAAACCAGTGCAAGCCAGCGCAAATGATGAACCTACCAAATTTTTTAAGCATTATGTGTAGCTTTATATGATAAGGCCACCCACTCACCAGCTGCAGCTGAACAAGCCATGTGCTAGCAGAGACAGATAGATTTACAATAATATACAAATATATAATCCAATAATAAAAAAAATCCACCAAAATCTTAAACCAAAAAGTTTCATAAGTTTTAAAACAAAGTTAGGATGGGGAATTATTTTACCCATCCTCTTCTTGGGATGCAGAGTCACATTGAGCCTTACTCTTGCAGAGAGATTGCCCTTTGAATAGAAAGCCATTTGTCAGCAGCTGAAGCTTCACAGTGTTACTATCTAGGGTTTGGCATGTCAGTAGGATACTGACAACTGAGGCATCAGAGGCACTGGGAAGCAGCAGGAATACTGATTATGGCACAACTGCATATGGAAAAAGGGTAAGAATTCTAGCCCACTGAGAAATTTTATGGAAGCTGTATTCTGCTGGACCAACCTTTTATTGATGATGAAGCCACAGGGGCTCATTAGGCATCTGCAAACTACAGGGATTTTATATATAGCCCAAACAACAGGTAACTGTAAATTGTAGCATTTACCTTTGTATCGGAAAACTGGAATTAATTCCACCAGCCACTGAAAACTCAGGCTGCAAACCTGTTCTTTGACCTCTGTTCCTTTGACCACAGCCATGAATAAGCCTTGCCTCTTTCTCTGGCAACTTTCCACTCAGCCTAAGTGCCATTCATTACACAAACCTAAAATTCAGCATCTCAACCAAGAAGTGAGGCTTTTAGATTTTAACCATGGTTTGCAATATTTAACAGAACCTACCTCTTTTCTGGCAGTAACCGGCTGCAATTGTCATTGCTAAGTTGAAGCTCATTTATAAATCAGCTGAATAAGGGAATAAGTAACAAAACAGTAATGAAAATATGATGTCATGTTACTGGTGAAGGAACATGGAAAATTTCATAGTGGGTCATAATGGGAACATTATTCAGTATGGGAATTCTTCCCAGTTTAAGAGGCGTGTCCCATTAAGAGCTACATTATTTATTTCAGATTTTAATTGTCTTCTAACCTATGACTTTTGTCTTGTCATATCAAGCACACTGATAACAGAGAGGAACCAGAAGAGTTAATTGAACAGCCAGGTGATAAAGACTAATAAATCCCTGGATTTCTACCTGGTGAGTACATTTTAATAGGTAAGGGGAAGTAAGCAAAAGCCAGGCAGGGTGACTCATCAGTTCTAGCAATGTAAGAAAATTAGATTTTAAGTGGAAAAAGATGTTTCCTAGGAAACAGCATGATCTGCTTGTGGAACATCAAACAAGAGCAATTTCCTAACAACAGCCATGGCTAAATTGATCTACTGCACCTCAAACAGCTTTATCAGTGAGAGAGAGACTGAGTCCCTTTTATATTTTCTTAGTTACCATCATCAATTTGTCTATTATTTGACTCCTTCAGCTGTTACCTTTCTGACCCTCCACAAGTACAAGTATGACATTTGCCATTATCTAATTGGAAAGCACGTTTTGCTTTCCCTCATCTTTTCTGTCTCTCTCTTTTGCAGCAAGCTCTGGATTCCGCTGTTGCTGCTGCCACTGAGCCAGAAAGATGTGGGCACGTACCATGGTATGCAGCAGGCACCAGCTCAAGCAAGTGTTCTGTTTGAAACCCTATGCTCCGCAGCAGTGAAAAGTGAGCTGCAACATAAGCAACCTCCTGGGCTCCCTGCTCTGAGAAGTTCAATCTGCAATACATTAAGCCCACCTATACAATTTACACTGGATCAAAAATCAATGTCTTTCTCTTTATAGCACACTGTCTACATTTTCATTCCAATAAATTAAAACCCTTACCCTTCTGTGAAAGCATATGAAGCTTTGCATTATGCACAAAAGATATCAAGTATTTTAGATGCTTTGGAGGAGAACATTTGTTCTCCTTGATCATTTCCAATGCAGATTGTTCAATATGCATAAGTTACAGCTGATGCAATGCAGAGACTGTCTTCAGAGCATGACCATGGATTTCTGAGCATAAATCAGTGCACGTGCTGACTGTGTGCAGTCAGACAGGGAATTCTAGAACCAGGCAGCTCCTCAGCACTCATGCTACACACACAGCTCCCGTGTATCCTGTGGCACTGAGCAGCAAAGGCGTATCTGTTCAGCAAAGATGCTCTCAGAGGACTTGGTTTTCTGGACGTGCCTCTGTGCTTTAATATGCATGAGTGCACTTAATCCCAGGTAACACAAAACAAGCAAATTTACTCTAGGTGCACACACAGAGATGCATCCTATCCTAATGCCAAGGCATTCAAATTCCTCCTAGACAAAGTTTCCTGGCAGAAAAGTAAGATATGTCTGAGGAAACCCAAATACCTGGTAGCTCTAATCCTGGCCACTCTTGCGCTATCACAATGGATGAAGACAACTGCCAAAATTAAGAGCCAAAATTTAAGTACGCTGCCAAATTCAGCATTACTGAAACATTTTGCAAGCATACTGATTCCACAGAGAGTTGCAAATGGAGAAAAATACATAAGGTCAAATCCATTCACGCTTACAAATTTGTCTACTGTGCAACTTGTGAGGAAATAAGAAACAGAGATATTACAGGTCTCTTCCACATCAGCATTGCTCTCAAAACGAAATAACAAAGTATTCTACCTACTATAAGCCCATGTAACCAAGATTATTATTACTACTGCTACTAATTTGCAGATTTCAATGAAGGCAGAAATTATGAAATCTCAAATTCAGAAAGTCTGTTCAAGCACTTGTACTGCCTAAAATAAAGCAACATGTTCTAGAAAACTTGAGTTCTACTATGTCTGAATTCCATTGGCAATGGAAGCTGACCTTCAATGTGAATTTCTCCACTACCAGCTATGCATCAGCAAGTCACACATGGAACAGAAAACCAGGTGAAAGTCAGATAAAAGTGAGAGAAGAGACTTTGTGTTATGGATTTGTGGCTCCAGAGTACTGTAACGAGATGGCATGGGGAGAGTTATCCCACTGTAACTGATTCTTTGGATTTGCATCAATGATTTTATTGTCATCAAAACAAAGCTGGAAAGTCTATCTCTTTTCCAGCCTACTAAACAGAAAAAAATTCCCCAGATCTTGGTGAAGCCAATGGCAAACTGTTTAAGATCAAGAATTACACACCCCCCACCACAATCACCACTCCCAGAAAGCTCACATAAAGTCTTCTCAACAAAACTCTTATTCCTGCAGCATTTTCCTCAACCTGCACCTTCGCAACGATAAAAAAAAAAAACACCTTTTTTTCCTTCCTCTCACAGTTTACAGCTTCGTTCTCATCTTAAGACATATTTAGGATTAATGCTTTTATTTTAAAGGAGTAAGATTAAGTATTTTTAGCCCCTGTGAAACAAGATGATGTATGCTGCAATTGTCAAGTCCCTGTTAAATTGCATGTAGCACATTCTGTAGCTCATAAATATTTAAGATGACTAAATAATTATCCTGGACTCTTCAACTTGCCTTTCCTTATTAGTTCCATGGGGAACAAGGAAAGCATTTGTTCTTCTTCAGCCATACAGACAATTATTATATTGCAAAATACCCTCTTTCTGTTGTTGGCGATGCTGCTACACGATTCTCTCCTATTGTGGTGTGAGGGAATTAGCCTCTTTCAGAGGACTGAAGAGCCCTCCCTTCCTCATCAGATCAATCCAGCAAGCTTGGCAACTTTTCCAAAACATCTCCATCAAAGCAAACCCCGTCTCTCTTAATTCCACCCTTAGCCTCCTGTTCCCAGTAGCAGAGGGTAAGAGCACCCTGAATTATACAGGATTCAGAGTGTCAAGCAGGGAAGCATGTCTTTGCTTGGAGTAGTTCAGTGGGGAAGTGACAGGGGCTGAATGGATGCAGGTGTATCTATTTAAACCAGTAGCTGTAAAGAGGAGGGTGAGCCAGCAGCCCTCTCACCATGGAAGAGCACTGAACAGAATTTTTACTGTTGCTTTACAGCTTATTCTCCTCTCTGCCTGTTTTCAATGCGGCCATATGGTAGCAAGCAGATACTTGCAACCTAAGAGCAGATGAAGAGCCTGAACACTCTCCCAGCCAGCAGACCATGCCCCAGCAGTCGGAGTGGCAACACCCACCAGCAAAGCCAAGGAAAGAGAGCTGCCTCCCAGATGGCTGGGATGCAGAGCTTTGTCTCGAAGCCTAAGCTTCTTGCTTCTGCAGCTGTCAGCTCTGTCACCATGGTTCACTACCCGCTGCCACCACCCCCACCCCCTTCCACTCGGGCGCAGTGCAAGAGAAGCAGAGCAGGAGCACAACACCAACCTCCAGCGAGTGCCCCACCTTTGGAGGGCTCTTGTCATGTTGAGCTGGGATTAACTAGCCTTGGAATGCCACTGTAAGAGAGGGTGCTTGACATCAAGTCAAAATAGCCCAAGTAGTTCCTGTAATGTGCATCTGTGCTGAACAGAAATCTACAATTGCCTAGAAAAAGTGTGGTGGCAGATCTCTGTGCTAAGAATTCAGCTTAGACACAGTGCCTAGACACTGAGGAAGGTGAGATGTGTAAGAACTGCAAACTTTTGACACACTTTTCTTGCCTTATTTGCATTTTTCAGATTCCCCTTCATTTTTAAATTCAAAATAATAAAAACAATAACATAGTTGGGACAGATCTATGAGGGGGACCACTGAGAAGTTAAGGAGCCTAAAGGTGTGAAATTAGCGTGCAAAAACCAAAGCATGTTACATACCTACAGGGATGCTCCCATTCAGAAATAAATTGGCTTGAAGTTCACTGTGGCTTAATACTCCCTGGAAGATCATTATTTCCAGTGACTGGGAAAACCAACATGTAAATCAGCATATTTTAGGGCGCAGTTTGACGGGATTGCAAAGCCTGTATAGTTTTACTGCTACCAAAATAGGTACAGGAGCAAGCAGCTCCCTCCCTTTCTCCCCTGTCACACTTTGCTTCCCTTCCTTTTGTTCTGGCTCTACACTTGTTTGACCCCTCGATGGGCCTGTTCAGTTAGTTAATCCAGCAGAAAACTAACAAACAAAAAACCAAAAATGATAAGATGCAATAACATGAAACTAATTTTGTAGTCAACAGGGGGAGTTTTATATCAGGTCCTCATTATAAACTTTTGCTAGGATAAGTTTATGAGCTACAAGCCGGCAAGGAAAAAAAAAAAACAAGAGAGGAAAAGAAAAACTAAAACCAACCCCTACATGACCACCAGTAACACAATACCTGCAAAATGTTAGGATTTAGTTAAGCTACATCAGTCAGAGATGGCATAAACTTGTACTAGAACAGTCTGCTTCCCTTTGTCTGGGTGGTAGCACTGCAAGGAGGATTCTGCCAATGTGGTTTTAATGGTGGGAGCAACTAGGGACAAGCCTTCACCATCCTATCTTACTGTTAATTCGCCAGAGAATAAATAAGTCCAAAAAACCAACCAACCGACCGACCGACTGACCAACCAACCACTCCACAAAAACAGAGCAACAAAAAAACAGACGGGAAAAAAAAATTCTTCACAGATAATTGAAGCTTGCATGCTAGGTTCAGTATAAAATACATGACACATACTATTCAAAAAGTTTTGGAACTAAGAAAAAACAAGTTCAAAGTAGTGTCTAAAATTAATCCCATAAAAAACACTCCCTTTACAGCTGTTGCTAAAAAATGGGAGGAAAGCAGCAACGGTAACAAGGAAATCATTTGACAATGAATGAGGATTTACAGTGACACTATTCAGATATATTTTGATGAAAGGGAGTGTAATTACTGGTACAGATGCCATATAGAGGGCAAATATTTCACATTCTCCTCATCAATATTGCTGTCCTTGTGCTCAGATTAAACAAGCCAGGCCAGATCAATAGGCAAAGTTTGAGACTGTAATATGTAGTGCATAGAGCAAAGAATTGCAGGGAAGGAAGATTTTTGACAGTGCCTACTTTGAAAATATCAAACTTCTACATCCTACCTTTTGTTCTGAATCTAGCCTAGATTGAAGAAAATTAGCAAAGTTTAATCCAGATAAATGTGAGATTGTGGATTTGAATCAATCAAATTATCTGTACAAAAGCAGGAACAGTTTTCTATACAACAGTATTACCTCTGCTTAGGAAAGCTCTTGAGACTGTAAACCATAGGAAGCCAAGAAATTACCTGGGGAAAAGAGGTGAGGAGGAAGAACCATTACTGAATATCTGCTTTTGTACGTGCAGTTTTACTGAGGCACTGCTACTGACCACTACTGGAGACAGGATCATGGGCTAGAGGGACACATTGCCTGACCTTGGCACAGCTGTTCTTAATTCCTCCACATTGTAGCTGCCTCCATCACTGTGCTAGGGAACAGAAGTGGCGGAAGTCTCTTTAGAACATGGGACAGAAGAAGCATTTCAATAAGCTAAGTCTTCGTTTTACACAGATGTGTCAATCATATAATCCCTTGAGGAGCATCTAGGCTGACTTAGTGTCTTTGGATTGCCAGCGACGCTTTTTCAAGGCAAACAAACCACTGATGATGGAGATTTTGATCAAGTCATTCTGTTTGACTATAAAATGTACTTTCATGCAGAACACTGCCTTGAAAGATTGCACCAGGTGTCACAAATGACATAAACTAAAGATTTGTTGCTACCAGCTTGGAATTGTTTATGCTGCAGAGCACTTACTGTTGATAATAAAGGGCCAAATTAAAACAGATTTTTGTCAGCAGTTCTGTGTCAAGGGAGATTGTTTCAGCTCAGACCCTGCAGAAGTCCAGTTCTAATAATTATTTTCATCAAGAAGTTAGGTCAGCACACACAAAACATACAGATGACACCAAGCTGGAATGGTTTGCTATCACAGTAAAAGAAAGGAAAAATAATCCAATGTCACAAGTGAAAAAAAATGTGTAAAGACAAATGCAAAGTACTGCATTTATTAAGGCTAAATCAAGTGCAAAACTGAGAAATGAGTGTAGGCAACTCTTCTGAAGAGAAGGATTTGAAGCGTTAGAGGAGCACAGACCATTGACTCATTTCTAGGATGATACATAAAGGCAGCTATCACTTTGAGATGCATTAACAAAAATACCCTATGCAAGAAAAGGATGACAATTATTTATTCTGTTCAATACTGCTGAGATTTCAGTTGCAATGCTGCATTCAGATATGATAAGGATGAAGCCAAATGAGAGAGCAGAGGGGAGCTACATGAAATAAAAGATCTGTGGGGGGAAAAAAAGGAAACTAAAGAGGATCACAGGAGAAGAGATATGATGACAGAACGTAAAGGGTTGCTTTGAAGAGAAAGGTAACCAGTCATTCCCATGTCTAGTGGGGAGACAGGACAATAAAAGATTAGCTAAATTTCAAGCAGACAAGGTTTAGGTTAGCTACTGGAAAAAGCTTTTTAACTGCGAGGATTACAAAGGATTAAAAAAGATACTCAGGGCTCTACAAATTTTTACCTACAGGGGTTTGGAGAATAGATTTAACAAATCTTTGCTTAGGTGGTGCCAATTCTAAACACAACTTGCAGTTCCAGAACTTACAGAAGGTTCCAGAAATCTCACATGGTTAGAAATCTTTAAATACCATGTTTTCCCTGCTGGGTTGATGGAAAAAAAATCTGTATTTAGACATTTGGGATTTTTAAGTAGAAAATGAACTAATAAAGCAAGCTTCAAATGTACATAGGAAAAATGTCACTCATTCACAAGAACAATTTCAAAAAAGATGCTGAGAAATAAACATAAATGTGAAGCACATTATTTATGACAATCTAATTCAGTCTCCTGTGGATGATATGAGTCATCTGAGTGGGCTTGGGGAGTAATTTTAGGTAAACTCACAGCAATTTATTCTGCAAAATAATGTTCATCAATATAATATTTACAGCAAGGTGAAAAGAGAGATGGTACCTTGCTCTTTCATTTTTGATACTGGATAGCTATATAAGCAGAACTACATTTTAAATACCAAGCATAAAAAGACATTTGGTATTAACATCTTATAGGAAAACTCAAGGCTTGTTAGTGAATGAAAAAGAGGCTACAATGACAGTTTCCTTTCTTTAGTCAGCAGCCAGGGCAGCTCTGGCCAACCAAGTACCAAATTCCCTTTCCAAAATTCAAACTTAGCCAGACAATGCAAAGTGATTGCTTCCACTCAAAATTGGTCAGAAAATAAGATATCATTCTTAGATTCCCTACTCTCCCTTTCACGAGAATCTGCTTGCATGTAGGCTTGCATTTTTTAATCCCAGAAGGTTAGAAAGAATCCGGGATCCTGCAGTCAACCCAGCCTCAATCATACTTCTCGCTTTTCGAGGAGCCCTAGAACATAGTTGTAATACAAACTGAAAACTCTATTTCTGGAGTTCAGAAGCCAAGCCAAGTTGTTATATAAGCCCATGTATTGCTATCCTCTAATTCAAATCTTTGTTTCACACAGTACTAATTATTAAAAAAGAAGATAGACATAGGGAGGGGGAAATGCTCATTACCACATCCTCCAGATTAATTACCAGATAGCTTCAGCTATGTCTGAAGCAAGTGGAGAAATGTCAATCCATTCTCAAGAAGGCCAAAGAAACGTTCTTTGGAAAACAACAAAATATAATGATCTCTTCAGCACATGCGTATACACGAGTAATCAGAAGTCACTTATGACACTCAGCTGAGCAGATTCATCTCCATCAGCAAACAAAAAAAGAAGGTTCCCCAAAATAAAAATAATAAAAATAATAAAAATAAAAAAAATTAAAAAAAAAAAAGGCATTTTTCTGTATTCCTGTCAAAGAGTTTCCTTAGTGACTGCATGCACAGTCTTGAGATTGTCCCAAGGCATTCCAAGTGAATCATTTATAATAAGAAGGGTTAGAGATGTGCATATTCAAAAATAACCACAAGCTGTGTATTTGTTTAGAACTATGTCCCCCTTGTGGATGAGTCAGGGGAATACAGACATGGATCAAAGACAAAAAATGGGGTTTTTTAAACATCATGTAAAGGCTGGTTCCTGCCACATAGAAGTCCCTCTGCAAATTCATAGCAACTGGTGTAGTGGGAAATTCAAGCTCAATTCTACTTTGAAAGAAGTGTCGAGTTCTCAAAAGCGTGTTTTGCTCTAGTATGGAAAGAAACTATTCTTCTTAAAACAAAAAAAGAATATATGATCAATAACAATAATAAAGACAAGGTACACTCACACCAGGGATTCTGCCAGTCACATATAATACAATTTGAGATGGGGTCCCCAGGAGCCACAGCGAACAGAATCACTTCCTTCTCTCAATATTAGGGTTTAATCATAGCATTTAACCCCACACTAACCTCTTCAGTCTTATTACCAGTTTCAGAGATATGATCCCATCCTACGACTTCAGTTCCTCCTGAGTGACATCAGAGAGATCAGAGTGTGATGCTGAATTTCCCTGCAGTTTGTTACGCGTCAAATCTAAAACAAGTAAAGCCCACATGACATACATGAGACATACCCATGTGACAAGGAAAGAAGCAAACTTACCCTTTAAACATCCAAGCTCTCTGCCCATAGATAACCTCCTCTTCAGAAAGAGAACATCAATGGAGACAAACAGCAACAGACTTGTCTACTGCCATCTCAATAAACCCTCAGGAAAATCCTCCCCCTACACTACTACCCCTCACTAAGTACAGATAGGCCACTTGGACCAAATTATTTTCTTGTTCACTAAAGAAAAAGAAATGTATCTCTTTGTAAAAACTACCTTGTAAGCAACCTGATTTACCTAGCTGCATATTACATGAAGCAAGACAATAACCCAGTGTTTACATGTTGCTGCCCTTGCTACAGCACTTTTGAACACTAGAAATCTAGAATCTGAAAATGCCTGAGTTTAATAATTCCTGTATTTAATTCTTACAATTAGGTACCATCATATAATCAAGAGCACTCTTACCTTGATCAGAGTTTTTATAAAAGTAATTTTGCACTTTTCAAACAACTTCTCCCGAAAAAATATTGATGATTGGACCAGTTTCAAGCTATGACATTCAATTTGAAAGAGCATGGTTGTATTTGTGTCTCCAAAAGCACTAGATTAGAAAAAAAACCATAAATATTTGGTGCCTCGTTAAGTACTTCTTGAATGAAAATGGATAATAATAATGGATTTTATAACTAGAGGTATCAATCGCAATTAACATCACTGTATATTTTTTAAAAAATATGAGAGATTTTACGGGCTTTTTCCTCTGGTTTTTCTTTTTTATACATTCTACTTTATATTTTGATTTAACAGAAATATGTACAAACTACAGCACATCTAGAACATAAATTCTAGAGAGGGACAGATTGCTGTGAAGATGCTACCTGCATTTAGATCCCTCTGAAAAGGCTTGGAGAATACATGTTTCTATAGTTACTGTTCCACCTTTCCAACATTTATTAAGACTCTATGTGAAGCAAGAACTTATAAACATCATTTTAACTTGCAAAATGGATCAGGAAACCTTCCCTGCTCAGCTATGCTGATGTATCAGCACAAATTCACAGGTAGAGGCTCCAAGACCAAGACCAGGCTTTAGGATGCAGACAAAAAGAAAATACAGGCACTTGTAGAGAGCTAGCAACCCTTGAGTGGGTCAGTCAGCAGCCACGAGCAGACAGCAAACATGGCCAAACGTCCCTGTCCTGGGGCCAGGACAGAGCAGCTGCATTGCTCTCCACAAGGAGGATGTAGCCAGGTGGGGGTCAGTCTCTTCTCCCAAGGAAGAAGTGATAGGTCAAGAGGGAATGACCTCAAGTTGCACCAGAGGATTTTTAGATTGAATATTATGAAAAATTTATTTGTGGAAAGGGTTGCCAAGCATTGAAACATGCTGCCCAGAGAAGGGGCTGCATTGCCATCCCTAGAGGTATTTGAAAGTCATATAGATGTAACAATTAGGGACATGGTTTAGTGGTGGACATGGCAGTGCTGGGTTAACTGTTGGTCTTGATGATCAAAGAGATCTTTTCCAACCTAAAGGATTCCATGATTTTATGTCTATCCTGCATTGCTTGAAACCAGTGACACTCCACGGTCACTGCCTGCAGGGTTCAAGGTACACTATTTTTAGAAAGATACAAAGGTGAGAAGTCTTTAACCCACCACACTGCCCCTCTCAGAAGCTTTCTTTCTGCACAACTTCTTACTTGCTAAAACTGTTCAGAACTCAAGAGAAAAAAAAAGGAGAGCTTTTAAAACTTTTTTTATTTTATGTGTCTTTAGCTTATTAGAAAGGTTATTGTTTCTAGACCTAATCCATAACTTGTCACTCTTTGGTTCAATCAAATTACAAATACACATAGAAAAGCAGAGAGAAAGATCTCTCATAAAAATGACACTGCAGTTACTTATTTGACTGCTGCACCCCTTCACATAGCAGTGTGATGCAAACTTCAACTACCTCACCTAACTTCTTGGAAAAAGAAAACAGCATATCTAGGAGTTTGTATCAAAACTCCTTTCTCCACCAACAAAACAGTTCCAGAATTCCATTGCCCTATGAGCAGAAAGCTCTGCTTGGAATACCACCTTCTCTATTTTATGCTATTGCTGTATAAATGCAAAATGCCATCTTACTGTGCACGTACCTATGTAGATAGGAATATATGAATATAGGGGAAGATGGCTATCATTTGTTTACTAGTAGGATTTTTGACACTTTCTCATATAACATTTTGATACTATGTGACTAAAACCAAAACAGGTTAAATGAAACTGTTATAACTATGCACATATATAGCTATATGACAGAAAACTGTGCTCTACATAATTATCAATGGCTCAGCATTAAAACAAAGTATGGCAAGATGAAACTCCACAAAACAGTTGTCTTCTTCCCATGCAACTGAAAGTCACAACTAATCAAATTTGTATGATGCAATAAGAAGTATGCTCATTAAACATGCAAATGTCAACAAGTGTAGAGGTGACTCAAGCATGCTTGAACCATTGTTACAGTTGAAAAATATTGGAAAGCTGGAATTTAAAAACAAAATATACTAATCAATAAAGACAACTTCCTACAAAATTAAGCGAACTCTGCAAGCATAAAAAGTGATTTATTAATTGTTTTGCAGAAGGCATAGAGAGGATGTCGGTTATTATGAATTACAAGCTAGGGTAAGGCAAAAATGTTGTGCTTTTAAGAAAAAGACAAATATGATCTTGACAAGCATAAATAAAACTATTGTAGGCAAGTAATACTCAGTAATCCTCTTGCTTATGGTGCAGCTAGTAAGATCTCTATTACATATTCCAGTTGGACAAAGTCCAGAATAGATCAATGAGAAAGAGGTCTACAAAATACGATCTATATGGAAAAAGGGAAGGAATAGTAGTTATCTAATCTAGGCTGAAAAGTGGGATAATATAATAAGCACAGCAGAAAAGAATGAAAACAAACTGGTTTTCTTGTCCTAATTGAAGACGGGGTAAGTGAAGAATTTAAATTACAGTAAAAGAAGGAGGAAGAAAGAAAAAAAAAGAAGAAAAAACTTTGTAGCAGTAAGGGTGGTTACAGATTTTACAGATTGTTTAAGACTTTATGGAAACTCTAGCTGGAAAGGTTTTGGTCTTAAAAAGAAGATCAAATAAAATTCATTCAGGAATGTTTTTAAATTGTCTTGGTGGACTTTGGGGACAAAGGGATGAATTAGATGACCATTTAAGGTTTTTTCAGTCCTTTGATTCTCCTTACATTGTCGTTGTGCTGTCTTTTGAATCTTAAGGTGAGTCAGAACTGCCCGTTTCATGCACTACAGTTGGTACTGCAGGTAAAAATTCTAGTGGACACGCAGTTGATTTTTCAGCACTCGTTACACAGACACATAGGAAAATGCTGCCTGTTGGACTTTTGGCTGCCTTCAAGGCCATCTCTTTTCATCCACATTCCCTCATCAGATCTGCCCAGAAAGAGTCATGCTGGGTTATGGTGCTACGTACCATCATGATCTGTTTACTCTTTATAATTTCCGGTTAATTTCATCAGTTGCACATCACTTGAAGTCATACTTCAGTTTGCCCTTGAAGTGTTCTATTCTCAAATGCATGCTTTGTTCTTTAGTTTATCATACCACAGCTTCCTTAACATTCAGGCTGTTTTCCATTCAGCATGCATAACTGGCCCAAACAAATGAGTAACTACAAAGTTTTGCATCCTAGCAGAATAGAAAGGCATCATCTCCCTGTCAATCTTGACTCAGTGTGGGAAGAGCACTAGTAAGTTTTCTGCCCCGAGGAAATTCTCAATTAAAAAAAAAAAAAAAGTTTATATACCAACCCTTATTCACAGAAATTAAAATTCTTTTTCTTCAAATTGTGTGTGAATGTTCTGCATATTTAATAATGAAGTCAGTCCATAAAAGTATAGGTTTTCTTCCTGCACAATAGAGAAGTAAAAATATAGTATGTCACAGTATAAATACAGTTATAAAGACATTTTCTCAGGAAAGTTTCCCATTCAAATAATTGACATCAGACCTTTTTGATGTGACATAATATGATTTATCACATAGGAGCCATATTGGTACATACACATCTAGATTGCCAGATGTATTTATTATGTTTGGGACCTACAGGGAAATACCAAAAGGAGGACAATGTCGTCTTCTTACAAACCCATTCCAGAAACGAGAGAGAAGTTCTCAGGTCTGTAATGCTAACCCTCTGTCCTGGTTATAACATATTGCACAGTAAATGCCTAAATTACATAATTGCAGCTGGAACAATTTATAAGAAATGTGTTACTAGCAGCACATGCTGAAAAATAGATTTGAACTTTGGGAAGCTAAAGTTGCATATCCATATTTTCTTCTCAACAGGAGAGCGACATTTATTATATATTTACAACTATTTCCAGTTCATCAGGTTTATTTGCAGATTCTGATTCTCCTCTAGGGATGTGCCCATAGCTGGGGTTAAAAACTGGAGCACTTGTCATGCATGGATGGCAACGGGACATTGATACTGAAGAACGGATGATTCCAGTAGCAGATATTTAAGCCACTAAGGAGGGGCTTGGACAAACACAGCAAAGAGTCGCCTCCAAGAGTGTGTGAAATAGACTTGTTTCACATTCATTCTCCTTCCCGGTCACTTAGCAAGGGTGCAAAATCTGGTGTAACTGCATTTTTTATAATGACAGTAGGAGGTCTACAGTATGTCATGACTAATTCTGACAATCACAGCCTACCTGCAGTTGTCATAGAAGCTAATGATGGATTGTTAGAAACCACTTCAGCCTCAGGCAAAGCCCTGGGAAGTTAACTATTAGGACAATCTCTAATAAGCTGCAAAAACCA
The DNA here is from genome assembly GCA_013397975.1 of Machaerirhynchus nigripectus. Lineage (NCBI taxonomy): Eukaryota > Metazoa > Chordata > Aves > Passeriformes > Dicruridae > Machaerirhynchus > Machaerirhynchus nigripectus. Next base: position 1,090,298 of record VZRQ01003569.1, on the reverse strand, counting down.
GTTTATGGGCTATTTTAGGGATTAAATTTACTTTTTCTAAGAGAAACTTAGTACTAAGTTATCACCCAGTTTTAAAACCAGGCTCAAGTAGTAGTCAGAGATCAGTGCATTTCCATCCATCATATAATTATGACAGATAGCTAGAACATACAGGAAACATGTTACAATTCATATTTATAGTTATTTTGAAACTTTTTAAATTGCTAGAAATAGCAGGTAACTTTGTCAGAGGATTTTAGTGAAGGTCATGTACAAATACCACTTTGCCTCATTATACTATGACTTCTTACTGAAAACCAGCTCTGTACTAACATCTCTTAAAATCATTAACTCTTACTGGAGATCATAACTCTCCCTCTAATCACAAAACAGAGGTTAACCAACAGTAAACGTGCAAAAAGCCGGTGTTTCTCAGAGGTGCCAGCACTGGGCTGCCATGCAGGTTCACTTTCTTACTTTGAAAACAGGTGCAGCACTGAGATATTTGCTTGCAGCTCACTCCTGTAGTTTTTCGTCTCCAACCAATTCTATAACTGAACCTGCAGAATATGCACCCTTAAGGAAAAAGGCCTGAAAACTATTAGCAAATCAAGATGGCAAGAAACTAATCAGTGGAACTCCAGGAGCAGCTTGGAGACACCCATGTGCTATTGGCTAATGAGGAGGGACGCCTTGCTTCTGACAATGAATAGAAGAAAAATAAAAACCAAAACACCTAGAAAAAGAGGACTCCCCATGGCCTGTGATTAGCTTGGGGTTTTTTCGGGTTTGGTTTTGTTTTTATTGGAAGACCCTTATTACTCTTATAGAAGCCTAAGTGCAGCTTAATCCTGACAGGAAAGCACTTCGAAGGATCCAAGTTTATCTGGCATCAAACCAGCTTTACATAGAGTGTGCATATCAGGTCCTCTTTTCTGCATGGAAGCAGGAAGAATATCTCAGTAGATATATCATTAAACTGCCATTCTGCAGATCTGAGCTAATTTCAAAGTTCAGTCACAGTTACTGGGTATGGAACGAGAAAGACACATTCTGGCTGAAAGCTCAATCCAACCACTGTTCATAAAAAACTCTAGTGTAAACTGAAGAGCAGTTTATAACTATTTAATGAGCTGGTAAAAAAATAATCTAATCTTGAAAGAAAGTACTTTTGAAGAGCTCAAAAGCTGTGCACCATAATTTACCTTCAGTTCTTTGTGTTATTGCATTACTGGACAAACATTCTAAGAAATCAAGAGAGTTATTTTGGACTCATGTTGATATAGAACTGAAAGAAGACTTTAACTCTTTATTAACATTCTGTTCAAATATTATTAGGTTTAATCTTATTAAATCAGATTATCCATATTTTTGAAGACCAAGAAACATATAAAAAATGAATTAAGCCGGAAGTTCATAACTGAGCTAAAAATTGAAGAAGTTCTAGTTGAATACTCCACAACAATGGAAAGACTAATTCCTTTCTTTTTATTTCTCTATTTGCTCATATGATTCCTCTTTGTTCACATTCCATACTAAGTCTACACTGTCAGGAACTTCAAAGCTGAGTAAAAAAAACAGGAACAAACCTGAATTACTTGTCTTTGACATTCTCTTTGTGATTAGGATATCTGTCAAAGGCAAATAAAAAGGGGGAAAAAAGCACAGGTCCCTCCTATTTCCAAAAGATATACTCAAAGAATAATTTAAACTGAAAAAGAACAGTAAAATTGAATACAACTGTAAACCTAACACTGCCAAGTCCACCATTAAACCATGTCCTTAAGTGACACATCTAAATGCTTTTTATTATAATTAAGAAAGACTTAGTGACTCAGATCTACATTTGGCTCAGTCAATTTGGAGATTACCATAAGCAACATTTGAACAGATTTTGCCATAAGCATCACTATGCACCTAATGAAAGTACCAATTAAAGTAGTAAAAATATCTTTGAGATGTACCTACACAGTAAAACAGAATGAGGAAATGACCAGCACAAGATTCACATCATCACCCTGCATTGCATGCTTTGAGTTTTCAAGGCATCTTCAGTTACAACACTGAAGCCTGACAATGAAGAATGTACTAATAAAAGATTAATCCATTTCCTATCACACATGCCTTTTATCCAGGGGTCAGGTCAGGCACTGGAACAGGCTGCTCAGGCACATAGTGGTGTCACCATCCCTGGAAGAGTTCAAGAAACTACTCAATGTAGTAGCACTTAGTTCTGTTTCGGTTGTCATGGTGGTGGTTGGTCAAAAGTTGGACTCCATAATCTTGGAGGTCTTTTCCAGCCTTAATGATTATATGACCGTGGCAAGATACTGCTGCCCAGGTGGAGAACCTAGTACATCACATGGATGCTCATGGACCAAGACCTAGGCCATTGAAGAACGTCAGATTAACCAACAGGTAAATCAGGCTGCTAAAATTGAAGTGGCTCCGATGTATCGTAAGTGTGTATTATTTCTAGCTCAGTGGGCCCATGACACCTTGGGCCATCAAGGAAGGGATGTAACACACAGAAGAGCTCATGACTGAGGGGTGGAACTTATCCATGGACACTCTCACAAAGGTTATCCGTGAATGTGAAACATGAGCTGTAATCAAGCAGGACAAGCGTGTGTGGAGGATGGTGTCTGCAGTATAAACGTGGGAGGGCCTGGCAGACTGGCTGTAACACACTCCCACAAACCCACCAGGGCCAGGGCCATGTGCTTACAGTGGTGGAAGCAGCCACTGGATGGCCAGACAGAGATCCTGTGTCCCATGCCACTGCCCAGAACACTATCCTGGGCCTTAAAAAACAAGGCTTATGGTGACATGATACCCCATGAAAAAAGTGAGACAGTGGGACTCATTTCTGAAAGAACTTCAAAGACACCTGGTCTAAAGAATGTGGCATGGAGTGGGTGTGTCACACACACCACCCTCGACAAAAATCTAATTATATGATGGATTGCTAAAGATGACACTGAGAGCAATTGGTGGAGGGACCTTTAAACATTGGGATACACATTGAACAAAAGCCATTTGATTAGTCAACACTACAGGAGCTGCCAATCTGGCTGACACTGCCTAATCAAAACTTTTATATACTGCAGGAGTGGATAAAGTTCCTGTAGTGTACATAAAAACATGCTGGGTTACTCCTGCCTCAAGCAAAGGCTGCCTATCCATGGGGTTGCTTTTCCTTGAGGACCTTGGTGCTCTAGGTAGGTAATGTGGGAGGACGGAATTCTGATGTGTGCCTTAAGGGGATTTGATTTTGGGTGAAATTAACCAGTAAATTAAATTATATTAACCCCTATATAATGCTGTATGTTATCACTTTTATGGCAGCTTGTTGCCAATCACCACACTGGGCACCTCATGGTACCTGTCTCTGACACTCCAGACTTGGGGATCTGAACACAATTCCTCTTCAATCACCATGTTAATGAAAAATGAACTTAAACCATACAAGCACACAGTGATGGAATCAGAACTGGCTTCAGCATGGGGCACCCCAACACTACACACCACCTTTCCTGCCCTGAGATATTTCTGACAGATAGAGCATGAAGTTGCGGACTAAATGAGCTCAATGGAGTTTTGTAAGGATGGTCCACAAACTAAGGGAATGATACCTGTGTGTACATAAATTGACCAGAAGAGGTGACGGTGTACTGGAAAGCGTGGAACCTGGCATGACACAAGTAGTATGGAATAAGAGGTGGATACTGTTGTGGTTTTGTGTGTAATAGAGTTGACTTTTTTCTTAGTAGCTGATACAGGACTGTGTTTTGGATTTAGGATGAGAATAATGTTGATAACACATTGATGGTTTAGTTCTTGCTGAGCAGTACATACCTGAAGGATTTTTCAGTTTCCCATGATCTGCCAGAGAGCAGGTGCAAAGAAACTTGGAGGAAGTATGTGCAAAGAAGCTCGGAGGAAGCATGACCAGGACAGCTAACCTGTACTAGCCAAAGGGATATTCCATAGCATAAAATGTCTGTTCATTATAAAAACTGGGGGGCGTTGGCTGGGCGGTCCCAGCCTCCGCTGCGGTACAGGCTGGGCATCCATCAATGGGTAGTAAGCAATTGTACTGTGCCTCACTTTTTTCTTGTATTTTCATCATCTCTCACCCTCTCCTTTTTATTAAAATTATTATTATATTTTACTTTTTTCCCCCTCAGTTACTAAACTATTCTTACCTCAATCCACAAGTTTTACATTTTTCTGATTCTGTTCCACATCGCAAGGGAGGGTGGGGAGAGGAGTGTGGGGAGCAAGCAAGCACNAGGTGCAAAGAAACTTGGAGGAAGTATGTGCAAAGAAGCTCGGAGGAAGCATGACCAGGACAGCTAACCTGTACTAGCCAAAGGGATATTCCATAGCATAAAATGTCTGTTCATTATAAAAACTGGGGGGCGTTGGCTGGGCGGTCCCAGCCTCTGCTGCGGTACAGGCTGGGCATCCATCAATGGGTAGTAAGCAATTGTACTGTGCCTCACTTTTTTCTTGTATTTTCATCATCTCTCACCCTCTCCTTTTTATTAAAATTATTATTATATTTTACTTTTTTCCCCCTCAGTTACTAAACTATTCTTACCTCAATCCACAAGTTTTACATCTGTTCCACATCCCAAGGGAGGGTGGGGAGAGGAGTGTGGGGAGCAAGCAAGCACCTGCATGGTACTTAGTTGCCAGCTGAGGTTAAACCACAATGGTAAGACAAAGCATGCATTTTTGTGTCTGACCTATTTTGAACCCATATAGGGAACACAAGAGAAATAGAATCTATAGTCCAGGAACTTGCTGTAAAGCTATTTCTTCCTTAGCAGTTCTGCTCTTCAGCATTCTCTCTCCCTTGCAATTCCCCGTGGTTTAATCCTTTTTTTATTTCCTTCCTTTTCCAAAAATACCCTCCCATGTTGCCGAGAGTTGCCAAAGGCCAATTGTGCTGAAAATAGAGGCTATTACTCTCAGAGGAAAAAGCGAAAGGAGTTGTTTTATCTAACACTGCTAAATTAGCCACGTTTTTCTAAACTGTTTGACAGATTTCATTCTCAGTACATGACACTGAACTTCAATCACTAAGTCTCCAATAGGGTAAAAATAGCAGTCAAAGTAAGTTCAGGTCCCTTGGGTCATCTGTCGTTCATGTTATGGAGGAGTCTAGATGAATTTAGTGGAATGAAACAAATAAGATTCCAAGGAATTTACCCCACAATCAAGGTAAAACTGGAGAGTAATAACTTTTAATTGGAGAACTAGAAAACTTTTTGGTGACATTTTAAAAATGCTTTAGCATTTTACAAGATTCTACATTACATTTTATAATGCTTTTCTATAACAATGTAATTACAATAGCAAAAAAAACATATCTCCTTTTACATAACAAATGAGGCTTCTCTGCCCTTCAGAGCTTGCTCACTGAAGACTGAGTCTGCTGCAGTTTACTTTTCAAATTCAGAAACGAATCCTGAACCATCTAACTACGTCCACCACTTGCAATCTTGAGGAGAAACATTTTGACAAAACAAACATTTGAGTATAGTGTTAGCATTTGCTAGCTAAATTCACAAGAAAGACAAGGTATGATAAAATTAAAACCTCACTGAAGCGTGTCTGTCAGAAGCAAAGATTCATCTCCTATTGCCAAATTGTGTATGCCCCTAATACCCAGTTCCATTTCCATATCTGAAAATCTCTCTTCTAAAAGCTCTGATAACTGCTTTGTGAAAGGCAGACAGGTACAAGCTTGCTAACTCCTTGTTATAGTATGGTTTTCTCTCAGAGCCTTACCCATAGTGCACATCAACCTTTTCTTTCAAATACCATCTTGTGTCTAGTGACAGACTTCAGGGTGGATACACTGAAATAATAGTAATCTTCACTCATAACCACATCTGCCACTTTCAACAAAAAGCAATAAGAAGCACACTCCTTGCCCTAGAACTCCTGCAGTTCCAAATCCTTCATTCCTTAGCACCACAGCATCCACTCATTTCACAGCTGTCAGAATGCTTACACCTGACAATCAATACAACTTCATAGATCGAACATATGATGAAGCTACTGTGAAGGTTTTCTTACTTCAATGCTGGAAAAACAGGGAAACATATAAAAACAACAACCACAAAGCAAAACCAAAACAAACCTATGTCGCTTAAACCAACAAATATAACTATAGTGTTGCTGTTATCTCCTGTAACCACTACAGAAGAGAGTGGCTTACAGAAATAACATACAGTCCCATTGGTACCAATCCTATATTTAGTGTGCATCCAAAAGTTTCGTGCAAGTCAGTAGCAGAGCTATGGAAAACCAGCAGAACTGGTTTCAGAAAGCTTACTCCGAGGGTAGGATTCAGTGTGACATAAATGAGTATATAACCTATTATATCATAAAATCATCTGCAAAGGAAGAACCATAGCCATTGGTGGGACCAGCAGCTTTTATCAAGAGGGCCTTCACTGAACCTAAACTTAATGGGTTTCAACAGAAGATACTCTCCATTAAAATGTCCTTATGGGGTTCTTAAATACTGCAGTGATCCAGCACAAAAAGTAAATATCCATCAGTATATTTCCTCAACTGATATGTCTGGGTTGGATAGCTTTGAATGCTGCCCTTTAGCTCTTAAGGAGCTTTTCTAACTCTGAACAAAAGTAATTTTATATACATATATGAAACCCACCTCTTGTTTTCTTCCTGAAGACTTTTGTACATGCTTCAGCAAATTGTTCATTAGGTTGATTAGCAGTAACAGCTCAGAGTTCATACAGTGGTGCTGCTGAAATGTGACTCAAGGTGGTTAAAGAAAACTCAGTCCAGGAACAATTAAATTCTATTCACAATTTTCATGCGAAGGAAAGCTGTTGAACATTCCCTGCTACTTGATTATACATTACTTCAATGATCCCATTGATTAGGTGACTTTTTCAATCAAGTAAAAATGTCCATTTTCAACTGTACTTTTCTGCACTTGATGATTCTCTGTGCTCTGATGCATTTATTTTCTTTTAATTGAAGAGGAAGGTTGTTAAAATTCTGGGAAAGAATTTAGACTATATGAATCTTTAACAATGGTCAGTGATTAGCAAGGCCTTTTACATATTTAATGATGCAGTTTCTGGTAATGATACGCTGCTCACCATGCACATTAAATGTTGAAGTGATTACCTGCATCTAATATTGTTTTCCTGGTGAATTCAGAGTGATCCGTGCAGTGAGTGAGCATGACAAAACTCAACAATCAGGCTTGGTTTGGGTGACTATTGAATGTACTGAGACAATTCAGAATCACAGAACAATTTTAGGTTGAAAGGGACACTTGGGAGACAGCCAGCTCAACCTTCTGCTCAAAGCAAGGCCAGCTTCAATGTTAGATTCAGTTGCCCAGTACATCATCTAGTCAAGTTCTGTCAAAACTCCAGTATGAAGACTTCACAATCAGTCTGGGCCCTGCTCCAGTACTCAACCAGACTGATGGACAATTATTTTCTTTTTAACTCAGATGACAACCAGTTAAGCTTTGAAATACCACCACTCCAATGAGGCTGGTGAGCCAGCCAGTTTCTCAGCCACCATGTAGTCCACACTTACAACCCATGTCTCCTTGGTCTGACTAAAAGAATACTGTGAGAAACCATGACAAAAGTCTTGCTAAAGCTATGGTATACAACTTCCACTGCTCTTGCCTTGTTTGCAAGAGAGACAGCCAATCCCACCACAGAAAGCAGCCGTGTCAGTCAGGTATAATCTGCCCTTGCTACATCGATGATAGCTGTCCCCAGTCAGTCCATCATATACCCAGACGTGGCTTCTCTAAGGACATAACCTTTCATGGCATAGAGGCGAGGTAATTTGGGCTGTTGTCATTCTTTCGTTTTCTGAAGATGGGAGGAACATTCACATTTTTCCAGTCATAATAGCCACTTTTGTGATTTGGAATGCTTTTCATCTCCCAGCTCTGAAGAATTCTGAAGAGTTCTTTCCTCCTTACTGCACTCTGCCTCCATTTGTAAATTGCTGTTGTAAGAAAAGCAGTGTCTTTTTTCCACCCCACCCTCATATTTTCTTTTTCTGCTTCATGTTACCTATTGTTTATCACCTATTTATTTCTTTACAACTGCAAAGATGATCTTGCCTTCCCACTAGCTAATTTCCTTCTTCAGTCCGTATATATCAAGAACAAAACTACAGTGTTTTCTGTGTAGTGTAAGACCAAATTCAACAAATATGTGGGATATTGGGACAGAACAACCTCTCACTGCACTGGAAGTCTCAGAATCACAGTAATCTAGCTGAACTATTTGGTCTCTGTAAAGCCTGATGAAAACCTAACAGACACACAAAATATCACCCATACCCTAAAATAAAAATAGTAATACAAAGCAGCACAATGTCCATCAATGCTATTTCTGTACTCAACTTATTCAGAGAAATAAAAGAAAATCAAAAAGATCAACATATAATTTTGTTACAATGAACTAGTGAAACACTTGGCATGTTACGTATTTAAATCTAGTGCGAAGGAATAGCACTCTGCTGATTTCTTTCTGTGGCTGCCCCTAGAAAAGAATAAAACATGATCATTTTCACCAGCAAGTCGGTACTTTGGAGAAAGCAGAATTACACGTGTCATGCCCTGATAAATGACTTCTCTCCAGATGAATACTATCCTCTCATTTTATAAGACTTGTATAGAAGCCCCCCTCACTTAAAATAAGACCTTGGAGAAAGCTCTCTGTTTTCACAACCAGCTTTCATACATGAATCACATCTGTCTTCCTTGCTATAAGTGCTGTCACCTACTCAAGGATTCTCACTCTTTTTAAGTCTTAAAAAGTGTTATGCTTTTATAAAGACTAGATTTTTATTTTAATAAAAAAGATTCATGCCGCAATAATGTCCTATTTGAAAAAGTAACATTTGAAATGCATAATTCAAGTATATTGAAGGTTGTCTCCTGCGGCTTACACTAAATGTATCTAACTGATGTTCTGTCCCTGATATCCAATAATCCTTTCAATGGTCAGAAGCTAAACATATTTATTATGTGCCATAGAAATAACGTCTGTAATTAGAACTGATTTTTTTTTCTATGGGTTTAAAATTAAGCAAACAAGGAAAGTTTTTTCTGGGTGCATCATTTCTATGGAAAGAAAAATTAAAATAAACCTCTCACTATGTAATCTTAAATTATACTAATTAGACACTTACCTAGTATAATCCATAAAAATATAATTCAGGAAAGATTACAAGTCTATTGCCAAAACTGTTATGAGGAAAAACTCTTGAAGGAATAACTTGACACACAGGGAAATGATAAGGTTCATTAACTGAGAGAGAGGATTAGGCTGTCTTGGACAGTGCAGATGTAGAGGGGACTTAATTATTTAAGAGGTTATAAAAAGAGCTCAATCTCTATTATATCCAATTTGCCCCTCTTTAAATTTGCCAGAAGGTATGACAAAGAAAAGATATTGAAACCTATAGAAGGAAAGGTCCTAACCCATGAGGAGAATATTCTTCACATTCACAAGAGAAAGACCAAGAGTAACAGTAAAATAATGTACATACATCTAGAGAAATGTTTTCTCCCAGAATCTTTCAAAACATAGAAAGCTCATCATTGTATTATCAATAGACAGTATAAACAATATGAGGCACAAAGTAAAATTTATAACACTCATAAACATCAAAATATTACATATGCATATATCACAAAAACCTCCTTGTTTTTAGTAACCATGATCTGTAGTAAGTGTGAACATGGCACGCTATCCTTGGATAACTTCTCTGAATTTCTTACATGAAATCTGGCCAAGATTTTTATAAATCTGTTCTTTATTCCTATTTCTGATATCAACGCAACCCCATTTCCTTAAAGCATCGTGTCAAGCAGATTTTACTGTGCTGCCTTAAAGGTCTTTTAACTATTTAATTTTTTACTTCACCTTTTCCTAATGTCAGATTTAATTGTATACTTTGCTGTATTTGTCTTCAGTGCAGTAGTTCCATCTGTCTCTAAATCACATCTGTACATCACACACATCTACATCAAAACTTACACAGCATATTCCGCAATGCCCTGTCAGACCTTGTGCAGTCATGAGTGCAGGTACCATGCGGAGTGTCTGACACTTTCTAATTCCATTCACAAATTCATTGCTGCTTTCCACATCAGGATTCCCAGCTCCGTGTTCATCCAATCCCTCATACCCCCAGATAAACACTTCTCTTCGTGTTTTGCTCTACTATCACTAATTTAAGAATCCAATCTCATAAGAGGCAAGGAGATTAAGCACCCGTGCATCTAATTAAAGTCAATTTGGAAAATAATACTTGAGGTCTCTGAAAATATTTTAAGCGTGCATGTTAATCACCATACTGCAAGCAGTGTAACACTTTTGTAACTAGTAAGGGCTATGGAGCATGGTACTGAATAACACAGACTTCATGAACATCTTCTGTATCTGTAAAGAAAAAGAAAATCTGACTGCTTTTCTAAGTAATTTATAGTTCTTTCTTCAATCATCTTTTGTTAAAAAAATTAAATTGTTGAATCTTTTCAGTTAACTGTGGTTGCACACAAAAGTATAACATCACAGACACCTAAATGCAGTACTGAAAAGCCAGTGTTTCTATTACTGATACAGAGTCAGAAAACCAAATCTAAACTCCCAGGAGCTTCTGTCAACTAATACTGCAAGTGTATTTTCAGCAAGTCCTTGTGTATGTGCTCATACATGACTATGTGCCAATATGCACTTACATAAATCCTTCCTTAGTGAAGAGGGAGAGTGTCTAAAAATTTTCCTTCAGTTTTTCTCTGCCAGCTGGCTGGGTGAGCTGAGGACAGCAGGGAACATACAAGAATTTTAATATTTTAGAGACCCGTCATTTCAAGGATAAACTTTGCATTGCAGTAGTCCGAGCCAAAAATGAGATCAGTCCCTGTGCACCCAGCAGTCAGAGCAACAGCACCTCAGCAGAACAGCCTGATCCCTGGCCTGTCCCACAGTTGCACAGCCACAGTGTTGTCCCAGAGTTCCACATTCTTAGAAGGGACTTGAAAACTTCTTCTCATATATTCCTTTGCATGCACAGTCATGGGTAGTTCTAGATTCAAGTGTGGAAGTGTATGAGAAATCATGGCTTAAGTTTACTACTATTCCTTTGAAAGTATAATTAAGGGGACTAACCCATAGGTCTTCCATTAAAATAAGGTTTTATCCTGATCACAGAGCACAGTTAAACTGTAAATTGTGATAATAGCATGGAGAGTGGAGCTAGTTCAGACCACTCTAGTTCCTGAAACAATGCAATTGTACTCTTGTGCTGAAATGTCCAAGGAAAGATGTACTGCTAAAAGGTAACAACATGAAAAGGTAGATATACTGTCTCAGGATCATTTTGGAATCTGGAAGATCACTGCATGGATGCAAAAGGATTTTGCTGCTTTGACTCGATCCATCTCAGATACTTCTGCATGATCCTCACTTGCACAGAGCAGGCATTCTGAAGAAAAGCTGGTGTGTAGAACACTGAAAGAATGAAAGCTAAACCTCTTAAATGAAGCAGAAGAGAAAGTCAGCACATGAATTTCAGAGAACTGAGCTGACTGTTAGTTGTAGATTTCAAGCCTGAACAGGACTCTAACTGGCTATTTTGAGACCATTTCTTAGAAAGGCATCCAATTTTTGGAAGGGAGTTGGTGGCAGCAGAAAGAGACAGACTGACTGGAAGTCAGAAGGTCAGTAGTTTGGATGAGAGTGGCCGTCAAATGAGGTCAAGCTCTAGGCTGTTTGTTAAATTAATTGCAAATTGTTCTAAAGGTCTTTGTCATTTAATCAGATGGTTTTCAAACAGCTTTCAGTGAATCCTTCAGTGACAAAATTAATATCCACCGGTAAAGCAAACCATTTGCAATTTTCATTAAAGATTTACTTACATTCCCTTGTGCTGAGCAGTTACCAATTCTGATTAAAAACTCCTTTACTTTTAGAGCCATGATGAAATGGAGTCTCAACAGACCATCTGCACGAAAGGACAGCATTACAGCTTCTAACCTTCCAGCAGAAACATAAGGGAAAGCTCTAACCACAGATTATGCAACACTGCATATGAGACTGCAGCCTGTCTCAGAAAGATTGTCACACTGGAATATTTAAAGCAGCTTTAGGTCAGTGCAGGAAACAGCAGGGTTACAGCCATGGAGCACTCTTGCTTAGTGAAAGTCTGATTTTATTATATGAGATTGTTTTGAAGCAGCTCAGTGTCCTTACATGAAAACTGAATTTTGTTTTGAAGGGTCTCCATTTAAATCAGTTACTGTGACATGCTATCAAGAAGGAGGCATCTTAGAAGTTGGCCTTTTCCAGAACTTGAGTGTAGGCTATCAGGAACCTGCTGGGGGCACCTCGAAGACGGCAGACATCTACAAACCAGGTGTCCCACATCTGGACATGTACTGCAATCACTGCATTATGGCATAGTAAAGTACAAACCTTCCTTCAGGAATGTTTTAAACAAATGGCTCAATCATATCAGTATATTTTGAATCCCACATCTTTTCTGTGAGAGACAGACTTTATGGATCTTTACAGTGTTGTACACAGAGACTCAAATTTCAAAACACTCGTTCCTTGTTCTATAGAGCATAAACAAACAGGTACTACCACCCTAGTGCTTGATAAAACTTCAGAATATATTATTTCCAGAGTATGCAGTCTCAGTGAATACAGTCAATGGTCAAAATGAACGTATTATTCTGTCAAGTTACCTCAGCTGTGTTAGACAAACATAATTGAAAATTTGCATGAAAAGACAGCCAGAAAGATGTTGTTACCTTCCTGCTAGTCCACTCCAGGAAAAATAGGGCTGCATAAGGTTGGTCTCAAAAAACTACAGTGGGATAACAATACCTGTTTTATTACTATAAAAATTTCTATCAGGTTTGGGGCTTGTTTGCTTGTTTTGCAGAAAAGACAATCACTTAATGATAAAAACAATCAGGCTTTTGCTCCAAGGAAGACAAAACCTAAGTACAATGAATGAGGACAATGCAGGTCAGGCCCATAATCTCTGTCACTCCACCTACATTGTAAACTATTTACGTATTTATTACCTATTTGATTATTTTCCCAGGGATTTATTCCTGCAGCCAAAGCTTCCCAGGTAGTTGTGAAAGTCATGGGATCAATACTGTCACACATCAAAAAAATCCACATTAGATTTCTGGGTCTCTGCATGTATGACCATGTACACACAGATGCACAAACACATCTCAACTGTATATCAAGTGTTTATTTTTGAAAACCCTGGTTATAAATTAAAAGACGACAAGTCAGCAAGTTAGTAAAAGGCATGGGGGGGGTTGTTGGAGACAGGGAATCTTTGCTACTTCTGGGCAACTGCTAATAAAACAAAGGATTAGCAACAAAGCCAGGCATTTCATTGCTTATTCCCTCTACACAGGCACTTGTTACTTAGAGGAAATGAAAAGAAAATCTTACATGCTGCAGAGTTTGTTCAATATACCTGCAAACATCTAACACCAGACCCACTGCTCCTATCCATTGTGGTAAAATAAATCTCTTTTGAAAGTCAAGAGCAGGCTGGTGATAGAGAGCTGCTGTTTCCTGGTTCTGTGAAAGGATTTTGAGACACTAAATATATTTGTAGGTTTTGAAATGGGGCGGGATCTACAGATTGGAGCTTTCACATGACAGTGTATCTAGGCAGAGATAAGACTGACACGCATTGTTCAGGAAACAGAGAGCTGAGATAAAATTCTTAAAAATATACTTTCAAATTTTTTTCCAAAAGCACATCATTCCTATAAGGCCTCTATTGCTTTGTTCCTTTTGGTCTGCTTTCTGCTTGTTACATTAATTTGCAGTGTCTAGCCTTTGCTGCCTTCTCTTGGTCCGTGGTACCGAGGATTACCTGGCTTCTGTTCTTATCTTCTGTCATTTTGAAATGTAATCAAAGCAGAGAAGTTTTGTTTCAACAGCATCAACATGATTTATGCTGCAGTATGTGTCCCTCAGGATAGGTATTCAGACTCCGAAACCTCCTGAAGACGGAAAGATCAAAAGAGGGAATGTGAAGAGGAGGGAAGGTATGGGAAAAGTAAGTAATTTGGTTCAAAATTTGGAAAAAAAAGAAGCGAAAAATATATCAAAACAGTGACAGATTAGATATATCTTTTACTTTGCAACTGCAACATTAACTGTCAGAGTTATTTTCTAAGCAAGACTGTTTCAAGATTTCAGCTGTGTTTTACAACAGATAAGGGAAATGACAAGCAAAAAAACCTATTCCAGCTTGCATATAGGAAATACAATTAGTATATCGTAACTTAAAAAGAAAGTGGAAGGGGTTTTTTGTATAAAAAGGCAATAACATATCCTCCCCATTAAATAGGAAATAGAGTTTAATTCTTTTCAATCATTATAAACACAGAAACACTAAAGTAAAATTCCAGTCCAGAAAAATAAAATGTTGTAGAGAATTTATCCTTCCTAGAGAAAAGATTTTCATTTAGTACATTTCCACTTGTTTCCCTTTCCTTGTACTCTGCACTATCACCTTCATCCTCAGTAGATAGTTAAATCTCAACTACATGCCCATCAGTGGTACAAGGAGCCAGCTAGAATAATTTGAGGACAAAAATGTCAATGCAGTATGCTTTGATTTCTCCCCAGGGTAGCTAAATATTCACAGATCTTTTCAGCAAGTGTCTCAGCCCTATAGTAACAAAATAAAAAACTAAGAACTGCCTTCAAAGTTCCAAAGTCTAGTTTCTTTTATTTTTGCAGCAGCAGCAGCAGGCTGTTCTTTGCTGCATGGTTAATAAAAAAGGCTTTTTGGGGTATTATGTGATTCTTCTTCTTTGTGGTGTTGATGGTTGGTTGGTTTGTTGGTTGGTTGGTTGGTTTTGAGGAGGGATGCTCGCTTTTTGCAAAAACTGTTAACATTTCCTACACACCAAGTTTCTAATCAGTCAGCCTAAGGTTTCCTCTAAGGTTGGGGTTTGGTTTTTTGTTTAAGTTCTAACGACAAAGACTTGAAAACGTGGAAGTCGTTAGGCAGACACACCCTTTCCTGATTTTCAGTTTGGCACGTGAGGCATTCCTCCATTTTCATTTGAGTGGTCCTCTTACTGGTAGCAATTTAAAGAACAAAGGTACAGAAATCTGCTAACCAAGGTCTGTATTGGCAGATGTAGAGAAGAGAGAACGATATTTAAATGAGTGCAACATACGGAAGAATGCAACCAGACATCTCAGCTGCTCCTTCATGATCAAACACAGCCAGTAACCCAACAGCCCCCATCTGACCTGCATGCCTGCTTACTTCCCAGAGTTAGAGCAGTTACCTCTGCAGCTCAACCTGTGGAGATCCAAGCTGCAATATTAAAAATTCAGAGCTCAAGCTCATCTTCTGCAGGAAGATTTCAAGGAAAGGCCACCGATTGCGCAGTGAAAAAGGTAAAAACAAGTGTATGCTGTTCTAACCCCTATAGGCATAAATTATATCTGAAAGCTAAATTAAAGTAATATTGCAGCTGTAAGATCAGGAGTTAAGAATTAGGAATTGTCCATATTAAACCTTTGCCCCCTTATGATCCCTCCTGTAGGTCCATGATCACGTGTCATTTTCCTGTCATAGTAATAGATTCATACAAAACCCCTGTTCAGCTCCAAGCATGAATCTGCTGTTTTGTAATTTTGGGGTACTCAGTTTCATAACACAGACAATGCTTCTTTATCACACTGCTTGCTCACAATCACATTTATATTGCCAGGCTGGAGGTGCATTAGTGATAGCAGTTCAGCACACCTACAGGAAGCATGCTTACATATAGTGCTACTTGGAGCCATATGTGAGTCAATGTGTTTGATTTTAAATGCATGAAATATTGACATGCTTTGCTCCTCCAGCACCTGCTGCTGACTGAGCTACGTACAAGCAGAGCCACAGGAGTTACCCTCTCAACAGTAAGTAATGCATGATGACAACTCAGCAGGAGCCAGCCAAAGAAGGGTAGTGAGATGAGCAAGGGGACTAAGAAGGACAATTACTTCAGCCAGAAAAATAAGCAGAGCAAGAAAAAAAAGAAAGACATTCAAAACTACTTTTTTGGGCCCCAGAATAGCTCTGTGTATACTGCAATTCCCTTTTTGTGAGCTCTTTCAGTTAAACCTGCAGAATTCGTAAATTCATAGATGAAACCAGGGATGTTGGGGGGAGGGAGGGTGTAGGGGAAGGGCAACAGGAGAGGGACAACACTGTGCTCACCCATTCCCAGTACCACAAACCACAGAACTTGCCTGAATAAACATTCCTATCTGAATTCATTGTAGTATATTTCATGATAAGGTGTTTAGGAACCTATGCCATTCCTATTTTTTCTACCTAACATTGTTTCTACTCATGTAATTTATAAGGCAGTGGTTGATGCATTAAGCAAACAGCTGATTAAAAATTGAAAAAATACAAAGTTTGAGTATTGAAAATACACAAATAAACAAAATCGTTTATACTGACACTCCATCAATTTTCAGCTATTCTTCCCCCTTTCAGGGCAGGGTTCATGCCCTATCTCAATTCCTGGTCTACCAACAAAGACATTTATTCTTTTTAAAATTATATATATTTACTGTAACTTAGAAGTAATATATTCTTCACAGGGTTTTGAAAGCAACATTTGCTTCTCATTCCCATGGCTCACACTTGATTGTACTGGCAGGAAGTCAAGACTCACAAACCAGCCTCCTGTCTAATCAAAATTAATATACAGTAATAATTGGAAGGGCACTGGAACAAAACACTGACTAGTGCCAATAAGAAGCAAATATCACACTGAGTGCAATGTGTATGTTTAAGAAAGGGCTGGGGAATGCAGCTTTATTCTCTGTGTCAGAGCAGCAGGCTTCTTTTCTGAACAGGAGCAAGAAAAATGGCTGTAATGCCTGTCCTTCCCTCCCAGACTGCTGACTCACAGGAGAGGGTGTCAGTGAGGCAGGCAGCAAACACATATGGGGGGCCTGGGGCAGTGAGAAAATGCAAAACTCCATGCACATGTGAGCGTGCATGTGTAGTGAACTGTTCTAAGGAATAAAACTAGAGTAATTGTCTGCTGCTTTAAGGATTGCTTTGAACTACTTTTTGTGTGTACGACAAATGCCAGAATGACAGCTCCCAATACTGAACAGCTCTGTCTCTCCAAAGAGGAAGGGCAAAGTCCAACTGAGGAGATGGTCCATGACAGGAGAGGCATAGCCAAAGCCAGTAGCACTACCAGTGCATCAGCCTTGATCCTGAGGAACTTCTACCCGCAGCTTAATAAGGAATTAGCAACCTCCACTGAAAAAGAAAAAGGCTTTTGCTGAAAAGATGAGAAAGGTGCCTCCAAGTTTCCAACAGACTACATCCCAAAAAAGTTAGTGTTTTATGTTGACCAAACTTTTTAAAAAGCTTATGAAAGTATCCTGATCCTTTTCTCTTTTCAAGGGTGTGTCCCCTCTCAGGATGCTAATGATGCAACACAATTTTGTCAAGAGTGAGAGGGAATGCAGTGGTAACTGCTACTCAGATGGGACAAGGACATTCCTCCATGAAAAAATACAAACAAAAAAACCCAAGATGGAGACTATTAATATAACGTATCACTTTCTACAAAGGTGCCAAACCTGCTTTGTTTTGGTTTTCTTGCTTGCTTTTTATTTTCCCCCAAAAATTAGATCAACTATTTTGAAGTTACAGATAGAGACTTCACAGATATTTCAAGAGTTGATTAATCAAACAGTCCAGTCAGTTCTATAGCCTGTATCGAATAACTCACCACAGCAAACCTTGCAAAGTCACCAATGAGAGATTTGCACTGAGAACAAGGCTGCAATGCACAGCTGTGGGTTTGGGAGCAGGGCAGATGAAGGAATGAAACCTGATGACAAAGAAATAAATATAGCAATGTCCATGAAGTACAGCTGTCCATTTTCTTACATGTTTTTCCTTGAAAGTCTGAAAGTATTCATAGAGGTCTCTCCAAAAAAAGAAATGTTGAACAAACACACACACAAAAAACAAAAAAACAACAAAAAATCCAAACAAACAAACCCACAAACCACAGCAATTTATAGCTAAACCTGCTGACAAACACTTGGTACTTCTATTTCAAAAGTCTTACAAATCATTATTAAATTTTTTATTCATCAAATATCACTTTATCTACTTCAAATGCACAAAACCAGAGTCAGACTTTTACTGGGACCTTGCAACTCCTGTTAGGTGAAGATGTGCTTATTCATTACTAAACCACATGTATCCACCTGCACTAACCCCAAGAGTAACGAGTCTAACAACACACAACGAGTCTTAACACCACAGTACTTCAAGAAAGAGCTGCACTAGCTCTTCCTGCCAAAATAACACTGAGGCTTTTAGTGTGTCTTTAATGAAACTGAGCTTATGCAATCATGTGACACACCACATACACGCACTGTCTCTTCTCTCCCTTTGTCACTGACTTTGGAACCCCGACCCTTTATTTTTAATAAAGCAGTAATTGTCTCGAAGATACTGAGTTTCTTCACACTTTTTGAAAACAAGCAAGCAGATAAATGACAAGCATTATTGCTACCCTTGCCCAAGGAAAGACTGAAGAGTGAGCGCAACTTATTTGCCACTGGAGAATTCTCACAAGAAAGATCACGAGTCACCTAGCCCCAGGAAAGCTGCAAGTTCCCTTTCTGTTAGATTGCAAAGACTCCAATCGCAACCCAGAAAGGAAATCCATAGGAAATTTGACTTTCTTAGTTCACTTTCTCAGAGAAAGGTTTATTTCCATGTAGCACAGTCCTTGAAGGAGCAATATCCTCATAACTGTGAGGGAGCTTGTCAACTTGCCCATCATTTTTCCACCCACCCACCAAAATCCCTCAGCTCTCAGACAGGCTTCTGAATTTTCAACCAACATCTACATGCTGATCATCTAAAAAA
>VZRQ01003569.1:1011587-1071261 GCA_013397975.1 Machaerirhynchus nigripectus | reverse complement strand
CACCACCACACCAAACAAACTGTCCTCTTTTGAAATCAGTTGCCAGTGGATATTCTCAAATACCAAAAAACCTCCAAAAGATTATCTTACCTGAATGAAAACAGGAAGATGTTGGTAGCAGCCTGTGAAGTCAGGGAAATGAGCTGATCCCTCTTAATATTATTTGCCACAAAATTAACAATTTATTTCAGTTGTAATGAACTTCAATTAAAGCTGCTGCATTTGTTTCCAGGGAGATTTCACTATATGGGTGGGTACAAAGAGTGAAAACAAATCTTTTTTGACTCTATATGTGACAAAAAATATTAAAATCCAAAATGAAAAGGGTTTTTTTTTGTTTTAATTTACTTTTAATTTAAATTATATTCCTAGAGCAATTTGATTTCATTTCTCAAACTCTGCAAAAAATGTTTTCCATTGATTAATTTTGTTCTCCAAGCCAAGATTTTGGGGTCCCTTAAAATAAAGGGTTTAAATTATGGAATCTGGATGCAATATTAGCTATGGAAGGGCTAGTTTAATAATATTATTACACTAATTAGTTTGTAACCTTTAGCTAATTGCTTTCACTTCTCCATTAATTCAAGTTCTGATTAACTAACAGATGTTCCACTGCAACAAAAGTTATTATTAGCTCTTATGTGTTCAAATGTTAAACGCAAACTCCGCGTCAGACTGCAGCTATTTGCAAACCTCACTTCGATAAAAATTGCATTTTTATTCTCCATTCCTCTTTCTCTCAGAACATTTAAGCCATCTCGGCAATGGCAAAACTCCCCAAGACACTGCAGCTAATGCAGCTGGATAAGATCGCAGCTGGTATATAGAGTACATGATCACATGATGCATTGAGTGTCAGAAAAATGTTTCTGGAAGACACAAAAGGCACCTCCTTGTTTTTGCAGTGGTTTTGCGTGGGTTGATCAGGACCAAAGATCCAACATGGCAGAGAAGAAAGGAAGATTACAGGTAGGACTCCATCTCACAGTCATCTCTGATAATGATTCAGTTACATTATTATGTGATCTAGTCACACTGAAACAAGTAAGTTTTGTGCAATAGCTGTGTCTCCTCTTTAAATATTCTTAACTTAATAATAAAGACGGGTGATAGAAGACATAGGGCAAGTAGCAATTACAGCAGCAACAAGTAGGTTTAGGCACTGCAACTGCAAGAAAAAACATACATACTCAGGTCTCAATTACCATTCTAATTGAAAGAATATAAGTGAATACAACTGGACATGATGCACTAATTAAATGACTTGCATGCTACGTTGACCTCAAGCACATACACAAGCATTGTTCATAAATAATTAGGATTTAATAATATTTTGAAGGATTATTAAGACTTTAGGATGAGCCTCATTACACTTAATGAGAGCACTGCATAAGGGACAGTGCTCTCTAAATTAGTATTGTTCCACAGCAGTGTCAGTTCTGGAAACATGCACAACCCCAACCAAAATATGCCTTCACACACACACAAAAAAAACACTTTGAAGTAAAAACATTTAGTCCTCTATCACAGCATTTTGATTCCAGTATTGTAAGCCAGAGAAGTGTTGTTAGTATTTAAGCATTTTCCATTAAAATTGAAACTTTATTATTTATTAAAGCAAGGCTATAAAACAAAACAAAAATTTAAAAATTCGTGTTAGATCAAGACTTCCTAGAGGGAAAAAATGTTTTATTTTTTCCCCATTTAATAATTTAACAACTCATTCTGCTTTGAATTTCTAAAAGAAATATCCAATTTTCCCTTAAGATTGTTTCAATTAGTTCTCACAAGTTTCTCCCAACTCAGCTAAGTCAATTTGAATGCTATAAGCCAGTATAAAAAGATGCCTGCTAGAACGAGAGGGAAACTTCAGGACACAGCTATAATATCAGAGCCCAAAGACTGATTTTTAATAGATCTGCTGTGTCACAGTAAACTTATTCATTTGTTTTTAGGAAATATTCTTCTTCTTATATGATATAAAATAAAATGATGGAGTGGTATATTAGCAACACTTCCAGCTCCAGCAAGAACGTAATTTTGGATTCAACATTTTATTATTCTTTCAAATCCTATATGCTGGGAAGTTTAAAAACTGCTGTATTTGTTGGGAAACAGTAACATTTTCACAAGGGCCTTCAAATTCAATCTTAGCAGGCACAAGAGCATCAGAAACTTTGGTAAAAAAACAGAACAGGAAGTTGTGGACAAGTTTTGTGGTTCACAGTTCTTCAGAGTGGCCTTTCATTTCCCTGCTAGGCTTCCTCTCTAGCTTTCAGGATTCCAGAAGGAGAGGAGGAGACAACTAAGGCTGCAAAGAGCCACGCTTCATCTCACTTGCTGTACTCCCATTGTTGTGTCCAGCCGGCTCCACTGGCCAGGTGTTAAGATGAACCTGTTCGATATACAGAACTGACATTTTGGATAAATGCTGCCCAAAGCTGCTCTGTCTCCAGACCTTTATAGAACTAAAAATTCTGCTCATTACTTTGCCTCATTATTTCTGTTCTTGGTTGTGGCTATGCAAGAACTCTCTCTTCCAAGTTTCTAATTTTATACATGCAGGAAAGCATTTGCAAGCTCAGGATGATGTATAGAACAGTACAGTTTATCCTTTAATAATGGTCAAATATGAACAGATACTAAATCCAGTGGTGGTTTTAATTCATGCTAAAATATGAGGGGGAAAAAAATTGTAAAAGATTAGGCCTCGATTTAGAAAAAAAATAGTTGTATCGTGACACTTGTAATCATAACATTGCAGTGCATGACTACTAGAATGCAGTCTATGCCTGCCCCTAGATATTTGAAACCTAAAATAGGCAACATAAGTTTACATCCAAAACAAACAGCATAAGAAGATAAAGATCTAATCTCTGATAAGAGCACGATGCTCTTTCATCATTTAAATCACAAGTAATTTTATGGAGGCTTAAAAAACACTCACAGGCTTCCTGGAAAACATGTTTTAAGGCTGATTCCAGACTGTGGTTATTTGAGAAGGAAAAAAGCAAACAAACAGCTCAGATATTCCAACTTCAGATACATCCATCCCCCTGAGAATCAAAACACAAGATGCTCACAGGTAATTCAATTAATGGTGCAAGAGACTGGGAGAAAAACACAAGTTGAATTATTCCCAGAATCTGAGCAACAAAAGGTAACTTTCTTGCAGAAATACAGAGAAGACTGGGGGCTTCTCATTGTTAAAAAATAATTCATTATGAAATCAGGAAGGGCAACTGTAATCCAACACCACACCAGCCTAAATTTTCAAGGCAATTAGGGATTAAAGTGCCTAACAGCAAATAAATTAAATATACTCGATTTAAAGAACAAATATATCAAAATAACTGAGAATTTTTAACATATTTTAAAGTGGACATTAAAAAAAAAAAAAAAGGAGTAGTCCAAATTTACTTTCTCTTGGTGAGATTTAAACTGGAAGGCTTCAGCACTGGAAAAGGATTACAGTATATGGAGAAGACAAAAGACATAGGGAAAAGCAGAGAGCACGAATCAACTCTATTCTTACTAAGATGGCACAGAACCTCCAAGAAGACATTGGAAAGACCAAGCCATGGTAAAAAAAGCCATGCTGAGAAGCCACCCATATGTTCTCTCCAATAATCAGAGGATGATGGCAGGAAACAATATGCATCTATTGCAGGTAAATATTTTTTTTCATCATGAAAGGGGAAATGCAATTACATATAGCAAAACTAGCCAAAGAAAGTCCAAATACCTTTGAATGCTGTGTTCAAAGTGTTTACCAAAGAAAATAAAAACAAAAGAGAAGACAAACCCCCTCAACTTCCTTGATCCCCTCCCGCCTCCTCCTTGTCATTTATTTGACAGTTTGTTCCCATGGAGTTGGTCGCTTTCCTCGTGGTCTCAAATGACTTTTTCCACACTGCAAAAGACTAGTCATCTCAGTTTTTTATTTGCATTTATTCTTCATCTTTATTAACGCATTTAGTCAGTTCAAGAAAGACATATTGTGACTACTTTTTTTGATTTGTTGTTACATGTTGTGTTTCCACTTGTGAAAGAACTTTTTTATTCTGGAAATCAAAGCCAAACTCAAAAGGGGCAAACAAACATCCCACACCAGCCTCGATTAGGGAGCGAATGACAAATCATAGTTCTAATGGCAAGGATCTCTAATCCAGAGCTGAGTGAAACATTGATCAAGAACCACAGATTCACTGCTGCTTGATGTCTACTGGGTCATTAAACAAAGGAGAAATTTGGCAGCTACATGTGATGAACTCTGGCAATCTGCACAGCAAGAAAGTATTCCAATTCTGTCCCCTACTCATCTGTCAAGCTGCCCTGTGTGTAGCTTGTGTTTCCAAAGGGAGTTTTGTTGAAAATGCCTCCCTTCCTCACAGATACCTAGCTGGTTCCTTTTAGGGTCTTTACCAGGCATTCAGTTTTCTCCACTCCAAAGTGAAAGAAGTACAGGAAAGGCCTTGCTTATCAACCCACCCAAAGTACTGAACAACTGGTCAGGGACCTGTAAAGTCTAAGCTATAAAAAAGAGAAATTCTTTCCTGCTGCCGCTATCATGCTGCTTAAGTCCTACAATTCCAGCACTGCTGATCTCTTGAGGACTTGTCCTCTCCAGAGCTGGTCTCACATGTCATCTTGTTAGGTACCCAGAGCGCTGCATGATTTGACCTGGGAAGACTCAGTTTGAGACTTTCTCCTGTTCTCACCAAGGATCCCACATACTATTCAGAAATCATTCTGAAAAATTAATCTGAGCCTACTAAGACACTCTCGACAAAGCAATTCATAACTCCTCTTCAGCCTTATGCAATTAGCACAAGGTAGATTTTCAGAGACGGCATAAAGCACCATATTCATTGAGGTGTGCAGATCACCCCTCTCAATTCTGAGTACTAAGCGAAACAGTCTAGGTCTAATTTCTGGGGAGAGTGAGAAAAAATAAAAAAATTCAAGTGACATCAGGTATGCATAATCAAAACTTCCAAATGACAGTTAATTTAAGGAACTATTAAAAGCAATTGCTTAAAGAACTAGATTGAAATAGTGAACATCATTATAGGAAATGGTAACAGACAATAGATAAATCTTTAAACATCTGGTGGCAGATGGTGAATTAGAATTTCTAGTATGAATTGATATGGTCCAAATTTCAAGCAAGCAACCAATTATCAATATTTTCATCCTCTCTCCTCCAAAAGTCTAATGTTGTCATCAACTCAGAAACAGTGCAAGGCAACCCTTTGTTAGATCTGGTCTGCTCCTTCAGACAAGAGATCACTCAAATTCTAACCCAAGAACAGCTTATTCGGTATCTAAGAGCACCAAACTTCTCTTGCCTTTCATATTCAATTTTTTACCTTCTCATTTTAATGCTTAGACTCAACACTCAGTAAAAACAGAGACTTTTTAAAGATTCTGATCTTCCAGCTCAATGGGGCCGATCAAAAAACTTCCAACAATGTTTGGAGAGCATCCAAACATTTGGTTACCAAACTAAGAGAGCTGGGGGTTGACTTCATTGCAAATTTCTAACAAGTAGAGACAGAATGATCCTTTTTCTTTGCTTTGATTAAGTAATAAGTAATTTTTTAATTTAGGATTTAGTAGTTATTAGGTTGGTAAGAAATAGACAATCCATATCCATACCATTCATAATGGCCTACATTCTTTGGGCACTCTATGCTGCTGATACTCCTGTAATCAATGCATCTTTACAAATTTATGTTGGTGGAAACTGTCCCAAGATTGTAGATAAGCATTAGTCAGAATCACAGTTTCAAGTATCTTTGGGGAGGGAAAAAATAATACAACATTTACACCTGTAATTACCCTCTAGAATTTATATAGAGTGGGATAAACTTGAGATTCTCTTTAATCAGTGCAGAATAAAGCTATTTCCCCACAATATACTGCCATTGTTGTTTCCAAAACAAAAATACTTTTGTTAAAATTTATTTAATTTTTAAAGAATCACTCAATTTTAAGTAAATTTCAGTTTTTTAGCCTGAAGACAGAAAGGAAGAGAGGAGAAAAATCAGTACAATATTATTGAGTTATTATCTTTGAATGCTCCTGCTATGTTTACAGTTCCTAATTTATTTTGATCACACACAAGATAGATGGGAATGACACAAACTATCTATAGAAATATTTTGAGCCTTCTAAAAACCAGCTGCCTTCAAAAGGGCTTTCAAAGAATATTTCACTAAATTCTGCTCTGTTCCAACAGATACTGCAGGCTACTGTATTACCTACTGATCTCTCGAGTCAGTGAGAGATGCAGGTTCCAAAAACACCTCAAGACCTGGCCCAACAAAGAATCCACGATATGTGGTTAAAAGACCACCTCCCACAATGAGGGAAAACTTCAACTGGCATCAGAGTTTTGCTCAAACTAGAAAGAAGTTGTTGGTTTGTGTAAGATCAATGCCAATCCTTTGAGTATCTACCCAGTCAATAACTTGTATTCAATTTTGATTTTTGAACTACAACACTGTGCTATTTAGTAGTATATTTTTGATTAAAAGGAGTCACAAAAATGTTTCCCTAACTGAGAACATATGATTATTCTTGTGCCCACAGTTACATCTGCACTAAAGAAATCGTGACAAGACATCATGCACTGAAGTTTGAAGCTGCAACTTTCAAAGCTGACTGTAAAAGCATCACTTAAATTAGGATTATCTGTAAACTGATAATGTCCGAATTTAGCTCAGACAACCATCACATCCCTCCAAAAAAATCATGCTGCTTTATATTTCTTTAAACCTGCCATTGTCTGAAATATTTGGAATTTTTTTTCAGCATCTGACTTCTATAGCAAATTTGCTAAGGATACATATATATTCATTGCAGAAGCATATTCACGGCATCTACAAAGATTTTCCTTATTCATGCGTATCTGAAATGCAGAGAGGCTATCATATTAAGTGTATTTGCCCTAGGATGCCTTGCTTTTACAGGTCCTATGGGGAGATTATTGTAAGAGTTTGATATGTAGCATTTTGAGCTGTAGAATTCAAGATCTTTTGTGTCTCATAATTTTGTGGGGAAATAAAAACGTATTTGAGTGGCATGGGCTCAGGTAGAAACAGTATTTTCTTCGTGCATACAAAGAAAGCTCATTTTACCTCTCAAAAATAAGATAAATCAGAATTAAACCAAATACTAAGATAAACACTAACAGCATGGTACCTAAGACATCCTTCAGTCTGTCTCTCTCACTGGGCCATTAGTTCAGGACATAAGCCAGAAGTTACCCATGTCTAAAGCTAAGGAGACTTATTTTTGCCAGTAAACCAGGGAATGCCAATTGCTTTTGTGGAAGTGACAAAATTATATATATATATGACAATTTTATAATATATATGACAATTTTATAATATACCCAGCAGATCCCTGTGCAAAAGACCACTCTTACACCTCTACTAAATGCAAGCAATGTTTATTGAAGCTTAACTTTTAGGATATTCTCATGATAAAAACTAGGCAAAGAAGCAATACCATGCTCTATAAGGTTGTCCTGTATTCCTCTTCACATGAACAATTTGTGCAAGTGCTTGGTAGCCAGTCTTTGCTACAAAGAAAACAAGTAGCAAGCATCACGTTATCTGTAGCTTCCTGAAATTAACCAGAATTCCGTTTGTGCTTGGTTCATGTCACAGGATAGCCATTACCTACAGGATCAGTATGTTTCATCTAATAAAATAAAAAATAAATAGATGAAAATTTATATTTACAGCCACACATACACCCACAAAAATAAACTAGAAAAAAAAATAAACAACAGAGAAGGAAGGCCCTATTCCTGATTTGGAGAGCCCCAGTTGAGCTGGTAAGAGGGGTTGCAAATTGAAGCAAATCATAGTATCTTCTTTTCACTCTTCTTTTCATCTCGCTTCTCAAAATAGAGCACCAGCTGCAGGGCTAGGATGTAGCAGAGAGAACTACATCCACTTCATATAGCACTTCATATAGTGGGAATGAGGGGGCAGGGAAGAGAGAGAGAGAGAGAGAGAGAGAGAGAGAAAGAACAGAAGGTTTTGCTCATTGAGCAAAAGGGGAACACTTATCTTTCCCAGCATCATTTTCAGAAAGCTCCCCAGCAGCTGGTTAAGAGATCTGAAACTCAAGTCCTTTCTTTTTCTTACTCCTCCCTTCTTTCCCTCCTATAATGTGGAAAGGTAGATGGAAAGGCTCATATTACCCTCACCAGGTGCCCAAATGATCTCCTGAAACAGAACTCAGGATCCCAAAGCTATTTCCACATCTCCCTAATACCTTCGCCCCTGGCTGCAAATTGGAAGGACCTGTGGCTGTCTGAAGGGTTTTCCCTTGGGCTCCTGGCACTTCTCCAAGCTGAGCAATGCTGGTAGTTACATTAGGACATAAAACCAAGCAAGGAAGCCCAAGAAGTCTACTGCTTGATGTCCCAGGCCAAGCAGTTTGAAGAGGATTACCCAAACCCATGAGGCAGGCAGATCATCTCTCACACTGGACTACTCCACCAGCATTAAAAGGAAAAGTGAACTTCAAGAAAGGCAGTCCTAGGAAAGGAAATCTAGGAAGTAATTAGATAGGAGTAGAAACAGCCAAAATAGACTGAGGCTTTCATTTTTGCTTTGGCAGGGTTTTTTAAAATTGTATGTCTTACTTTTTCATCAGACTTCTCAGGGATGATTATTTGTTCAGTCTCCCTTTACCAGCCATGCAGCATCTTAATTCATTTCTGTTTTAGATTTTGCCAATGACTTGCTCATTCTCTACTGCTCACCACCATCTCCCTCACCCTTCAATGCTTTATTTTCCTCTGAAATATATCTCCTCCTAATTAAATGTGTTGTCACTATTTTCGTCAGAACATCTTAATTTTCCACCATTAAGCAACGTGCTACAGACTCTACAGCGTATGAAGTGTCTGCAACTTTGTCCTTTTAGCTGGCTAAATGCAACAGCTATTCCTTAGGCACTGCTCTCAAACACCATAAAAACAAATGCCATCCACAGGGCTCTCTTAACAAGCCTTGTATTCAAAACAGCCTTTGACATGCTGACAGTAGAGTATCTCTGAAAACATTCCTATTTGCTTGCATCATACTTGACTACTGGAGCTGCTCTTGATGAAGAATGACATTTTGAGTGATGGAACCAAAACTACCAGGGAATTCAGTTATTTCTAAACATCTCCAAACAAATTGTTTAACTTGCCAGAAGCATTTTTCTTCAGCACTTTTGACATGAAAAAAACATTTTGAAATGAAACTGCCTTGAAAAAAGAGAGGTTACGACAAAATGGTTAAACAACCACAGAATAAAATGTTTCACTTCATTAGGCAAAGGATTTCAACTCATTCCAGACTGGGTTGGGGAGACAATAGGGGAAGTCAGGGGAGTGAGCAGAGTGATGCAATACCAAGTGAGAGAAAGTGAGATACCCACCTTAGAAGATATTCCTTTAGATTACTCTTAATTTAAAAGAAAAAATCATCATATCAATTCAATCAGCAAACTGGAGTAAGTGTTATAAATGTAGTGGATGTTATCAACACTTGACTGACTTGTCACTTCCATGTGTCTGTTTGGTCTAACATTCACACATTTTGTCTTTGCCGACATCTTCTCTGGAGAGGTCCCTGGACATCTCTGGAGACTTCCCTGGATAACAGATCTAGAGAGAAATGCCTTTGCCCCCGTAACAATTCGGGTCTCCATAATACAAATCTTTTACATCAGTTAGATGCTGTCCTCGATATCCTGCTTATCTATTATCCTCCAAATACCAAAGGCTTTGGGAAGGAGATAACGGAAGTTCACAGCTGGGGCTTATCTCTAAAGGCATTTTCAGATGCCAGTTCAAGGTCTTGACTTTAATCTTCAAAGCAATTAACAGATGAGCCTCTGCTACACTGGAGACCAAATTGCTATCTGTACATTTCCTAAACAGTTGTGCTTCTTTGGGACAATGCCGATCACAAAACCCAGACCAAGCTTCACAGGAGCTGTAGCAAAACATTTTCTGTCTTAGGAATCCAGCTATGAAACAAGCCTCCATGGGAGAATTCAGAGCTTCACTCCACTCTCCTTTTTACCACTTTAGGCCTTTTGCTACAGAAACATCAAAATATTTTCCCAACCCTAT
Source organism: Machaerirhynchus nigripectus (assembly GCA_013397975.1). NCBI lineage: Eukaryota > Metazoa > Chordata > Aves > Passeriformes > Dicruridae > Machaerirhynchus > Machaerirhynchus nigripectus. Next base: position 1,061,108 of record VZRQ01003569.1, on the reverse strand, counting down.
CCCCAAATTAATTAGGGAAAAAAAACAAAACGAAACATGGAAAGTGTTTTATTCAAACGGAAGAAGAACAGAGAGTTTTAGCTAACGTTATTGTTATGAGAAAAGATACAGGCAATGATATTGGCTAGTCAGGATTGTATGTTATCCACTCACATGAGCCAGTAGATTTGTGTTAGCCTTGCAAACCACAGTTTGGAAAAAAACACTGCACCAATAACTAGAATCCTGAAACAAACACACTGTAACTAAATTTTCTCTTCAAAACAGAGGCAGCCTACCTCAGCAGAGATAGTTCATTTTACATGACCACTCTATCAGCACCTCAAAAACATCTTCTGTCCTATGCCAGGCTCACATGCATAATCAAAATTATTAAACATGAAAAAATATGCCTTTAAAACATTTGATTCTGTTTCATTTGATAGTCCAACAGAGGAGCATCCAACAGGGCACAGAAAGTAAAACAGCTGCAACCATTGCAAAAATGAGCTGAAATAGCGAGCATGAACAGGCAGGAGAAAACCGAAAGTGAATGGGTGAATGCCCAAAATTGAACTTCTGAATTCTCAAGCTTGAGAATATACACAAAATAAATGAAAAATTTCCACTGAATTTTTTGCAGAGGTGATACTCCCTACTTTCTCAAGGATTCTAGATGAACCTTAGAAAGAGCGCTGTGGGATGAGTAGGAAGCAGGGAGGAAGAAGTGCTGCTGTTAATTTGGCATTCATTTGAAGGAGCTGAACGGGAGCCAGAAGTAGTACAGATGGCATCTCAATTCCCCTTTCTTTAGAAAAAAATTTATTTTTAATACAGTAACTTTTTTGTTTCCATGAAGGCATTTTCAGCTGTGAAATAAGGACAGTTAAGAGCAGTAGTTAAAACCTCAGCTTTTAGACAAAAGTTCTGAAAGCCATTTCACAAAGTGATGGTTAGTGATATGCACGCATAGTTTCGTCAGAGCCATAACAAGCTGCTGGGTAGCAAGGACGCAGAGGGTTATTGTCAGGCATCCTAGGGAAGGACACGAAGCAACACAAAAGAGACCATACTGTTGTCTTTGCACAGGGCAGGAGGGAAGGGTGGAGTTTATATAAAACTATATATTCTGCTTTGTTCTTTGTACTGAATGCTAGCTCTAAGACTCCTCTGCTACACAGCATTCCAGGCAGCTGCCTGGTTTTCAGACACCTGAAAAAAAGTCAGTCTCACAGCCATCAAGGCTTCAGATCTGGAATTTTGACTGCATCTCAAACAATGATTCATCTTGTGCAATAAGTAGCACAAGGACCTGTAAGGGACACAGGTGGAAAAAAACTATGGTGGCAGTTTTGGAGTTTGTCACCTTGTGTAGAAGTTCAGTCTGTGTTTAAGAGTAACATCTTGTTCTGACTAGAAAAATCGGTCAAATCCACAAGCAAATGTTTGCAAGAACGACTAACAGGAAAAACTGGCCAAGAAAAAAAGCCCAGCACAAAATAGTGATGGAACACTGCCACATAAAAAAGGTCAAGTTCAGATAAGATATGAAGAACCTCAAGGCACTTTAAAAAGCTGCAATTTGAGTTCCTATGGTAAGATACTCTTTCTAAAACTGCAGTACTCAATTCCTTTGCGTTATATTAATTTACTTTGATTCCCGGTGGCTAAACACTAGGATACCACAAGAGAACGGAATGCAAATGTCTTGGGGGAGAAGGTGAAGAGGGAAAGGAAGTAGCTCTCAAAACACAGCAGGCATTAATTTAAATAATTTATTAAAACAGACTAAGTGTATGGGCTCAGTGTATACCCATGAATGAATGTGACTGACTGGTCTAGTCCAACATGAGGGGGGCCTAAAAAGTTGAAGAGATTAAACTTTGTCAGAGCTGGAAAGAGATAGAAACTCTACCGAAGCCCAGTGGGTCCTGAAGCACATGGAAACTGGTATTGCCAGTACTGCACCGTTTTATCAAGACCCTGTTTCTCTCAGCTTCCATGCTCAGTTTCCCAACCTACACCACTTCATCTTGGGCCAGTTCTGTTTATTTCCAACTCTACTTCAGTCTATAGCAGGGTCAGACAAAGAACAGCACGAAGTAGTGGAGCCCAAATTTGACACCAGTCTGATGACACTTTCCAGCATAAGTCATTAGTTCCATCTGTTAGCACAGAGGCTTCCAACTCTCTTCCCCCTTCCTCTGTGAGGAAGAAGCCTCCAAGGAACAGTGATCCCAGAATCACAGAATATTCTGCATTGGAAGGGACCTACAAGGATCTTCGAGTCCAGCTTTTAAATGAATGGCCTACAGTGGGATCAAACCCCCAATCTTGGTGTTATTAGCACCCAGTTCTAACCAACAGAGCCAATCAGAGGTACCTCTCGATGCCCTTAAAAAAAAAAAAAAAAAAAAAAAGANAAAAAAAAAAAAAAAGGAGGCTGAAACACATCGCACACATCACTGAATAATTTCCTTTTCTGCATGCCTCATGTTCTTACAAAGGTCATGTCAACACAGTAATCTCTCACCCTATGACTGAGTGACATAACCATCTCCTACCCTCCCATAGCTGCAGTGAGGTGGCAGGAGTGCCAACAAAAATGTATATCCATCGTGAGTATGATTGACATGTTGATGAGTGACAAGATTAGTAAAATCATTTGGGTGGTACTGTATCAGCACAAGGTGTTCCAGATTCATCTAAATTTTCTGACATTCATCAATTCTCCTCAGCTCCTTTATTTTAATGCCAAGCAACACTTCATAAACGAGGTCTGCAAGACCATAAATTGCCATTCCAGTTAATTATCAGTTCTACCAAGAGCAATGACTGATATTACCAATCCATATGTGAAATTATTAGTTGATATGCTGCTTTTTGATAGCTTTGGCTATAGTTGGGATATGGAACTTTGGGAGAGGGATAAAGTTCCAGAATGATTCCTTTCATTTCTCTTGTTGTATGTCATTGCAGCAGACCAGTAACAGTCAAGCCTGCATTTAACCACTGAACACTCAAGATATTTCACTTGGCTGAGTTTATGAGTTTACGGAGCTGCTGACGCCGAAAATGCCCATACTTAAAAGCCAGCCACAACATAGGAGAGGAAATGAGTATGACACAGCCCCTACAGACAATTTACAAGGTGGATGACTAAAAAGCAGGGGAGCTACAGGAGACAGGGATTTTCTCTGATTCTCCGCAGGATTTATTAAATCCTTATCTTTATTATTTATTTACGCTCCATGTGCAGTTCCTAAATTCTATCAGGCAGTCACACCCCAGTATATTTCTCCTATTTTTAAACACAGTTGCGAATAGATACCTGAGTCAGCCTAAACTCTAGTGACAAAAAAGAAGTGAGTAAATGCCCTGCCATACAGTCAGAGAATTTCAGTGCTAATTGGTAGCCATACATACTGTTGGAACAAGAGCTCCTTCAAATCTTTGATCGTGTTATCTAGCCAGAAGTATAATAATCCAAACACAAGAATATATAGAACATGAATATCTGTCTCATTCTGTAGAAGATTGTTTCAACTATCAGAGTATAAAAGCAGAGCAAAATTCTGCATTTCTACTTGTGGGAAATTTCAAAACAAACCAAGAAGTCTTCATTTGTGTGAATGCATGAAATGGCAGTTCTGAACAGAAAACTGTGCTGATCTTTCAGAACCTCCAATTATTTCTTCCACATTTGGCAGGGATTCCCATTATTTCACAACAAATACGTGGTACTGTGTAATTACATATTACTATTATTGATGCCAGTATATGGATGTTCCATTATTTTCAACATTCTCTAGGGTAATTTGTAATTAGTACTGTTTGAAGAATCTCAATTTTTTTTTCCTATTAAATTGTTTGACAGAAAAGCATGTAAAATAATATTCCCATATCTGTAGCAGCAGACAGTACATTAAGAACAACAACAACAAAAAAGTTTCAGAAGTTTGTCAGTTTTTGTTTGGGAAGTTTCATGGGGTTTTTTCTCTAATATATTATGAACACAGGCAAAATGCTGTCAGGAAAATTAACATCAACAAAATAAACATTTGCTTAGACAAGGCTGATACCTAAATAAATCCAACAGCTGTATACACCAGTTAGCAATGAAAGCAGAGGTGCAAGCACAGCGAACACAAGCAAGACCTCTCAGCAGATGCTAATAACCACTGGGCAAAAGGAATTCTCAGGCACTTTACAAATCAGGGAGAAGACATCAGTTCCTTCCAGTAACCACTTATGCAGCCAGACTCACCTCCAAAATACTAAAGGAAGATAAACTCTGAAACTATATGGCACTAAATGTCTTCCTAGTTCTATGCAAGCTACCACCTACTCAGCTTGTTTAAAATCACATTCACAAGAGCAATGCAGCACTGAGGACTGGGTAAACAACCATCAGTGCTCTGGTACAGCTTCCATTCACGTTAAAGGCTTAAGCAGCAAAGGGATAAAAGCCCAGAGCTTAGATTTTTAGCCAGAGTCTCTACTTGATTTGTACAGCACTGGCTCAGCACAAACCAAAATCCCACCTCTCCCTGGACGCTGCTCTGCAAATGAGGCACAAAAACCAGAGGTAGTTAATGAATATGATGCATTATTTTTTGCCCAGAATCAGCATAATGTTGCTTGGCACAGGTGCATTTAACAATGATGAATCTGAAAAGTTCACATTGATTAATTACTTTGATTTTCACATTCACCACCTCATACAAAGGGAAGGCGGATGATGACGTTGGAAATGTTTCTCCCTTCATCCCCTGGATATTTTGTGCTGCCTTTTTTTTTTTTTTTTTTAAGGAAACCAACGAACAATAAAACTCTGTTTCTCAGCATCTATTTTTAGCTGTACCATTTTAGGGTTTAGAAGAGGAATCGGATTATCTTAAAACATGGCTCCAAGGAAGGCAAAGAAGAATTAGGAAAGCTTCTGAATCAGTCAAGCAGCTGTTGAAAGAAAACCCCTTCCTTATCTAGCAGGGATGTGTAGACACAATTATTGCCAACAGCCTTAATATTCTTCACAGAAGCAGATATTTTTCAGGTCTCAGGCCAAGAGTATGAGGAGTAGGTGATAAGTATTTATACTGGAACACCTTTCCAGAAGCCATGCTTAAGTGGAGTCCTTAAAGGGCTCGGATTCCAGGGAACTCCACGTCAGATCTGATCCACCATTGGTTCACCAGATCCATCACCTAAGTGATATCAAGCAAGGTCAAAACTGTAATATGTTCTATCCTTGTTTCCACAAAATAAGTTTTTCAGTACATAAGCTAATAATTATGAAACTGCTGTCAAAACTTAGACCTGCAAATCCATGGCCTACATAACACAAATTGAGTCTAGAAATCAGACCTGTCAACTCAAATGTTTCTAAATTCAAGGTCATCTACATTTGGATCTGAGGTCACACTGTCACCTTCTGTATAATGAAGAAACATTTCCATCCTGCATGGAATAAAACACAACAAATGGCTCCTCAACTACCACTCCCAAATTCAAAATAAACAATCCACTACAGTAAGACAAATGTGACTTTAAACATAAATGAAAATACAGATGTAAAGCATGCTTGCTTGACTATTACCAGCATCAACTAAGTATCCTTAAATAAATAAATAAATAAATGTGGTTTTCTAATACTTTGTGCCGTCTAAGCCAGCCAATAGTCATCAATTCAGCCACAGGAAGCTGATGAAACTGACAGTAACATTTTTATTTGCAAAGTTACTTAGCTACCAGTATCAGAGCATCCTTGCTGTTGAATCACACCAGGTCCAACTAGACATTTTGGAGGGGGATGTATTTCAATTTCCACCATCAGCAAAAGAGAAAGTGAGCTAAGCACGACTAAACGATTTCGCAAAATTGCTGGAGGAATTGCATAGTATATACAACAACAGATAGACAGTTTCACCCAGACACTCCCTATACTTCTCTCTAATTAGCTTCTTTGGAGCAGATTGCTTTCAATAGGCTCAAGAAAATTGAACTTGATTCACTGGAGACACTCTGGGTTCAGTTATTAACCTTTTAGCCCTTAAACAAGGAAAGGTCTTTAAGCATACATTAACAAGTATACTTGCCAATAGAAATCAAGGTAGTATCAAGATGTGAATTTTATTTATTTACTTTTAAGTAACAAACTCAAAAAAAAAAAAAACCAAAACAAAACAACAAAGCAACAACAACAACAAAAAAAACCTTTAAAAAAAAGTACATGTTTTGTCCCTGATTAACAAAGTCATTCATAATCTACCTGAATAAACCTGGAGCAGGGGATATCAAGTTTTAGAGTGTTGCAGCAGTTCCTAAATTTGGATTAAATTGACAATACTAGTAAACAAGTGCAAGATTTATCCCCAGGCCCCAGGGACCTTGCTGGCCAGCGCTTGGCGGGGGAGGGAGGTAAGAGAGACCGGCATCCCATGCCCATGCCAGCTGATGTGATTAGGGCTGGTCAGCCTGCCCATTCCTGCAGAGGCTGCATCTGTTCCTGAGAGCAGTTGCATTAACACATGGAGTCATATCCCTGCTTACCAACTCCAAGCTCCTTTCTAGTTGAGGTGGGCCAAGTCCTGATAGTTCTCAAGAACCTCCTCTTGCCTCAAATGACACTAGAAATGGGGAGAATATGCCGGTTCCAGAGATCAGAGGACTGAGATAATCAGAAACATGAACCAATGTAGAACCATGTACCAATTTAATAAATTAATTAAACAGTTGCAGAACTGTGTTTCTATTTTCCTTTGGAATTAACTTTTATGTTATAACACAGGAATAAAGCAAATGGGAAACAGAAAAGTTCTGCTGACTCAGATGCAGTGAGGATGCTTTAAATTTCCCTTTAGGAAACTCTGATCTTCCTTAGTATCGGTTCAAAACAAAAGTATAAAAACAAAGTTATCAAAAGAATCAAAACATTTCCAAAATAAAATTTTAATCTTAATACAGGAAACTATATGTAAGATAAATTTAAGCTACATTAAGAAAACAACTACCTAAAGCTGCAAAATTGATTTTGTTCTATACTTTGCAGTTTTCATCCAATACAATTAAATTGATTTATATTTTTTTCTTTTTTATGTTCAAGTATCATAGCCTTTTTAGTCTCCCAAGGTCCACACAGGGTGTTATGAACTATTAATATCAATGTTACAGTCTTCTATTACTCAGCTAATAACAGGCACAAGCAATTATCTAAGGTAAGGCCTGTAGCTCATAAAGGGGAAAGTAAAACTCCATCTCTGATTAGATGCTAACAGGCTGGAGGAAAAAAAAAACACACACAAAAATAAAGCCAAAAAACCACCACAACCCAAATAAAAATAGAATTAAAATAAAAAAACCCAAACACCAAAACAAACAACAACATCAAAAAGAGAGCACCTTAGTTTTTGTGTTGGTTTTGGCTGGGATAGAGGTAATTTCCTCCACAGTAGATAACATAGGGGTAAGTTTTGCTTAGTTTTTGGGGAGGGGAACAGTGTTGATAACACAGGAACTGTTTTGTTATTGACGACAAGGGCTTATACAGGGCCAAGGTCTTTTCTGCTTCTCACACAGCCCTGCCAGTGAGTGGGCTGGGAGGGCACACAGCCAGGACAGCTGACCCCAGCTTGGCATCGTGCCCAGCACACAAAGCCTGGGGGGAAAGAAGGAACTGGGAGATGTATTTGGAGTGATGGCGTTTGTCTTCCCAAGTAACTGTTCCATGTGATGGTGCCCTGCTTTCCTGAAGATGCCTGAACACCTGCCTGCCCAAGGGAAGTGGTGAATGGATCCCTTGTTTTACTCTGCACACACGGCTTTTTCTATACCTGTTGAACTGTCTTTATCTCAAGGAGTTGTCTCACTTTTACACTTTCAATTCTCTGCCCCATTCTACTGGAGAAAAAGAGCAAGGAGCTGTGTGGGGCTGAGATGGCAGCTGGGGTTAAACCATTAGACATTGGTGCTAATAGAAAAAATGCCATTATCTATGTTATTTACACATAGATGCAAGAGATTTGGAAGGAATATACCTCTACTACTTTTCTTATTGGACAATTATTCACAACTCTTAATGCTTTTATAGCTGTGTGGTAAATGAATTCACCTCATCAATCCAACAGGAAACTAACCCAACACATGCAATGACCATATTTCTTCTGACTTATTGTGTTCAATTAGCTTATAACAAAGTCATAAAAAAGATAGAACTGGTACAAGGAATACTCAAGAACACAACAGCCCAGAGAAGGGCCCAAGGATAGAGAAAGGGTAGAAAAGGATTTAAAAAGGAGTCGCCTGCTCCACTTCAGTAGCTTCAACCCACTGCATCATCTCAGCTAAACTGTCTCACCACCCCTGCAATTTCATGTACAGCAAGCATGGAGAAAGATGATCAGCTTCCTCTCAAAAAGACTTAATGCCCTAGGAGAACACAAAAACTATTGTGCAGCCCAACAACCAGCCCAGACAAAATAGCTCCCAGAAAACAAAATCTGACAGGAGACTCACTACAGAAAGTCCCATTGTGAAGATCAAGACAGCCCCGTAATTCCTGTCAGTAGCTGTCCTCAGGATCCAATACAATTGCATGGTAACGCAGAGGAAGAGAATTAAGAAAAAAGTTCCAACTCAGTAACTGAGATGTTTGTCTGATGGAAATGCATACACATCCTATAATAAAGTTTCAGTAGCTACTGAAGTGCCGTGGTCTCATCATACTTTGTGGGATTATGTGAGCCCATTCTTAACACATAAGAAAATACCTCACCTTGACATATGAGTAATAAGGTACCACACAACAGTAGAAGCATGAGACAAAATAGGTGAGTCATTTACAAGCAATTTAAATGGATTAGGAGCTCTAGACTACTTCTCTAATGTAATCACCAAAACAGACCTCTCAATCAAGAGCAGTGACATGAGTCACAGTAAGCACATAATCTGAAAGGCAAAGAGAGGAGGTTGCAGCAAAATAATCTTTCAAAGTAGCATCGATCTAGCCAGCTCTGGAAAGGAAGTAGATGTGCAGCTTCAAACAGGAAAGGAGAATGCAGTTCATCTAGTTTCTATACTGGAAATCTTTTCAATCCTTTAAGTACATTGTCTTGATTATTTTTCCAAATATACTGGTAAGAGTCAGGGGCAAAAGACTCCTGATAATTGACAGCATGTTAACAGTAAAGTAATAGGCAGTAACAGGTACTAAAGATCAAAGGCTCTTTGGGAAGGAGAAAGGAAGAGGGTTTATGCCTTGTTTGGGAAGGTAGTTGGGGTTTGGTTTGGGCTTTTTTTTTTTTTTTTTTTATTTCTTGTTTTAAAGTTCCAGCTTTGGTGTTTTTAAGAAATTTTGCTTCCTTCAGACAGCAAATCGCCTACTAGAATAGAAGCACCACCTTTGTATTCCAGCCTGATTTATCAAGCAGAAAGCATCCACATTTCAGTAAACATGAGAAAGTAGATTCTTTAATAATCTATCCAAAGCACAAATTTAGAAAACAAAAAGCCTTTAAAGGCAGAAAGTTTTAGCTACACAGAAATAAGTAAATAAAAGATAAGGCTTCATTACTTCCTTAACTCAATGTATGACATTAATACAAATGATATTTGTCAGATCTTGTGCATTCCTACACTCAAAAGTTCTTTTCCCAGTAAACTAGAGAAATTATAAAAGTAGGGAAACTGATATTATAATAAGATAGTTATCTTCCTCTCCCAACTTCTACTTACTTATGAAACTTTCATTGCACATTCATATGAGCTTTCAGTTTAGTATTGTGTAAATGTCCATGAAAACTGTCATGAATGAAACGCTATCCCCGAAGAGAAGATGGCAAAGACCTTGGTCCAAGCCCTGGTGGCAGAGCACCCTCTCAAGACAGGTGGAGCTTCAAATACATAAAAAGAATTTAGGTCTCTGATCATATTTGTCTATGGCAGTGAAAGACACTAGAGCAGTTAACTATGACTGTAGGGAAGGCTGCCACCCTGCCTGCATAGTCAGCAAGAGGGAATGTATTCTCAATTCTTCCACTTCAGTGCAAAACCTGACGGCTTGCTTTACACTTCTGAGGCGTTGGAGCAGGGCTGCCAGACTCGGTGCTGAACAGCCTGAGGCTCACAGACACATTCTGTCGCCCTGACTCTCCTCACGGGAGGGATGGACACCTGGGAGAAGTAACTTCGACTGCTACAGCTCATCTGTCAACACCTTGGTGGGCAGACATGCACAATTATTCTCCTTTGAAATGAGGATGGGTTAAAGAATCTATGACTGCAACTTTAGTAGGATGCTTTTTTTTTTAATTATCCAAGTGGACCATTAATATACCCAAAGCAAAAATACATTATAAAGAAAAATATGTTACTTTGAGATAGAGTCAAGAATGTTTGAGGGGGAAAGGAGAGTTTTGAGTGCCTTACTATGAGGCCAGAGACTACAGAAAATATTCTGGAGCAGAATTTAAACTGCCTTTAAAAAAAATAACATTTGTCTTCAGAAAACCCCCCTTCCAAATTTAAGTGAGCTCGTCATGTTGCAGCCAGCTTGAGAACAATAATGACTCAGTCCTCCTCAACCAAGGGGGCTGGTAAACTCTGAAACTTGGCAAAAACTTGCCTTAAAATCTGGCCTACAGTGGGAAGCTACATGTCCATCTGTGTAGGCTAGCCAGTGTTGAACATCACTGTATACCAATTGTGATGACTCCTATAAAGGAACTTAGAACATGAACATGACATGTTTGAACACAGTGGAAGTGGAAAAAAACCTGTATCAAGCACCACAAAGCACATTACTAGAAATGAAACTTCCTCCTTAGGGGACCACTGCTTGGCAAACCCTCAGGATCCTTGCAAAACCCAGTGTATCTTTTTTCCAGCACTGACTGGCAGTTTGGAGCAGCTACAGCATATATATATCAATTTATATTGATTTATTTTTCATTTGGCACAAAAGCTCCTTCTGCATGGACATTACGATGCTTTAGGCCACACTTCAATCCAAGAAAAGCCATCCCTATAGGCATCTTAACTGAAACTCAAAGTGCTCAGTCTGCTTGTAGGCTGCAGCATATGAAGTTAAATATGAAATATCTTTGCAGAAATTAATGTGGGATTTTGAGCCATTCCTCCCACTCTCACAATACTGTAGGAACCAGAAGCAAAAATTGGTGGAAAACTGGTGGAGCAAGAAAGCTGGCAGAATATGTGTGCACACATGCCAGGGTCCTTCCTTCTAGTGGGAGTCACCATGTGGCATTATGCATAGGTTTACAAGGCCTCTTCTCAAGCCCCTGAGCAGTGCTTTGGGAATAAAGCAGTGCTACTGCCCTGGTATATGTTGTTATTTCTTCAGGCCTGAACACCTGCAATAAATGAGTATGAGCAAATAAATAAACTCCTTCCCACTTTAATTTTCTTAGCACAGATTAACTTTGCAGGTAAAGTTTTTCATTAAAATCCTGTGGCTCAATTTCCTGCATCTATGCATGCTTTGACCTTATTTCCAGGAAGTGAGTGAAATCCAGTTCAGCCTTTTCTTATTAATTTAGACTCAAACCCTAAACAAAACTAGTGAAAAGCATCACTTAGGATGAGCCTGATAAAAACATCAGTGAACTGCCTGGCTGCCATACGTGAAATTCAGGCGTGATCCAGAAATGAAACAACTATTCATTGAACTAAATAAAATTAATTATGTTGTTAAGATGATGTTCCTATTTTTCAATATCAATTCATTGACCTGTACTAATGCTATAGGCTTTTTTGCCCAATCTATTAAGATCCAGAAACCAGCTCTTGCTTATTTCTGACTGAAATTTCTGGCAGGCAGCAAGTGACATAATACAAGGTGATTAATTCCAGTGAAAGTAGGAAGATATAGGCTTTTGTAGGTAAAAGAGAAGTTCTGAGATAAGAGAAAAACGATAGCTTAAATATATGATCTTTCAAGATGGCATCCAAGAACCACCAAGGACTAGAAAGCCTTTGTAAACTGCAGTAGATTGAATCATGCATAACACACTCAAGTATGAACAAGCATCTCTTTACAAATGCAAATAGGGCTCTTTCCTTCAAGGGCAAATACAAAACAGAAAATAAGCATGTCTGTGTAAGGAGTTGGACTCATCTTCCAAACCATCCCATTTCACTTCTGTCATATGAAATAACTTCCACTTCTTTTAGTGGCAATCAATACTGCCTGCTCCAATTAATCTGAAGCTAAATCAAATTAGAAACAGTGTCACTGGTGTAATGACTGACAACTGATCACTTCAGTATTCCTCTGATGCTCCACAGTGGAAACTAGATGCAAAAAAGCCAAATGTTTCTTCATTCTTGTGTGCTTTGGTTTGGGGTTTTTTGCTTTTTAAAAAATTTTCTCTGAAATTAATTCTTTGAGTAGAATTATATTCATTACCTAAGAACAATCATTTAAATGTCATTCACAAGAACCAGAATAATGTCACATATAGCTAGACAAAATGAAAACATTTGAAATCCAGACACATCAGGAAATTCACTAAAGAAAAGCAACTCCTAGAAAACCTGAAATTTTATTAAAGTCATAAAAATAGAGAGGTGCAGAGTATCAAATATTGCATCTTCACAAGGTGATTTATCATGTAGCACTTCAAATGACAAGATAACTGACAACTGAGATTAAACAAGGAGGTGTGTCCTTAGAAGTTTATCCTGTCTTGTTAGAGTTTATCTCTAGGGGAATTCAAGATGGTAGGAGTAGAGGATATCTCTGAAAATTTTTCAAAACAGAAGATTTTAAGTGCATTTTTTATATCATTATTTGTGTTTCAAGCTGTTGTGGTTTAACCCCAGCNAGGAGAGCAGGGCCCCATCTCACACAACGGTGACTTGGGAAGACAAACGCCATCACTTCAAACATCCCCCTCTTCCTCCCACTTTATATACTGAGCATGATGTCAGGTGGTCTGGAATGTCCCTTGGGTCAGTTTGGGTCACCTGTCCCGGCTGTGTCTCCTACCAGCCTCCCATGGACCCCCAGTCTCCTGGTCAGTGTGGCAGTAGGAAAAGCAGAAAAGGCCTTGGTTCTGTGTGAGTCCTGCTCAGCAATAAAAAAAATCATCTCTATATTTATCAATCCTTTGTTCAACACAAATCCAAAACACAGCCCCACACCAGCCACTGTGAAGAAAATTAATTCTACCCCAGCCAGAACTAGCACACACAAGCATACTTTTATTTAGTTTCTGACTTAAAGAAGCCTAAGAGCATCCATGCCATTCAATTACATCCTGGCTCTTAAAAGTGGCCATTTGATTCATTAATATATGAGAACTTCTAAAAAGAAATAAAAATCCCTAAAGAGAAAGAGTGATTTATTATCTTCCCATATTATTACTACAGGCCCAACTCCACTTAGAATTGAACAAAGCAAATCGAGGATGACTGTTTAAATTCATTTGGGATATCAGTAAAAAGAGAAATCATTTTGGTTTAAGACCATGTTCGTTTATCTTACTTTTAAGCTATGTTTTTGGTGAAGTAAGGTAAATAAGTTTATGCAGGTTTGAGAAGCATGCTGTAAAATTTCCACTTCTCGGAGAGGGGATAAACAATGGAAGACAGTTGAAATTATGCATATGCAACTTGTCTTTTCTTATTGTTTTCCTAAAGAACAGGTTTAAGCTAGATTGAAATAAGTTCCTATTATTAAAAAGTAACGTTCTTTCAGCTTTTTGCACTGATTTCTCTTTCAAATACCATAGGTAATGAATTGGACATCTGATACTGTAAGAAATAACACTTGGCCCACAGACCTTTATGACCACAAGACACAGCAATCAGCAAAGGACTTTAGGAGTTCTTGCTTTGTAATAAGGGACCCGGAGTTCTTTTCTGATCTAAAGTCAGAAAGCCCCCACACTTGCTGGCAAGCAGTTACATGATGAACACTCCCTCCCAAGGGCAGCGAAAGATAGCTCTGCTGGGACAGCATGTTGCTCGGTTGGAGCAGTAGCAGCAAAGCTCAAATCTGTGATAAGAGAGAAAAGGAATTTTCTCATGAAAATCTCTGGGACTGAAGCTTTTTCTGATGCCACATTTACTGGGGTTAAAACCATTTTCTCATAGGCACAAGGAGAAATACAACCCCTGAAAAGAGAGATACACTTTTCAGTAAACCCCCTTTAGAATCCCTGCTGGAGTAATTTCCTCCATTCCTCTCCCACCTCTCAAACAGAAAAATCTATTTATCATTATATGTTGAATTTAATAGAAGAAAAAAAAAATCCATCAGGAAAACTGAAGTGATGGCTTCTTGTCCTCCTGTTGGGGAAGTTGTGGCCAGTTTCAATCTGACAAGTGGCTTGTAGACAACCACTGGACTATGGCTGGTTTGGTGGCAGATACACAGATTCAACATTAACAGAGCACAGATGGCCAAGGCATTTAGCTTCCATGACAAATGAGCTTCCATATTTTTCCTGGACTTTTTGTGCTGAGAGGAAATATTGGCAAGAGGCTCCTCCACACAGCCAACCAACAAACCAAAACACTTAATTTAGGGTTCTTTTGAAAATGAGTTCATGAAGCATTAATTTTTGTCATAAAAGATTCCAGGTTTTACTTTGAGCCGAGTAAAATACTGTGGAAAAATTCAGTGAAGGGCACTGAAAATTATTGAAAAACATTTTCTCAGCTAAAAAAGAAAATCAGTTTGTTTAAGTGAGAAGAGTAACTTAAGGATGACTTCTAACTACCTGCAAGAAACCTACAGTGGGAGGCTCTCAATCCAGCAAACAAGTATATAGCAAAAGCTAAGGGCAAGAAACAGAGTCAAAACCATTTCAGAAAAGGACTAAAACCCAAATGTTAAATGAGGATCATCTGTCATTGGGACAGTTTATTAAAGTTTATGAACACTTCAAACCAAATAAAACTGGAAATTTTTGAGTCACACATCCCTGCTAACCTTAAAAAGCTTCTTCTGTCCATCTGGTATGCAATTCCTCAGCTTTTTTGAACCTTGCCTGGACAGCTCTGGGGTGCAGGGTGTAGATAGATAAACATCAGGACATCTTGAGCCTAGTAAGAGGTTTCCTTTTATCACAACAAAATTACAGTAAACAAAGCATCATCATAAATAAAGCTCTGGATACAGAATACATTTGCATATGTATGCCCTTCTAAGTATTTTTGAGCAAGTTATCTGTGGGAAAAGGCTAAATCTTCCTGCAAATTCTGACTGGAATTTTATGCCTGTGCACATCGCAATCATTGACACAAGGTTCCACCCACTTATTTCAGATTACAATAGCAGGATTTCTGGTTTTGTCTAAATTAAACATGACTCTACATCACTCCTCCTTTTGGCACTGAGTTATTGTGTTTTTATTGTTGTGTATTTCTATACCCACTTGTGTCTGCTACTATCTTCCCCTCCCCTTGTTTCTGGTAGAAAGAGAGAACAATACACATTTGCTGACAAAGAACCAAAAATTTTTTGTCTTCAAAACAGTATTAATGCAATTTTCTTTGGCATATTGCAATGCCAAAGGAAAGCTCACTGTCTGGTAAATACAGAAAGAAAAGATATTTAACAGCTGATTTTTGCTTTTGTGGGGTTTTTTTCCCCAGTTTTGAATTTTCACCTCAAGCAGTGGTCTGGTGTTTACATTTAGCATCAGGCACCAGCAATTAACCTGAATGAAGATACTTTCCCTCTGGTAGAAGAGATGATGAGAATCATTTCATGTCAGTGGAACCAAACATTTGGAGAACAGCTTTTAATCAAGATCGATACTTATAATGAGAAAAGGGCTTAAAACCCAGCAAAGCAATAATGCACATATTAGTTTTTTGATTGAACATGCTGATAACCTCAGAAAAAAACACTGCACCAGTCAACCTGCAGCAAACATAATGGGACTGCCACTCTCACAGGGGGGTCGATCCAATCAGTCCCAAACCTTCACCAAGGCAGACACTAAAATACTGTGGACCCCCAGCTACATCACTGCTCTTTTATCCAACACATTTCAGCAGAGGCTTAGTCTCAAAAGACATTGCTAAATATTTCTCTCCTCCTGATTTGAGGTATAATTGACTTTTCTAAACAATATACAGTTATGCTAACCATTTCGTTTTGTAGGCAAGAGAATAACTACTGTGTTTTCATTTAAATGTATAATTCCAGCCCAATAATCCTACAGGGAAGGTTTTTAATAAGACATGAAATTTCAGAGGAAGGGAAAGCAGTAGCATGAATGGCCTGTTCCTATTCCTACTACAGTACTTGTTTTCAGTATCTGAAGTAAGAGACACTTAATGCCCTTTGGGTTTTACAATTTATTTTACAATTTCCTACTAATAAGTATCAAGGAATGCAGCTATGTCCAGATATAGTGCTAATTAACAGGGCTACTTATACAGCCAAATTTGGTCTGGATCTCAACACTGTTTTCTCCCAATACATAATTCAGTTCTCAAACTCATGATGGCTCTGTACATCTGATGATAATCCAAATTTTTCCCCTCAATTCCTTGGTCACATAAAATTTGTACAGTTGGAAATCCCTCTTGGCTCAAACTGGGAAGAAAGGAAACTACAATTTTTGTGATCTAACCTTTTGAGTTTCATGCCACAAAGACATACAAATGGAAACAAGGTGTTCCAACAATCTGCTGCCCAAAATCTTCAATGAAATAGGCAGTTTTCCAGGAAATGTTTTGATTTTCTGAAGTGAAAAAATATTCAGCTGGAAAATATGCAACCAGCGCTATTAAATACTGTGAAAATTATTAAAATACTGATAATTCCTGCCTGCAGCAGTTTGCTAATCAGCACCAAAGACACATTCTGGGTGACTCAGCACTGACAATGAACTACAACTGTAGGATATCAGACATCCACACAGTGTCTGAGGGATTTCAGACGGAATGTAGATCACAACTCAAGCTCCCCTTTTTCCCCGTTGTCATTCTTGCATGCTTCAACTCTTTTCCCTCCCTCTCACATTTTACTTTCCCAAAGTCAGCATGAAGTTATATCAGTACTACTATTTCTGGAAGTTCTTTTAAACTGGACTTTCCCCTCTGAGCACACATATTATATATGAGCTCAAAACCAAATTGTTTGCAATCAAGTAATCATTTTTCAAGGAGTAAATGTTTCACTTTGAGCAACAATGCTGTAATAAATAAGATTTTCACAATTTTCACAAGACCTTTGGAAGTTTCATTAGGTAAGTTTGAGGATGCAATATGGACAGAGAAGTTCATCTGGGAAGACCATCTGAGCTGAGCTCTGTGCAGGCAGCACATGTCTCAACATCTCCCACACTCTAAATTTCAAGAGGCAGCAGCAGCAGCTCTACATATTCAGATTCCATGGGGAGTGGCCATTAGAGGGATCTGACTCAAGAGTGCTCAGTGCCAGAAGAGAGGCATGATATACTGTCCTCAGCACCATACTGCAGCTCAGCTCTGCTTGATTCAGTACCTGCCTACAGGTCAAGGAGCTTAGGCTGGGTTTTGACTCCACGAAAGGCCCCCTTCCTGTCACCTCACTCAGCAACATAATGGGACACTGAATTTAATGACAAACAAAAGCAGTAGTTTCTCAGGCCCCTTTCACTGTTTCACAGTTTTTTCCCAGGAGTTCCAAAACAGACAACTATAGCAGAATAAGTCCTAACAGATCAGTAACCTGAACAGATACCAACATTTTCTTTAAAAAAACTATGCTTATAATCATTTAGTCTTTAGAGAAGTACATGCTTGCACAGGATACTTTGTGAGCATTTCATGAACCAGCCATCTAAGGAACCTTATTATAAGTTGTGTAATACACCTAATTTGATAAGGAATCCAATTGGCTAGCAGTATAGCAATACTGTATTCAATTTGACAAGAAAGACCTCTAAAGAGTCAAAAATACCTAATATTTTTTTATTTAGTTCTAGAGAAGTGTGAGTTCTACTTATAGCCAGAGGTCTAAACAGTTCAAGATTTTTACTATAAACTGCATGACAGCAGTTACCTAACAAGTTTAGTTTTTCTTCTCAAGCTCTATATTAATTTTACTGAAACAGGCGAAGAAATGGCACAAGTTCAAAAACAGAGATGAAGTTGGGTTCTGTTGACTTCTTGGTATTTATTGCAAGAAGAGGTAAATATTGACAATGATTAAGACAGATTAGAAGAAGGTTAGCAAGCCAATATGTGCCTTGAAGGAAGAGAACACTTGATATTTATTAAAGTCAGGGTATATTAACTAGAGAAGGCCTTCCTTTGCTTTTTTAAAGGCAAAGAGTGCTGGCTTGCAAAGGACCGTTCATTGCTATCTAGCAGCTCATTTGACTTTAACCAGTGTTTTTCTATGTTTTGAAAAAACCCAAATATTCTCCCTCTGGATGCTTGCAGATTATTTCCTTCTTGCCTTCTAGCCAAACAGCATGTGTTCCCGTGTCTGTATTTTTACTGGCACTGTTGTTATCGCAAATACTGAGAAATTTCTCTTAGTGTTTAAGCACATATTGAGGCCTGTCCACAACTAGCAAAGCATTTCAGAACATATCTGCATGCAAGAATAGTATTTTCATTCTTTGCTGAAAGATTTATTTAGCATTCTAAACTGGAAGATTAAGTCATAAAAATGATGATATTGTGGAAAAAATGCCATGTTTCTCTCAATTTCCTTCAACCAAGGTCTTTCAAGTACTGGATTCACTTTCAGGTCTAAGTTTACCAGCAATATCAAGTGTTTAGTTTGAAACCATTTTTTCATGTTTTAACAATTAAAAACTGGGTTTGAAAAGTTAGAGTACTATGAATTACCAGTAACAGCCACAAGTTTTTTGGATCGAAAAGTAGGGGCTTCACATTAAGTTCCGCATTTGGTTTCCTGCATTGTCTGCATTTGCAGTTTTAAGACCACACTGCAAACATGAAAAAAATCTGGAAAGGAGAATTTATGGACATTTGAAATCTGAAGACTAAGAAGAAGGTGGCTTATTACATAATAGATACTCAGAGTTTTCAAGATATCTTATCATCAAGATACTGCTATGTGAGGCAAGCTATCAGAGTCAGATTATCAGGGGTGAGGTCAGATCAGTATGTATGAAACCATAGTTACAGAATCATAAAATCACAGAATGGGTCAGATTGGAAGGGACCACAGTGGGTCCTCTGGTCCAACCTCCCTGCTCAGGCAGGGCCATCCTAGGGCACATGGCACAGGACTGTGTCAAGACGATTCCTGAATATCTCCAGTGAGGGAGACTCCACAACTTCCCTGGGCAATCTGTTCCGGTGCTTGGTCACTCACACAGTAAAGAAGTCCTTCTTCATGTTTAGAAAGTTACACTTTAAAACCTTTGTCCCTGGTGTTCAAATGGAAATCAAAGGAAGAGAACACCAGTGTTTGACCTAACCTTTAGCTTTTGCTCAGCACTGTAGATTTTGACTAAGAGCAGCATTCATTATAGGGAGCTATAATTCCTGAAAGGAATTCTTGAGCCATTCCTGAGGAACATTACAGTAATAAAATGCTGTAAAATAGAAAAATTAATTTCTTGTAAAGAAAATGTTATAGCCTCAAGTTTCAAAGCTTATTGTGAGCAAAGAGCAATAAGTATCTATTTAAAAATAATAGAAGCAAAATATAGTAAAATCTTTCTCCTATTTACTCCAACTAAAAGTTAACAATAAAAAAGTTTAAGGTGCTCTTTGACATTTTTAGTTATTATTTTTGCAATACCTCCAGAAAAGATCCCAGAGAAGCATAGAGAAATCCAGTATGCATGGGCAAGATACAAGCAACCTTTCTGTACTGTGAAATATGGTTCTGGGGCAGAAAAAGACAGCTCTGCTGCCCCAGAACGAATTGGCTAACTTCTTGTGTCAGCGTTGGTTTTTCTGTTTTGGTTTATAACAGATTCTTAACCTGCCATTTAGCTTCTAACCGGGTTTCTGCTTTTCCCTGGCTGTTCTCTCCAGCTGACTCATTTGGCCTAGTTGTCCAAGTGACAGAGAACTGAAAACATGAGTGTCCTCATCAAGAAACTGCTATACATAAATGAAATTATACAACACCCTGAAGATGCAAAAAAAGCAGGTAAATGCTGTGAAACACAGTTTCTTGTAATTGTGCAGTTGTACAGAACCTTTTTCTTTTAGGATCAGTGTTTGAGCATATACCGGTATGTCCAAAACAAAACACCACAGTTCTCAGTCCCAAAAGTATATCTTCCTAAATTTCTTTCACCAAGCTGCAAGGCCCCAGGGGGAATCCTAGGACAGCATTTCAGGCTTGCATTTCAAAAGAGGTTTAACTGCAGCTGAACAGTACCCTATGTTCAGAGCTATATAGCAAATTATCACAAATGGTGCCTGTTATCTTCAGTACTATATTCTCAATGTATCTTACAGTAACAATGTACTATATATATTCCTAAAGCTGTGATGGTTACCTAAGCTATTTCTATCTGCTTCTGAATTTCCCTGAAACTGTATTCATCCTGTGAAATAACGTGTCTTTTACTCATAAATATACAGAATAACTTTAATTGAAAAACTTCTACTGTAGTTAATCAAACTCCAAATTACATTCTTGAAGTTGCCCACAAAATACTGCTCAAGAAGCAAATTAAGAGCTCACAAGGAAACAACCTAGATATAAACTTCAGCATATGTTCCAAAAGCAGTAAAGGAATCTAGCATTGCCTGAGGAAGCTTTTTGCAAAAACACATATTCAAGACTGCTCAGAGAATTTGCTCTAACAGTGGTCAAATCACAGTTGAAGTTGTTCAAATAGCTCTACAGAATCATCCTGCATGTTGAAACAGAGCAGGAGCTCACTGAAATTGCAGAAATTTAGTTCAGGAAGAGTGGGTATAAATCTTACATGCTCTGATGGAATCATCAGATGTCTATCTGTGATAACCCCACTTGTCTTTCTTCATTTATAGACACCGCTGACTTACCCACACCACCCCTAACATGCTCTATAGCTCCTATTATTCTCCACAGAAGAAAAGTCATCCCCGTTTATACAGTCCTGCTTTGGCAGCCTTCCCTCCTACCTCAGGCCATACAACTGCCAGTTCACAATTTTTCTGGTCTCAGTTCAGCCACCAAACCACAGGCCAAGCTGTAAGACCTGAGCAGCTTCCAGTACATTTCCTTTTCCTTGTTGCTCTCTGCCTGGGCCCTGCATACTGAAGAGGCAGCTAACAGCTAGCCACCAGCAATCAGCTGTGCACCACCTGTTCCTCTAGTCTCCTGACCATCTTCCCTGGATTAAGAAGAAATTTGATTCACCCATAAGCAAGACAGAGAATAAAAGGCTGCTGGAGACATCACAGGGGCATAAAAGAGACCACCACAGTTCATACACACATGAAAGCAGGCCTGGTAAAACTGTCAAGTTTCCCCTTCAGAACACTGTCCTCTCCATGCCAGAGATTCCCTGAAACTCAAAGCAAAATGTGCAGGATGAGCTGGGACTTCAACTTCCCAGGAGACTGTAGATTTACCAGCTGAGTTCACAGTTTGCTAAAATAGGATACAGCCATATTCAGCAATAGGGTTTAATTCCATTAATTATTTCACCTGTGGTCTAGCATATTACTTTTGATAGAGTCTTATAAAAGAAAGTCATTACAGATGCCTTAAAGGTGAACATCTACAAAGTGAATGGCAGCTATAAATCCATCACTATCTAATTGTTACAGTCCATATGCCAATGTATTTTCTTGCCGTCTTCTCCTTCCTTCTTTTTCTCAAAGACTTTTCCCAATAATTAAATTAAATTAGATAAATTTGAGCCTAGCTGAAACTAATTTTGTATAATATCCCAAACCATTCGCATAAGGCTTCTAAAAATCTCCAAGCTATTTCTCTAGGCAGTGGGGTAGCTAATTATCTACCTCTCCAAGCAGCCTTCAAGGCATCACAGATCATATGTTTAGAAGACAGAACAATTTCATTCCTTTGCAAAAAAAACCTGTCCATTACAGTCCTAATGCATCATGAAAATTCCATGTTTCCACAGAGATTAAATAATTCACTCTCCATGGAATATATTTGATCATATAATAACAGGCAGACATGATCATTATGCCCTGAATATCACCATTTAGGAAATCAATTCCTGAACTTTTGGGATATGCAAGTACAATTGATTCTTGAACTGTGGAGATCTCAAAATGAACTGAGACTTTTGGCACCATGCAAATATTCACCATCCCTTCAGGCTGGGCCAAAATATCTGGCATACTCTCACACATACAATGGATTCTATCTCAACCCAGTAGGATATATCTCCCTGCAAAAATTTGGTTTACAAAAGTTAAACTACACTACAGAAGCATTTTAATTATGATCACTGTTCAGCAAGGATAAAGTGTTAGAAACAAAGGAATTAAATATGAAATTGTTGTTCGCAGGCATTTCCTCCCTGTGCAGTCTTAGAATACAGAGTTAACTGTGCAAACAAAAATCAGTGCCTCGGCCACAATCCCTCGCCGACGCAGCGAACATCTGACTGGGGCTGATTCACAACCTGTTGTTTTGAACCATGGATGGGCTGAGCTCTTGTTTGACTATATATAAGAATCTGGTAGGACTCACCAAGATCCAAAATATCCAGATCTCTCACGACTCTTTCATAGTGGCAAATTTCAACTCAACAAAAACAGAATTATAATGGTGTGTCGCTAAAGCAAGACAAGCAAACACATAACAGAATGACTTTTTTTCCCAAGCATCTAAATATAAAGCTATTCATACCCCAGTCTAAGACTATAGTTCTTATTGTACTTGAAAATTAAGTCCTCTCTAAATTCTAGGTGATAATTTTTTTCCTGAAATCTATATGCAATCGAAACTCCTTTTTAAATTAATATGCTCCAGGAATTAAAAAAGAATTCTCATTCCACAGGTGGCCACGGGTTGAAAGTTCAAGCCCACACCCTTTCAAGGCTTGCCTACAAGCCGGGGCAAGAGACTGTGGATGACAATGATGGATGGGGGGAACAACAACTTGGCATCCGACATGAAGGAGACTGTTACACTGTAGAATAACCAAAAAATCATGATTAACCCAAGTGCACCTGCTAACACGTTTTAAAACATTGCCCATCTTGAAAAGAAGGAAAGCATTCACTCCCAACATTAAGGAAAATTTCACTGAGGGTTTTTTTTATCAGTATTTTACCCTTTTCTTCGGTGCTGAAGAAACCCCAAGGCAAAATGCTCAGAAGAAGCCTATTCATAACTGAGAGATATGAGGGATTCACATCGTGAAGTCACAATGCCAATTTCTGTCCCAGCCTGTTTTAGGAAGAGTTTAAATCCTAAACAATTCACCAAGGAATGTCTACCACATTACATTTACAACCAGAACAAAACCACTTCTAGGTCCCTGGAGGGCTCAGTTATAATCCCACATTAAATTACAACCTGAGTCTCATGTCCCATCTGTCTAAATTACTTACTGGGGCTAGCACAAGTCAAAAGCAAACTCTCTGGTGCCATACTGAACCCTCTTCCCTTGGTGCTCCAAGCAAGTATTAAGAGACCCAGACATGGTCTCCTGCAGTGCAAAGGCACATTATAAATTATTTTTCTGAAGTTTTGAAACCCTTGAGTGTGTCTGCACTCAAGTGCCCCAAACCCTTTGCACCCTCAAGCATGCACATAAGAAAAGGAGCAACTGATGCTTTTGAGTACTCCTCATCCACTTTATGGCTAAGACCTAAAACCTATTATTTCTTTCACAGGAAGAGACAGAAGTGTTGCTTGCGCTTTTTATGCAGATCTTCTTTACTTTGAGGATGGAGAAGTACTTCCTCCTGACACTTGAATATGACAGTTTAGACTTTAATTCTTTCCAACAGTCTGCATTACAATACTTTTCTCTCCATTATCCCCAGGTCCACTGAGGTCATGAGTAATCTGGAATAGTAAGGAATATACTCCTCTTTCCCATCCTGCAATTCCATGGAGCTAAAAAATATACACAGCCAACAACAGCTCCAGTAACAGAAATCAGTTAAAATCTCATTATCAAGGTGCCAATAGGAAGAGAAAGGATGAATTTAGGGCACAGAGACCGAAGAGAAAGAGGAGTCAGAGCATTATCCCAGTAGCTGAGAGTCCTGTTCTGCCAAGGACTTCCAAGTCAGTCTTTGGTAAATCACAGCGTTTCTCCAAAACCAGGTTCCCCAAACTTCCATTCTACTATCCATTTCTCCAGTATCCTCAATCTCCAGTATCCTCTATCAGTTGCTAGAACTGTTCCTTCCCCCACAGGTTCTGATAGCATAAAATATGCAATACTGAAGTTCAGCGATCATAGGAGTTGAAATAAGCACCCTGAAATCAAAATATGGATTTCTATTTGTTTACCTGAATAACCTCAGCATGCTACAAGTATTGTAAAATCAAAGCTCTTGTTCAAACTCACTGATGGCAGTTGAAAAAAAATGCCTAATAACCAGAGCAGGCTTTGGTAAAAATACAACATTAATGAAAATGTATATGCACATCTAGATTTCTTTGAACTACTTTGATCTGGAAAGTAGGTTGTATGGCACTTATTGTCAAGCTTTTTAATGAGGTTTCTAATAGTTCACAAAAATAGCAGAAACTACAAATACAAAAACTACTTGTAACTCTTAGTACATTCATTACTAATATACTCTAACTTATATAGAGGATATGGTTTTAAATGAACTTTAAAACAATGCAGTCCTTATTAGTCTGAGAGCATGTCCAGAAATTACTTAGAATAAAAATAATTCAAATCATAAATAAAGTGGAAGACAGATAATCACTACAGCAATGTCCATACACGAAAAACAATGAGAAAAGAAACAACATGAAGAAAATTATAGTAATTCTATGCACCTGTGTCTTTATCGGTATAAAGAAACAAACAGGCTGAAATACCAATTTGATTGACAGAAAAAAACCTTAGAATTTGAGAGTGATCATAAAAGATACATTTTATATTAGGAAAAAAGGAAACATTTAGAATATCAGATTTCAGGTAGTAAATTGCCAAGTAGAAAGTTTATTTAGAAACAGTAGAATAAAGGTAGTAATTAAAATAACATTTGAAAGTATATTTTCTGAACTATTTTAACAACAAAAAAAAGCATAATTTACTTGCACTGAATATTTTTTGCAATGCAGCTGCCAGATTCGTGCCACACTGAATTTATTCACTATCCTGTTTTTAAAAAAAAACTAGACTGATACATTTTCCATGAAGTTATTTAAATACCACCCCAAGATGCCAAGTTGGCTCTGTGACTGCAAAGATATATTTTTTAAAGAGTGTGAAATAATTCATTAACATATTCATGAGGGAGTGAAAGAACTGCAGACTTCAGGTGAAACAGTAGCTTAAGTATCACCAGAGCAAAATTGCATCAAAAGGTGCTAAATCCTGTGAACGTGCTTGCTATAGCACCACTGAGACTTCTACCAAAACAGCCAAGTGTTCATGTAAGTCCCCAGGAGCTTTACAACAAAGAGGAGAAATTTGGTTTAAATAAGGACACTGGCACAAAAAAGCCACCATAACAGAAAAAAAAACAAAAAAAAAACAAAAAAAAAAAAAAAACAAAAAACAAAAAAACAAACAAACAAACAAACCAAACAAAAAACAAAACAAAACAAAACAAAAAAAAAAACCAAACAAAAAAAAAAAAAAACAAACACCAAAACCCCGAGGAAGAAAGAAGGTTTAAAAAAGCAAAGGAGGCATTTCCAGTCAGAAAATAATGTTCTGGCAGGCAAGAGGAAAAAGTTGGTTTACGAACTGCATAGAAACTTCTTGATTTGCAGCAATTGCCTCCAACCTTACCTTTTAAAATAGACTATGAAATTCACACACCACAGATATGTGTGACCAAGTACTGTACATGCTAGCTAGAACAGCAGTGATGCCTGTACATCATTTTCTGCAGTGGAGACAGGACATCCTGATTAAGAGCATGGGAAAAAATAGTGAGAGTAATCCTTACATTAGGACCTGTCTAATCTATTCTTATTCCTTTAACTGTTTTTTCCCACGTTTAGAAAACAATCATTGCAGCTGCAATCTCCCAGTCTTGTTATGTCTAATGTTCCATGTTGGTTTGGAACAGAGAACAGGATTAAGTGATTATCCTCTTTTCTTTGCAAATATTTCCTCTCCTTCAATTTTGATGTCATTGTTAACATCTCTATTCATGACTGTACATGTGTTTTGTCTTTAATGGACTCTCATTGGCTTGTCTGCAGTTTCTTTATCTTCTATTAAAGACATGTAAAAATAAATTGGCCTATTAGCAGAAGTGCAATAGTACCAATTTTGTAAAGTCATACAGTTTATTGCTGTAAACAGCAATAGAAAACAATTAATAAAGAACAATTCCACTACAGTTTAAGAAATCTATTGACAATAAACTGATTGTAGTTTTCCAGGAAGCACAGATTAAGAGCAGCTAATTAAGAGAAGCTTCCATCATCATCCTAGGGGCTGTTTTGATTCAAGACAAGTGCATTTCCCAATTCGTTTGTTTGGGCTTGTATTTGGGTTTTCTTCTTTTTTTTTCTTTTTCTTAAAGCAATTACCTCAAAACAACACACGTGCCCCAAATAAAACAGCAGCTCTTCACAGGCCTCTTGCATCCTCCCTTCTCATACATTAACTGTCTTGTACTGTCCATTTCGACGTGGTGCGGTTGAAGACAAGACAGATCTATACAATCCTTCACAGGATTCAGACTTGCTTTCAACTCTTACACATGAATTCACGCATCATCTGACATTTATCAGTGTTTGTTCTCGTTGGTCCTTGTCTCCCTCCAGTGGTGGGAGGATCAGACCTCTCTACACTTTAAACAAGATACATGGTCACCCTCTGACTATATTACACAGCTAAGCCTTCCTCAAACTTTGTCACTCCACTGAATGAGGAATCCCAGAAATCCTTGTTATTTTTCCTCCAAATATGCAACTTCTCATGATTTTAATACTAATTCCTTTCCATCTCCAATTTATCACTATTCAAGGTCAATCCTGGTCTCTTATGTAGTTTCAACTTCAAGCCATTAGCAAATTTCATTAGCACATTCTTGTTTTTATCCTACTTTTTGGTAATTAGTGAAAATAATAAATAAGATCAATGTCAAAGCCAGTCCCTGAGGAACTCCACTAATAACCTCCCTCCAGCCTTATAGCTTATTTCAACACAGTTTCTTGTTATCTCCTTCAGTCATTCCCAAAGCGTTTGTACTAACAACCGTCTCCTCCAGTTTAGATAGCATTTTTCCCACACAGCACCATATGGAGTGCTCTGCTGGGGTTGGGGCAGACTCGATCTCTCCTTTGCTCTCAAGGTGAGTGACATGGCCATGAGAGAGACAAGGCACATTGCAAGAGGTGTTGTCAGGGAGAAAATTAAAAAGCCATCATATATGGCCCTGCTGGGACCGTATCTGGAAGATTATGCATAACTTTTCCATATAACAATAAAAAAAATATTTTAAAACAAAAGCCCTGAAGGAGAACAATTAAAAAGTCACTTGTGGAAGCCAAATAGAAGGACCTGCTTTTGTAGCTTAGAAAACAATTTGGTTTGTGTGGCAAGGTTTGGGTAGTGAGGAGACTACAGGGGTGGCTTCTTGTGAGAAGGCCAAGCTCATCAGTGGTGGCAGTAGCACCACTGGGATAACATGTTTAAGAAGGGGGAAAAAGCCCCAGCACAACTGCAGCTGGAGAGGGAAGTGAGAATGTGAGGGCAACAACTACACAGACACCAAGGACACTGAAGAAGGACGACGAGGAGGAGGCGCTCCACTCCCAGTGCAGATTCCGCTGCAGCCCATGGTGCAGACCGTGGCGAATCATCTGTGCCCCTGTGGCCCATTAAGGTTAATTATGGAGCAAATAGCTTCCTGCAGCCCATGAAAGACACCACACTAGAGCAGGTGATCTGGCAGGAGGCCTGTGCTGTGGTAGACTCCTGGCAGGAACTGTGGGCCCATTGAGACAGGAGCCCACGCTAGAGCAGGTTTTCTGGCAGGGCTTGAGAGCCCATGGGAGACCCATGCTGGAGCAGCTTGCTCCTGAAGGACTGCATCCCCTGGAAGTGACCCGTGCTGGAGCAGTTCATGAGGAAGTGCAGCCCACAGGAAGGATTCACATTGGAGAAGTTCATGAAGAACTGTCTCCCATGGGAGGGACCCCACAATGGAGCAGGGGACGCGTGGGAGGAGTCCTCCCCCTGAGGAGAAAAGGACAGCAGGGACAACATGTGATGAATGGACCTCAACCCTCATTCTTTGTCCCCCTGCGCCACAGAGGGGGAGGAGGTAGATAAAATCAGGAGTAAAGTTAAGCATAGAAATTATGCGGGGATGGTATTTAAGATTTAATTTTCTTTGTTTGTCATTGTCCTACTCTGATTTGATTGGTAATAGATTGAATTAATTTCTCCAATTCAAGTCTGTTCTGTCCACAGTGGCAATCAGTGAGAGATCTCTCCCTGTCTTTAACTCAAAATCCTTTCATTATATTTTCTCTCCCTTGTCCCACTGAGGATGGAGAGGGATAGAGCAGTTTCAGTGGGCAACTGACATCCAGATATGGTCAACCCACCACATCATCTCAACAGTAACTGTCAGAGATAGAGGGAGAAAACTGTTTAGAAGCAATAGAACAATGATGAAAACTCCCACGGACACATTCTGTCTGGAATTCATAAAAGCTTCAGATCATGAAAGGCATAACATTTGTGACTAAACTTGTATATATAAGGAGAGAACCTAGAAACAGTTCCTTTTGAAACAGTTTCATTTATGACATCTACAACACAGGTACTGGCACTATCTGAAAGTGAGTAGTCTTGATAACCAAGTAAGCTCCTTCTGCTACTTCCATTTTTTGTTTCCCTTTCCAAGGGCACTCACTGTTGACTTCATTGTCTCCAGTGCAAGGCAGAAGAATGAGACACACATTTACACCCATTTACACCCAGCATTTCTCCAAACCATCACTCTCAATGTCAGGCCCTAAAGGATAATGTGCAACTAGAATTGAAGATAGTGGATATTTTACCTGCATAAACGTTCCTAGATCATTGCTGCCTTTAGCTCTTTACTTACATATCTGTCTGTGTAGATTCACAGACCAGCTTAGTTCCCTCCTTGTCCAACCAGGATGTGCTCAGAATTTATTTACAACAGCCTCAACACACCAGCTCTCAGGTTGATCACGAGCTCAAACTGATGCTGGGACACAGAGTGCCAGAGCCACTTTATTAGTTTTACTATCTCTGTCTTCTCACAAGTCTAAACAGAAATTTTAGCCCAAAGGGGATGGCAAGATGTAGCAGTTTGGTATTTTACTGCAGATAAGTCAATAAAGGAAAGGGAGAAAAGAGAGGGAAGAGGCTGAAGCAGGGTGGGAAGGGATATTTTGGGATGTCAAAGTCTGTTATATTGTCATTTGCATGAATCAATATTTTATTTAAAGCTAGAAGTTCTCATAACTACAGTGAAGAACCAGATGGTTTAAATTCAGTATTACCTCTGATATTTATGAGCACCCTTGATAGGTACAGCATTCAGTTTGCAGGGGGAAGAGGTATTGGTGGGGTTTTTTTATCATTTTGGGATGATTTATCATTTTGGTCCTTTACGATTTATCTCTTTAATTCCCTCCCCAATAACTTACTTTATGTATTAAACTACAGTATCAATTCAACCACTAAAAAATAACATTAAAAATTATTTTCTAAACCCCACTATAAATATTCTATTGTTATTGTTCTGCTGACCTTTACTCTTTCAACTTTTTTTCCCCCCAATAACAACATCTGAAAAACAGGGAAGGGATGAAGTTTAGTCTGCGTCAGTACACCCAGCTGTGACCCCTTTCTGCACACCAATATCTGTATTAGCACATAGGTATGGCTGTCATCAGCACAATGAATTTGCTCAGCTCTAAACTAGAAGCACGCAGCACTTCAACAACATAGTTCCTACACACATGTCACAAGCCCCCTCTGCTTGAATGAAAATGAAATAAGAAATAGCACCCAGGAACAAAAGAGGTCTGAATATAATAAAAAATTTCATTCCTTAGGATTCATATGAAATCAAATGTGTCAGAAAAACAGATTTTTGTCAGAACAATCATTTCATGAAGAGGGGAAATAAAACAAAAACCAAAACAGCTCACTCCTGCTTTCAGAAAAGAGGACTTGACTTGCTCATTATTGCCACACTCACTCAGGATGTGGACCAGCCACGCTGTAATCCTTGCATTACCTGACTGAGCAGAGGCTCAGTGTTCAAGGAAGCATCCTAACTACCAGGCAAGAGACTGATAGGAAACAACTCTGGGAATATTTAGCTCTTCACATGAAGTATAAAGCAGACCCACAACTGAACATCCAGGAGCACTCGTCTCAGTTGTGAATGATAACTGTTCAAATTGGTGCCATAGTTAAGGATAGAAGAGTGTTTTAAATGACTGGGTTTATTGTCTTCTCCGCCTCTTCCTCATTGTCACTTTGGCTCAAAAAACCTCACATTTCCAAGTACGACTTTCATTAAGATACCTCTAAAGGTATCATTTTCCAATGGAAGTTACAATTCACACAAGTGTTGTGGACCAAATCCATTAAGTTACACAGGAAAGAACAGCTAAAATGCTAAAGCAAAACTGAAATTTAAACTGTAGTTACAGGCTATTGTTTTAATAGCAGTGACTGCCTAAAGCCATCTTGGAGACTGTAGAAAGAAGTTGGAGCACATGGACATTATTCACACCTTTTAGTCTTCATATGACTAAATATGACAATATATGACTAAAAGACAAAATATGATTCTGCTTTAAATTGGGACTAAAGACGAGAGACAGTTCTGCTTTAATTTGGGACTCCAGCCTTGAACTTGATAGCATTACTCTAAATATAACAAATTTATCGCTAACAAGTAAAAGTCCATCAGTAGCTAATTCACAGATGTAAAGACCTAAAATAAAATAGCATTTGATAGGTCAGCTTTATTCAAGAAACCACACGAGAATAACAGCACTTGTTAGAAAGTGAGAGACAGGAAGAGTTCTGGATTTACATAATATAGGCTTTCCAACATAGCCTAATTTTTCCCCAGGAAAATACATATTTTTGCCAGAGTATCAGTGACTACTTTCATAGGTGAACACTGGCATGTGAGCTACTGTGCAAGAAGCAACACAACTCCAAGAAGTCTGGGAGAATGGCTGGTCATGTGCCACAAAACTTACTTGTTCAAAGCCAGCAAGCGTAAATTGTTTGATAGAATCAAGCAACAGTTCCTAGCGAACAACAATTTGTTTGCTTTCTCCTCGTAAGCAGAGAGTATCTGACCACAAAACAGCCACTTACCTCCTCCACTGTCAAGTCAGGAGATTATCTAGAGAAATAGAGTGAGGAGATTTTGAATACCTGTGTTTCCTTGAAATACAAAAGATAACAAGACAGATTCTCGCTTCACTACACAGGACAAACCAAGACAATTTAACTACTCTATTTCTAATAACACTTGTAAAATGTTTCCTTGCCTTCATTAGAAGACTTAGTGAATCATCAAGGATCACTATATGGAGCCCTCCTATATTTTAAATAAGGATGCTTATGAAATAATTAAGTACACAATTGCCATGTGGGAGCCAAGTAGTTCAACTACCTTTGCCCTCAGTTTATGGCATACTTTTCCAAAAGAGTAACAGTTTATTCCTCCCATCACTCTAGCACACTTAACCAATCTTAAAAAAAAAAAATCTTTAAAAAGTGAGTACTTACCCTGCTTTTTTCTTTCTCTGTAAAAAAATGATTGATTGGGAAGGGACACACAATGGAAATGCTACTGAAATGTCAGGCTCTAATTTTTTTTAGAAAATATCATTTAAAATGTTATTTTAGTCTACGCATTTGTCACTCACTGCAACATGTTCATGAGCAAAGTTTATACAAAACAGACCATAAAAAATTAAATCTTGCAGCAACTTTCAAGAGAAAAGGGACAATAAAGTTAAGTCTTATTTGTTTCCTCTCCAAGTCAAATTTCATTGATGTTGGTGTCATGGAAAGAAAGCAAGGAAGTTCATGACTGAAAACAGCTTTCTGGTTGGGAGCAGGCTAGATGCAGACCTTGATGCAGTTAAAGGTCACTTTTCTTTCCCCTTGTACTTTCTGATGTGTCATGCAGAAAATCAATTTTTTGGTACTAGGGCAGAAATGCAAAAAAGCAAAGACTTATTGGGTCCCATGTGCCATTGTTTCATATTCCCAGAGCTCATAAAATGAGGATAATTAAATACATGAACCTCCCAAGAGTATTGTGAATATTAATTAGACAACAAATTTAGAGCACTTTGAGAAGGAAAAGTAGTCTGTGTCAGTATTTACTGCTATCTTTATTCATACTTAAAAAACCCAAAATACTATTTTTTTACATTTATAGGAGTAAATGCATTAAGATGCTCAAATGCAAAGTAGGAAATTTTCAGAATTATTTCAAGAAACCAAAACTGTAGACTGTTAGTACAGCCTTTATAGAATATGGTAGCTCTTGAGCTCAGATATTAAGTACAAGAGCTGTTAAAAATAGTGAAATAAGTCAAACTATATTTGGTATAATAATTGGCAAACTTTTCTAGATCTATGAAGAAACAAAATTTATCAGCTTTCTATCCAGGATAGCACAAATTATTCAATAGAAATAAAATTCAGCATATTCAATTTTGAAGTGGACAAATTAAACTATAAAAAAGTCCTGTTCACTGACTGCAGATCATTCTGTGTGCACAAAATGGCCACGAGCAGATCAGGTCCTTCAACTATTCCACTATTTAAAACACAGAATCATGGAACTGTAACGGTAGGAAGGGACCGCTGGAGATGTTCTAGTCCAACCCCTCTGACTTAGAAGTGTCAAAGAGAGCAGGCTGCTCAGGGCTGAGTCTGGATTTTGAGTAACTCCTAAGATGGAGATGCTACAGGCTTCCTCCCTGGACACTCCATCTAACAGTCACCCACCCAGCTTGTATCTTCTCTTCTTTGCTGTGTTTAGAAATGGCTTCTAGGACAATTTGCTCTCTTTCCCAGGGGCCAAGGTGACTGGCCTGTAGTCTGCCTGATCCTCCTGCTTGCCCTTCTTGAAGATGGGAGCTCACAGGAACTTCATCTCAAACTCCACAATATTTCAAAGGTCACCAAATGTAGCCCCATGGCATGAGCCAGCTCACTCAGCACTCATGGGTGCACTCCCATCAGGTCCCATCTACTAGCATATGTTCAGTTCAAGTGTCCCCTAACCTGAGCCTCCTCCACCAAAGATAAGTCTTCCTTGCTCCAGGCTTTCTCAGTAGTCTCAGGGGACTGGGACTCCTGAAGGCATTGTAAGTAAGGGATCCTGCAGAGCAGATTCCCAGTCACCTATGTCAGGAAGTTATCATTGCTGCACACTGGAAAGAATCCTCTTGGATTGCTTGTGCCCTGCTGTGTTGCCCATCCAGCACAGACAGGGGTGTTTTAAAGTCCCACAGCCTGTGAACATCAGGCTTCTTCCAGATGTCTGGAGGCCTTAACTACATCTTTTTCTTGATCAAACACCCACCATTATCATCCCAATTGGTCCACCTGCTGATTCCAACCTACAAGCACTCAGCTGGCTCATCCATAAAAAGACAGAGCTCTGTGTGTTCCTCCTACCATCTCACATAAAGGGCAGCTCCCCCACCTCACTGTCCTGGCTTGTCCTTCCTAAAGGTTCTGTATCCATACACGGCAACACATCTGCTGTGGGAGCTATCCCACCATGTTGCTAACACCTCTGAGACTGTAGCCCTATAAACACAGAAGGACACTGTTTCCCCTGCAGCAAGCATCAGCATACAGGCACTTGAGAGAGGTGCCCAATTGTCCTGATTTCCCAACAAATGGATGAACTTTTCTTCCACCATGTTGTCATCTCACTAGTCCCTTATTTGTGTGCATATACATGAAATGAGCCCACTTTTCCCTGTTTTGTTGATTAGAAGGTCTCTCTTGACCTCATGTGCCTATGGGTTGACATCTCATTTGTCTGTCATTCCTAGTTTAAAGCTCTCCTTTTACTAGGCCAGCCAGCCTGTTGGTTCCTCATAGCATTCCTTGGACTTCACAGAGTGTCACATGGTTGAGAAAGTACATGCTACTTAAGGCATTTCCTATGAAAGAAGTCTCTGCATTCAGCCATTCCACAACATACATGTTTCTTGGGGAAATAACTATCACTTCCCCCACAAAAGAAGGAAATCAATCCTGAAGGGACCCCATCTCTGAAAAAAAAAGTGTTTGGAGCACTCTCTTCAAATTTTGACAATAGCTGAGTTGTTATTGATTTCACTTCATTCTGATTGATTCCATCTCTGCCACAACTCTGTAGTTTCCTAGAACCTGACCTTTGACTTCAGAAACCTGAAGCTTCAAGTTTAATGATTCAATGGATTCTTATACATTTATGAAAAATAAGCTCAAGAAATCAGGTTACATAAAAAGCTAGAGAAAACTAATATATAAAATATAAGCAAAAGCTACAGATATTATTTGATACACTTTGCTTTTGGGATACTCATCCTTCTACCCACAAAGTACCTCAAAATAAATATTCTGATGTAATATTTCCAAAACCATCCCGAGATCTATAATTGTACTACTTATTTTCAGAGATGAGTTATGCAGCCTTGTTGATTTTCAAGAAAATTTGGACTCAAATAATTTTCAAAAATAGGGCTGAGATACATTTGCAAGTCTTCTCTTTTAATATTAGAAGAGACCAAGGATTTGGACATTCAGCAGTTATAAGTCTAACTAAAAATTTATTATTCAGATAATTTCACAACATGAAAGTTTGGATGAAATTAACAGGCCAAAGCTGGATAGTGACCAAGGAATCAACCTACAGTTGCAATTAAACTGTTGCTTAAAACCAAGAAAAACCCGGATTTTTTATTTCAGTGAATATTTATTTGACTTCCTTGTCTTACTTCAAGACTCTCCCTCACTACATTTGCCCCTCAGTGATATTGCACCTGCACACCAAGATCCATTTCTGCAAGTGCCAAGCCAATTCATTTCTTTTTCTAGTATTGCCTTTCATAAATCAGGAGTCATTGGAATCACACACATAATAAAAGGTATGGGGGGGAGGGAAATCCCTGAGCAAGGAATTTGCCAGCCAAAGATTTAATATCAGTTGAGTTGAACAGCCAATCCCAATTTAGAGACAGGATACCCTTAAGATGCTCAGCCCTGAGTACAATAGTATCCAACCTGAGCCAGTTACAAACCTGCCACTACCAACTATTCCTGTACAAACAGCCTGACTGCTACATGCCTTTTAAAAGAAATAACTTGGCAAAAATGTTATGATTCACAACATTTAAGGCCTTAAGGCCCATAAATAGTACAAGTCATTTTTAAAAAGCCTTTCTCTGCTACAGAAAGAAAAAGATGTCATTATGAACTTTAGCAATGTCAGCAACAGCATTGTGTGCTGAATAGGAGCCTGATTGGAGAACGTTCTAAGAAAACCAGGTTGATTTAATCATTCCACACCAGGTGTTGAATTTTTTCAGCACAATATACACAGTGGGTAACTGACACAAAAAAAAATCTCCACTTTCTAGGAGTTCAATGGATTTCAGGTTGGTTTTGTGTCAAAGTGATTCATTTATAGAAGCTGTGTTGGCTAGAAATCGTGAAGTCGGAATAGTATTCTGAGCCCACTGGAAATTTCTAAATGGATTTCTTTTTAATTGAACAACATTTCATTTCAATGGGATAGCCACAAAGCTTCATTTGGTAGTATAACTTTTCCCCCTGCATCTTCTATAGTATGCTCCTAAAAACATTTTAACCTGTGTGTGTGTTTTAAGAACATTAGTTGGATAGGGCTGTTTGCCTGGAAATTGTTAGGCATAATATGGAGCCTTCTAGCTCCTACCACCACCAATTTCCACTGTGCCAAGCACCAGAAAAATCACTCAGTCTCCAAGCTGCACACTTGCATTTAGAGCCCACAGTAATAACCACCCATAGAGGGAAAGGGGCAGAGAAGGAAAACACTTTGGTTTTGTTTAGATGAGCCACCAGAGTCAGAAACTAAACCAAAACTGTACTTCATAGCCAACATCTCTTCTTGTAGAGCAGGGGAAGTAATTTCCTAAGGACTACCATTGCCTGCATTTCTTAGTTTAATTGATGAAAATTCCTAAGCCTGATTAGTGATAGGTTTCTTCCTCCTTCCATTCCTTCCCCTCTCCCTCCTTCTCTTTTCTCCAAAAGGTACTGCATATAATGCCAGATCTATCTCATGAAAAATTGCCACTGTAGCTCTGTCAGGTGATGGAGGAGAGAAAAAAAATTGACAAAACAAAAAAGCTGATTAAATAACAATCACTCATAGACTTAAAGAAGTGTTCAACCAGAATTTGAGGATGCAGATTACCAATGCTTTAAAGAGGCATATGAACCACAGCATGTACTATGAAGTACCCACCCTTTAAAGAACAAAGATTAAAAGAGAATTTTAAACTAAACCACATTTTTAGCCTGTGGAAGCAGCAGTTATGGTTATACCTATCCCCACACATGCCGCAAGTAACAAGCACATGCACCTGCTTGTGTGCCTGACCACACAGAGGCACACAGCTGCACAGGCACAAGGTGTCACAGTTTAACCACAGGGGAGAGGACACGCCTCCACTGACCACACCTGTCCAAGAACTCCCAGTAAGCCACCAAGAGATTTGTCTTCTTTTCAAGACAGTGAGGATCTGCATGTCTGATGTCAATATAGCATAAAACTCAAACTAATAAGGACTAATGAGTTAAAAGCATGTTGCTATGGACTGCTTCCAGGCAGAAGTAAATTTCTAGGTTTTGCCTGTTCATCCAAAAAGCAGATTGTTCCCAAGTGAGATGCAAGCAAGATCAAAATCCAGATACCACATATTTTCTATCTGATCTTTATTCCATCATAAAACTGCAATTTGTCAAATGCTAACATTTCATGGAAACACTTTCTTTTGACAGAACACAGACAGAGGCAGGCTGAAATCCTGCTGTTTTGTAGCTGTTTATTTACCTGTCTCCTCAGCAGTGAGGAGCTGGATGTGAAGACTTGCAGGTTTCAGAGGCACCTGAGCTCCCAGCTGCCTGACTCCAGCCTGTGACTCCCAGGACAGGCTCCCACTCACCAGGGAACCCGGGGAGCCCATGAAGCTGCTGAATAAAACTGCTATAATCCTTTTAGTTTCACTAGCAAACCCCACTGATTAACAGCAGCAAAACTGTCAAACCCTGTCAGCTTCACACAGCAGCAGTCAGGGATCCTGGGGAGCACACCAGTTTCATAAGCAAAACATTGTGGTATTTTAATAGCATGTTCTGGGGGAGGGGGACCATTTCTTATCCCAGTTTAAAATTGTCACTGTTTTGGATGAAAACTGGTGAATAAAAATTTGGTCTCAAAGCCAGCTCTGCCAGAATCAAGTGAATTGCTCCTATCTGGATACCTCATGATTTCTGGCAATCTACAGGGCTTTTTCCCTGTAGGTTACTAGTCTGAATCAAGACACCCATGCCAGCATAGGAGTGTCCTATAATCCTTTCCCTGTCCTTCCTACCACAAAAGGAGGAACTAGAAATGAGATATAATTTAGATTCATATTCAGAAGTTTGCCAATATAAACATTTCAACCAGAGAGGCAGCCTAAGTCAGTAAATTATCTGTTAAAATCTAAAAAGCATTCACTCATCAAACAGATAATCCAGTCCCTGCGCTGGATGAGCTGTGGGGACCCAGCTGTAACGACAAAAATCATTCCCATACACTGCTGGAGAATGCATGCTCTGTGACAGCAGGACATCATCTTACTTCAGGACATCATCTTACTGCATCTCTGCTCAACAGCTCATCTTATGCAGCTTTGATCTTGACTAGATTTTCCAATACAGACAGATATTACAGTTTTAAAAAAGGTCCCAAACCATGGTAATTTAGTAACCCAGATACACACAGGAGGAAAGTTTGCACCATTTTTACAACCTTAAGTTTTTTGTGGGGCAGGAAAAATGGACAGGACATTAGGAAACCGTTACGAGAGAAAATAATTAAAATCTGATTTTTACAGTGGTTTTGTCTGTATATGAATAACATTTTCTTTCAAGAAACAGAGGCTGATTTGAGACTGCTCTGAAGCAGTGTAAAACCATTGTATCTTGGCCTGTTCACTAGCTCTGTGGAAGACTGGCCAAAAAAGAAAATACCAGTCCAGTGGCTACACAGACATGGCTGAGGGCTTGTTTTACACAGTGCCGAGATTGCACTGTCGTGGTTAAAGGCCTGGAGTGCTCTTGAAATTAACTGGAGACGGAGACAGCAAGGTATGTTCCCTGCAGCTGGAACAAATTACAGTCTCAATGGAGTTAATCATCAATTAAAAACTACTTCATCTCATATCATGTTTTGCCTCCTCTGCAAAGTAATCTCAAGTCCGTATCTCTCACTCCATCAACTTCCTCACAAGCCCTGCAAACCCACATGGATTATGCTTTTAGAGACCTCCAAGCTGTCATGGGTCACATCTTAAGAAACTCACCTGGCCTGAATTTTCTTTCTGAGACTGTCAAGTTTCAGTTATTGGAGATGTCAGCCTGAGACACCTAAGCATTAAATCTTTGCCAATTTTCTTTAAACCAGTTCATGACATTATATGCAATTTGTCCACAGAAAGGTACAATAGTTATAGGCAATATGCATAAGGAGCTGCACATTTTGCTTGACAGAACTTGGAGAGGATGCCAACAAGCTGCTGCTTTCAAGGATATAAGCCACAGCTGAGCCTGTTTCAGAGCACTATACCCACCATGGCTTTGCAAAGCCCAGCAGCCATCGCCAGCCCCAGCTCTGTGATTACATGATTTCTATGCATTTTGACAACATGGAGCTTCTGCTGGCATTGTCAATACTGAGCACAGCACAGGCAACTTTTTTTCCTAAATTAACTGTAAACAAACTTAAATCTTTTGTGACGGCCAGCCTGGGAAACCAGCTTAGGTGCTGCAAAGGTGAAGGTCTGCTTTGCCACCTTCAAAATTTTCCCTCTGCACAAAAAAAAAAAAAAAAAAAAAAAAAAAAAAAAAAAAAAAAAAAAANAAAAAAAAAAAAAAAATCATATTTCAGTGCGGTATCTCAGGAAGACAGCAAAAAGCAGTTTCCAGAGAGATGATTTTTCTTTATTGTTGAATGAGCTATTATAAGTGACCTACAAAGATTTTTAATACCTTAAAATAAGGTCATAACCTTTATTAGTATCCTTTCTTAACTAAAAGGTGAAAGGAGTCCTTAAGCCAACTGCCCTCAAGGTTTAGAGCTGCAAGAGTTTATTTTTCTCTCCCTTCCCCTACATCTTTTTGTCTCTCACCTTCAAAAAATAAAAGTAACATGAATTACTTCTGTTTGCTGCAGTGAAAAGTCTCAAAATTTAAATTAAAAAGTGATGTCTATTTATGGCGAATAGCATCTTGTACCACATTTAAACACTAATTTTTAATAGGGTTTAACAAACATAAGCCAAAGATTAAGTGGTTAAAGGGGAAATGATAAATACCTTGAAACCTCATTTCACTCTGAGCCACTTTTACCTACCCTTTCATGCCATGCATGGCACACTAACATCTCCTTGAAAGAATAAGAGCATATTGCTACCTTTTTCCTTCAACCTATTACAAGATAAACTATCACAAACAGTTCTTATCACTGAAGTTTCCAGAAAAAAAAACAAGACCAAAACCCCCCACAAATATAACAAGCACAATTGGAAAAAGCCAAAACCAGCAACCACTACACACACACACACACACACACAAACAAACCAAAAAATGCAAATGTTTCCAAGCTTTATCATTGGGGTCGGGGAGACGACTGACAGGCTTAGTCCTTTTACAAAAAAATATAAAGAATATGCTTTTTAATTACAGGATGGTTTCATTCCAGCTTTCTCTGGAACACGGCCATTACCATGGGAGCGTGCCCATAACATGGAACACTGTACATTGAAACATATGCAAAATATAAAAAATAACTATATATAGCCGAAATATATAAATATAACCACATCATATGTTGTTAAGGCTTTATATGAGTAGAACCATAGCCTTGCTATGGTCCCAGGCCATTTCATACTTGCAGACAAGGAGGGTTTCATAGCACGAACAGCTACTGAACACTAACAAAACTTGATCTCCCAGGCTACACTCAAAGGGAATTATGGATTGTTGACAGCCTTTACAGAAAAGAAAATATTGGGATCAGAAGCCACCAAAGTCTTCTTAGCCAAAAGAAAATAACTAACAGACACATTCAGAGATACATAATTCTGTCCCAGACATTAGAAAATAGGTAGCTAGCGATAAGTTTCTACTGCCATATTTAGGAACTGACTTTCTAACACCACTGTTAGAAAAATTAAATGCTCTGCAATATGGCTGAAATAAAAGCCTTTAGTGTTGTGACAACATCTCCCCAAACAAATATTGAAAGGTGCAGATCTGGAATTAGTAGTCTAATTTTGGACTCACAGAATTAAGAGCGGAACAGTGACAATCATGGAATAACACTGCCAGCTGAAACTGCTTAACTTAGTGAGTCTTTCAATTAATATTGTAGCTTTTTTCACAGATAAAAAACCTTTTATAAAAAAATACTAGCTCTGTCTCATAGATTGTACAAGAATCAGCAGTATTCCAAACAAAATAAATAAAAAAGTTATGTTCTGAATTTCTAGCAGAAACAAGCAATCACCAAAAGGTTCAAACTTACTGTTTTCCAAATACGATTTACTTCTGCTTGGATTGCAAAAACACTGAGAACAAACAAAACAAGATCAAAGACAGAGTCCACTTCGCAGAAAATATGGAAATAGCAACAGAAATCTCAGACGTAAGAAACAAAAGCCAAACAATAGAAAGAAACAAGGACGGAACTTGGAACAAGTCTACAAATGAGGCTTTTTGTGTATCAGCACAAACATCTTACTTGTGTTTTCCCCCCAGTAACATTATTCCAGCTCATGCTGAAACCAGCCTGGATTCAGAGCAGCTCACATCAGGTGCATCAAAAAATCCAGAGGAGGAGGAAGAAAGGAAAACTGATTTGATGGCATTGTCATCAGGAGTCTTATAGCTATAAACATAACGCTTTGTTCATTTTCATATCAGAAGTTAATTCAGTTGTTACCATTCAGGAGAAAACACTGTGAGATTAACTCCCCTCCCTTCTCCCTACCCCTGTTTACTAGTGATCTCTGTGGGCCCACAGCACAAGCAGGTTTCTTTATAAAATTTTGCAGAGAATTAGAAAGGCAGCTCAATTACCGTCAGCAGGCAGGTTTCCAAAAGAGAGCCATAAACAAGACAGTGTGTCAAGATATCCTGGCTGAGAGTGGCCAAACTCTGCCTGTGCAGGGCAGAGGGTGTTCCTGCTCCCTCAGACCTGGCTGGCAGGTTAGGCAGCCCGGCACTCCTCCCCCCCCACCCCCTTTCAGGCAACAGTCTAAAGCCACCTGTTAGGATTTTAAATTGGGCCAATTAATTTCAGCTCGGGGGGAGGGTGTATTTTCATCAACCACAGCCTGACCATTAGAAACGGGAACTGGTGGAGACAGGAAGCAACTTGGGATAGATAAAATCTATCCCTAGCCTTGTAAGTGTTGGTCAGATCTCTTAAAGATGGGACAAAGGGCCAAAGTAGCTGTAAACACAGAGCTCAGAGGAAGGCCCTGGGTATATGTTGGTCAGTCAGTAAAATTAAGATACAGGTGACTCCAGCAAAGCAACTCAGGGTCTCTAGTGCCCAGTGCACATTGAGCCTAATACCATTACAGGGTCCTGAGGATGAAGGATTTGTCTGCAGCACTTGTGAACACAAACGTACTTTGCAGTCCAAACACTCTTCAGACCCACATCCCAGCATGAAAGGAGCCAGGCAGAACAAAAGAAGATGGAGAACACAGAGTTTTCATTTCAGCTATGAAAAAAAAAAATAATGGCAGTGACTCACACAAGTCCTTTCCTCTTTGATTGAATAGGATAAAGAATAAGCAGTGGTTCAGTAGTTACAGCCATGGATCTGCTGATTAAAGCCAGGAGGTTTTGTCAGTGCCCTGAAGCCCCATCAGCCTTGTCCGTGCTGATCAAGACACAGAATGAGAGAGCTGAGAACCTGTACTGCAGTTGTGTGGGAAATGCTTGGCAACATAGCAGGCAAAGGGTTAAATGCACTGGGAAAGTGCACAGAAATTAAGACACTTGGTCCCAAGAGGGTGGCACACATGCCCTAGAAACCTTCAGCCTGTTCCACAGCCAAATACCAAATGGCCACCCTAAATTTTATTTTCTTTTAGTTAGATTAGACTGACAGTTCACAGACACTTAGAGCGACATCTTTAAAGCTCTAATTTTCTACATCTGAACAGTTCCATGGCCCACTTTTTAATTGCTGCATCTAATGGAGGTGGGAAGGTAGATGAAAAATGTCAAGATATATGAGACAATAAAGCCTCTTCAGTTCCTTATTGTTTTACTATTTATTTCCACAGTGGAATGTCATAATTTGTGGTGCTCCACCCTGACATGCACATTCAGAACAATTCTCTTTAATAGACCACTCTTAAGAGTACAGACTCATCCTGTATTTTAAAACAATTTATTCACTGCTTTTTCATTATATCCTCTTAGAAGGCTGGAAACCTTAAATCTAACAACAGCCGGGACCTAATCCTGACCCACAGAACAACATGACAAACCTCTCCGACTCCTCTAGAAATTCCTTAAATCAGGAAGAGCCTGGCCACTGATTTCTTGTCTGCTCCACTAGAGTACAGCTAACAACTTGCTTTTGCAGGCACCAGTGCATATTAGACTGCATGGAATTTTGAGGCATTAAAACAGGAGAAAAAGGAGTGATGAAATTAGTATTGTAAGAGAATGACTAATTATTGTCTTTCATAAAACAAAATGTGAATTGAAGTGCCTGAAACAGAATGCACAGGACAAGGTTTCTGCAAGCACAGGAGTGATTTAGGAACACAAGTCCCACAGGTCAGCTCTGCAGCTAATGTGTACAGGGACTGCTGACCATGTAGACGTGTTGAACTGCATTTAAACTAGGTAGCTAAGCATATTTTGGAAACCATGTTATGGCAGCAATTTCAGTGGTCAGTTCTTCCACAAGTGATGACCACAGGCACTTTTGCTGACTTGTGTTTCACTATTCGACAGCAGGACAAAAAAGGGATCCTTTTCTTTCCCTTTAGTTTCCCCCAACAGGTGGGTACTGCCTTCAAACAAGCCAAGTTCAGCAATGTGCAGAAAATTCCATGCAGATCTCAGAATCCAAAACTGCATTCCCTCCAGGAATGGAGGAGTATTCTCCCCTTTCAAAAGACTCAGAATACAGGTTTTAATTTTTGTGTGTAAAGCTACATGCACATACAAGTTTTTCATCAAAGGTATCTCATTCTAGACTAGAAAAAGCATCTGGGACCGGGGTCAGAACAGATTTTATGGCTGTAAAGCAAGACCTCAGTAAAGAACAGATTTATGCTACAAAACTGCAACTCTGGATAAAGGAAGAACCCTGCTCAGCTCTGCCTTGGTTACTTGCACCATCATGATTACAAGCTTGCATTTTATGATATGGTGAATCATAAGATAAATTAATTACTCTTTTGAGGGAACTGAATACCAAAATTTCCAGGGAAATATCTTAACTATTAGGGCATAGGGTACCTCCTTCTTTTGTTTTATTTGGTCTCATGGATCTCTTCTCATTGCAAGCAGCTCTCCAATGAAAACAACGCAACCCGGAGCACTGAAAGAACTGAAGAGTGCCATTCTCAGCAAGACAGGTAGCTTTCAGGCAGGAAAAAAAATACCAAATTGACATCTTTTACACCCTGAAAAAATACTCAAATTTTTTGTACAGGCAACAATGACCAGCATCTTCTCATTTTCCACATTTTAGAAGAAAGACAAACAGAGGTACTTCCTTACACACATTTTCCTGCTATCTCCTCTCAAGCAGCTTTTCACCCAGCATACTGGTTTTTACAGAGGGACTGAGATGTAGGAATATGGGTGCCATTCTGGCACACTGCAAAATGTGTTTATACACACCCCAGAGCTGTGAATCCTCTGTGCCCATTACCTACATGGCAAACTCCTCCCTAAGCAATATCCCTTAACATCCTAATTTCCCTCTAATTTCTATAACCTTGCATTTCTAGTCTCCCCTCAGAGCAAGAGAAGAGACTCACATTCCTGTATTTCTCTTTCAAAGGTTAACTGCAAGGTAAAGCATAGCTGCAGTTCCACAGCACTGCAGGGGAGGAAACAACAAGAACAAATGAAAATAAGAGCTGGGAATAAGAGGAAATCCCTTAATCTAGTTTAGCTTGT
This sequence comes from Machaerirhynchus nigripectus, assembly GCA_013397975.1. Classification (NCBI taxonomy): domain Eukaryota; kingdom Metazoa; phylum Chordata; class Aves; order Passeriformes; family Dicruridae; genus Machaerirhynchus; species Machaerirhynchus nigripectus. The sequence goes on along the minus strand of VZRQ01003569.1, from coordinate 1,016,586 downwards.
TTCATCTTTTCTCCTGCTGCCCATGAAGAACGTGATCACCTTGGGGGAAAAAAATAATAGTTCAATAATCCCAGTTTATTCCTGGGACAAAGAATGAGTCCCTAAACTATTTCTTGTCAACTGGATGCCATTAGACCACTGCCAGGCAACCTGCGACTAATGTAAGGAAACGCAGGTGCAGCAATCATCACCCAGCAGGCACCAAGGCAAGATGGGCTTGCTGCTCTAGACCCTGCAGAAAAACATGGGCATCCTTTCACTCAGCAAGATGGTGGGAAAAAACAGGCTGCATAAAACTGGCAGCCACCTTTTCCATACCTAGACAGGTCCTGATCTCTAGGGAGACTGTGCTCTCCCCTTCTTGTCACCTTTATTTATAGCGTCTGAACATTTACTTGAATTGAAGTTATCTCTATTGTATAGAGACTATACTCTGGTCATTCAGTTTAATCTCTGAGCCTGGGGCATGGGGATTGTATGTCCATGTGCATGTCACCCATTAAAACCCAAGTTGAAAATAGTGGGTTTTAGGAGTACAAGAACCTCTGTTTCTGCTGAATAAAATTGTGAAATCAATCCAAGTCTGATTTCTTTAAATGTTTAGACTTATGTATACCAGCTCCTGAGATCTTGCTTTACCACTAATGAACTATCCTGATAATGTAGGGAGGACTCTGCATTTACATGTTTTATGTAACTTTTTACCTGTTCATGTACACAGTGTTCTCCCAGGACCTTTAATGTTTTCATAGGACCTTTAATGTTGTTGCTGTTCCCTTACGTAAGAGATCTTGCTCCCCTGTCACAACCCCCTGCAAAACATCTGTTGCTTATTCTGGATCAGTAGCATATCCCAGGAAAGTATTTCCAGTGCTGATCCCAGTACTAGGATTAAGAATCTTATTCTTCTCTCACAAAAAAATAGGATTCCTTTCATCTGTCTCCTGATTCTTTGATGCACTAACACTACTGAAGTTTTTTTTTCCCTATACATTTAAGACTAGAATCTCTTTATTTACTATTCTTAAAGGTAAGGTTCTTGGACTGTCCTTGTCAACTTGAAGCAAAACCACAAAGCCATGAGGAAAAAGCCACCAATGGGATGCAGAAGGTCTGATTATTCTGACAATAATAAATTCAAGACTGAACTCTTATACAATCTGTACCTATTGTAACAATCTAGATTGAATTACATTCTATTCCCTGCACAGTGGTAGGGACCCATCAGGCTTATTTAACCATCATTATTTTAGCATTTCAATTGTTTGATTTTTTTAAGTACCTCCACAAGCAAAAAATCTGCATGTACAGAAAGCCATGTGTGTATATATACGTGTGTGTGTGTGTATGTGTGTGTGTACACACACATCCACCATAGTTTATCAAACATGAATGTTATAAAACTTCTTAAAAGCACAGCAGAAGCCTGTCAGTCAAATAGCTGAAAAAGACAGATTTTGATATTTCGCCCTCACTAAATATGAATACATTACTTTGAGACAAAAATAATAATGCCTTGCTTGGTTCATGTTTTATGCAATAATCAGTTTTGGTAGATGAGAGAGTTTTATTTAAGAAGTAGATTTAGTGAAATAGCTAAATTCTCTTCCTAGCTTCTAGACTTAAATAACCTTGAACAAATCACTTAACCTCCCTATAACTCCCTTGAAATACGAGAGGCAAAAAACCCCTAGGGACTTCCAGAATGTTCAGACAGAAAGACTACATATTTATTTGAAGTTCAGTTTGATGTCACTGATATTATCAGGTCATGGTTATGTGTGGACTTTGGAAACAGTTGGTTCCTGCCATTGCAGTTGTGCCTCCAAATTAATCCCATGATTGCTCCTCACACCTCTTCCATGCTATCCATCAGTGATTTAAATCAAGGCAGAGGACTTTGCACTGAACTAGATTAGGAGAGTTCACATTACAGCAGATCTGCTTCAGAAACAAGAGCAGGTAGGCAACAATCATGAGAGATGTTGCTCACGTTCTCATGGGGCTCTGCCCTTTGATCAGATACAAAATATGATACACTAGGAAGCAAGCATTTCCTTCTTTTTTCAATGTCAGTGTTCATGAATACTTAATAGGAAAGACTTTGCATCTTTTTACACCATTAAGCAAGGACTAATGTTTTTTATGCATATTCACTTCCACTGGGAGGGGAAAAAACATTTAAAAAAATCATTCACTTCCATTAACATGAGCTTTTTTAGTATGTTTTCACACCATTTGGGAATTTTTTTTTCTAAAAGCACTCTGACTATATAGCTGACTTGCCTGAAACAAACCCCTGCTTTGAGCTTTTTTACATAAGAAGTTGAGTATTTCTGAATTCTTCCTATCCTGTGTCCTTTACACCCACATGTTAAGAAAACACAGCTGCCAAAGTATGGCAAAGTATGGTTCCCTACACACCTGCTGTTGACCCATGCAGATATTACCAGCTTTCTCTGCTCATTAAAAAAGAAGCTGAACCTCTGCTGCCATTTCTTATCCCCAGCTGACTTCTTGTATATGCTCAGAACTGAATCCAACGACTTCCATGGGAGCCAAATGCCACTCCCCATTTCACAGACTTACTAGGAGAAGGAGAAAATGGTGCAGTAACCAAGCAATATAAATACAAAAACATATCCAGGCTGGGGAACATCTCTGAGTTCCAGGAATGTGTGGTATTTTGCAGAGCAGGGCTGAACACACTATGAAAGTGCATACTAGTAACATCTGAAACAAAGTTTTACAGGTAACAGCAAGACAAAGAATAAGCTTTCAGCGTCTTTTGCTTCTGTGTCAGAATATACAAGTAACAATAGGTAACATCAGCTTGAACTTTTAAAAGGGATAACTGGTTTAATTACACTGATATTTTCTAATCATTTGAAGAACAATGTGCGCAATTACTTTCATGACTACAGAACACAGTATTACTTGTCCCCTACTACAATATATCAAAGTCGAGGACAACATAAGACAAAAGCTCAATTCTCCTTAATCCTCATCCTTTAAAGCTTCTAAAACTGATTGTTAGCAGGTCCTGATATTGACATTTTGTTAGCAAATGAGCACACAGAAAAAAAACTCGTCGTAAAAATTTTTGCTTTAGTATTCTGCTCTTTTTTTTTTCATGGTTTCCTGTTGGGAAGTAAAAGTTGCTACCTCCTTATCAAAATGGATAATGGCTTATGTCATTTCTTGTTCTTTTTCCTAAATATTTTACACGTTTTAAGATTACAAAAAAAACCCCATGCTGGTCACATGATAATTCTGAGACAAGTCCTGCATGGGTTCTGAACCCGGCATACAATTCAAAGGCCAGGCTTTTCACACTTTCAGTTCCAGATGAACTGACTCTAAATAATTAGGTCATCATAGCAAACACGTTGGAATCTACCCAAACTCAGTCCCTGAAGGTGCTCACTGTCCCTAAAATATCAAAGAGTCTGTCAAGATCACACACACCCCACAGCAGCAGAAATTAAAATGAGAGGGCGTTCTCTTTGCTTTTGTTTTGGTTGGGTTCTTTTTAATGAAACACCCAACTTTTTTGAAGTATTCAATTACATAATTAAACTTCAGAGGCATAGAAGATAGTCTCCTTCCCTCTATAGTCAGAGGAATCAAAACAGCATCTTCTTCCCTCCAAGATTTGTCAAACTACCTGCTAAGCCTTTTTTTTTGTTTTTAGCCTTATGTGAAAAACAAATGGCAAAAGAGCTTGAAAGTTTTAACTCAAGAGTTCTGAGTTCTCCTGCAGAGAAGGAGGAGGATGGAGTCAAGGTGTTTGGCAGAGTTCACGTGTCCTGCTAGATAACAGTGACAGAAGGCAGCACTGCCTAAGCCAGTAGCAGGCCACTGCATCCTCCCTCCACAGAAGCAGCAGCAGCACTGGAGGTATCATGGGACATGTCTGAGCAAGAATGGAAATTCTGCAGAAAAAAATTCAGCTTTGAAATGTATGAATGGTAGGAATGTGCAATAAGAGGAAAGGATATTGAATGAAATGGGAAACATCCATTTGTAGGCAAAGTGAAAAGATACAATAAATGTGAAAGGTTTTTGTTTGGGCATTATATCACCATCTTGCATATTGCTTTTCTCCACCTAGGTTAAGTTTTTTTAGAAAGATTAAATGCTGTTTTAAAGCAAAAATTTGAAAGAACTTAAAAATGAAAAAAAAAAAAAAGAAACACCATTAACAAGAAATTAATTAATTAATCTTTACAAAAGGAGTTGTTTTAACATTTCTAATACATGCATCTTTTCTCCTCACCATAACCATTTGTTGGTTTTGACTCAATTTCACAAGTAACACTTGTTACTTCTGAAATTCCAGTACTGAGTGCATTTACCCTTTGTCAGGCTAATTTTGAAGGGCATCACCTGTGGATGCCCACAGACACCAAGGACCATTCCCTTAGTTTGGGAGAAAGGGCAGTTTCTATGAAAACAGAGGCAAAGTCCTAGCCCAGCTAGTCTGAGCAGCACCACAAACTCCCTGTCCAAACTCCAGCAGGTCCTGGTGCTTACTAAGAAGATATGTTTTCTGTGTTACCAGGCAGATTTCTTGTGCCAAGTGTGTCAATAGCTAGGGACCTTTGCAAAGTTCAAAACTTGAACAGTGAAATCAAGGTCAAGTCATAAAAAAGCCACCACAACACAGATGAAGAACTTAAGAGCATAGCTGAAAAGTCTTAAAAGACAGAGAGAGCACACAGAGAGATGACCTAGAGCTCTCCTTAGCCCTCACAATTGTTAAACAAGTACCACTAAGCTTAGAGAAAGCACTTTGGTTTTGTTGTTGTTTGACTTTTTGTTGGTTTTGTCTGTGTGTTTGCAGGTTTTTCTTCCACACACACAAAAGCACTTTATCTGCTTTTTTTCCCAGGAGCTAGTGGAGTCCACTCAGGCATGTAACTGGACTTTCTGTTTTGAAACAAAAGCTTTTCTTCTGACTCCACCATGTTTTTTTTTTGGTTTTTTTGTTTTTTTT